>OX104115.1:38972366-39572366 GCA_944474755.1 Limnoperna fortunei
ACCAGGTACTTAAATCGTGTCTTTCCGTTTTTCTTGAAAAAGTAACGTTTTATAAGAGCTTTAAGCCTGGTATTAAGCTGCGTATGAGGGATGGCCGTATAGAGTGTCGAAAAATCAAATGTTTTAATACTGTTACAATGGGAAAGAGATCCAGACCTCAAGAGGTCTATCAGGTCTTTTGAATTTTTTAATATCCACATTTCATTTATTCCACTTCTGGAGTATAAAGTGTCACTGTATTTTTGAAGTCCCGTTCTTGCTGTTGTTAAAATAGTGGTCTGGAGTTGGAATAGTGTTTTGGTAGTACACTTAGACGATCCTGCTAATAAACGCTGTTTGTATGGATTTTTGTGAAATTTTGGAATCCAATACAATAAAGGGAGATCACAATTGTCGACTCTGATTTTGAGATCAAAGGATGCCAATACCGATTTGTGATTTTCAATAATCTCCTCTTTTGAAAGCGCAGTGAATGTGTAAGTAGCATTGCCTAGTCAACTGTCCATGCCTAACTCAGTAATTAAACACTCTATGTAATGTTTTTTGCAGATAAAAATGGTGTTGTTAGGGGCCTTATCTGCTGGCACAACACCATATTTGTAATGAATGTCAGACAAAGTTTTAAGAGCATCAAGATTTCTGGAAATTGATGATGCTTTAGTACTCATAGACCTTCTTAAACAACTTATTCTTATTTGAATCAATGACCTCAAGGCCTTTACCCACTCGGACAACGTATCATCCTCCTGGTCCCATTATTTGATTTGCCCATTATCTGGCATAGTCAGAATTCCAGTAGATGGATTTAGGTTCACGGTACTTAGGTCCTTTGGACAAAATATTGTGGTGTCTTTTATTATTAACACTATTAAGATCTCCAGTTATTACGTGAGCTGAAGGACTATATATGAATGGAGAATTGTGGCAAGAGCAGTCGGGGGTTTGGCTTTGACGTCATTGATCAAAAGATCCTGCAATACACGTTTGTAATTGAAAATTCTGGGAGCAATGGGGGTAGTATAGGTATAAGATATAATAGGAATGAATGGTAGAATTTTGGAAGTAGCAGACTTGTGGTGCAAGATATTACCAAGATTAAATGCATATATGCTTTTGTTATCAAAAAGTAAAGAAAGAAAGGAACGAGGTTCTTCTTCATCTTTGTGTGTGTTTACCGGTTTGAACACTCTGTGTTTTCCAATGTCTAAAATAATAGCTACAAATCTATACGGAGTGGACGAAGGGTCTGTTACAGATGACTGGAGACATTCTTTGTATATGTGACTAAACAATTTTAAAAAAGCAAAACCATATGCAACTATTAATGTCATAATTAGGTTCGATAACTCTGTTTATCAAGGAACGACAGTTGTGTATTATTAACACCAAACTTTTATAATATATATCAAAATAATAAAATTATTTTATGTGTTTTAAACATATTATTAATATTTAACATTTTTTTCTACTTTATATATATACTTTTATTTTTTATCATTTATGGAGTTCCTCGTTTATTGTTGTTTCCCCGTGGCATCATTATTTTTTTATACTCAAAAACTACTACTATAGTTCATAATTTAATAAAATTATTAATGAATTATGGTTACCTAATAAACATTTGTGACAGATGTGTTATTTAGAACACTATTAATGTATTGAAATTTAACCCATGCTTTTTTTCTAAAGACAGTATTTTGTTTGTCAGATACTCTTAAAGTTTTTTTATTTAATTAATAAAATATTTACATCTAAATTAAACATGTTACAAATTTCTGAGATATAATTAAACTATAAAAATACCACACATCCCTGTCCCTTGTCTGAACCACGTGGTCTGAACTCCGCCATGTTAAAAATTGTAAAATGAGCTAATTTCAAATGAAATGGGAAGTATGAAGATACAAAATTAAAGTATTAAAAATGTGAAAATTAAATACATCAATATGTCTACTATTTGTATAAATGTGCAAAACTATGTTTAAACGAACTGTATTTTTGCAATTTACGTCAGAAAAGGAGCACATTTGACAATTTCCCGTTGAAACAATGTAACCAGAAGGCAGAAAATAAGGCTTTTTTTCAAACAAAATGGGAAGTATTTTGCAAGTAATTTAAACTGATAAAATTCATATCATTCGAAGGATAAGAGAATGTAGAACTGGGAAAAATGTGCAAAACATATATATTTTATTTATTTAACAAGATATCAGCGTTTTTTCAAATCGTTCCATTGATTTTCTATTGAGTGAAAAATCCAATATGGCTGACAAAAATACGTCACAGAAGTCACGTGATGTCGCTAATAGTTGTATATGAATTATTCAGAAATTACACCAATAAACGTTTTCAAGTGGCCACGTTTGAACAGCACGATTGACAGTCCTGGTTATGCAAATTCAAAACGTTGGGCGTACAAGAGAGACTGGCAATGTTGCAGCGATACGAGTCGGCCACGTTTCGGCGTAAGGAAGTTGAACGAACACGACTGGGTGAGGACTATACCTCAATCGTACACGTTTGGGTGGATAGGACGCATTTGGCAGTGTTACATATATACTGCAAACAAATTACTAATCGACAGTAAAAACCAATCTCCACAAGCATCTTTACTTTTGTTAAATGTACATGATTTACAACAACGCTTGTTTGTTGAAGGAGTGTACGTCTGAAGTTGTAGGCGGTGCAACTAGAGGTACAAATGTTGACAGAAGGCGGTAAAATTGTTGGAGAACTTACTATACTAAATGTCAGATTAGTAAAGTCTTACAATGTGCAGATTGACAACTGACAAAAGATGTTTTCAAAAGAGACAAGGGCATGTTCACTAACACTGGACAACAGGCCATAGTTGATATATCTGATTAGAGTCATTACTACTGATTAATTGAGGGAATCTTCATCAACACATCACTAACAGACTACGCAATAATGATAATATTTTATTACATAAATTAGATTGTTTTTGTATGTTAAATATTAGCAATCAACATTTCTATATTTCCTACGTTTAAATTATTTAATAAAATGGGCAATTTTAATATTCAATTTCTGAATTTGTTTATTAAATGTCTGTACTTGACACAGTGAAAAATACTATATGATTTTGGGAATCGAAATGTCATTTTAAAATGATTAGAATCAATATAATGATAAACCCTAATCCTTCTGGGGCTTCTGGTGTAGGAGCGATTCTAGGGTTAACTTTTCATATAATATACAGTTATACGACAAACAATATATGGGTAAATTGTTAAATGTCCGACATCAAATCCGAACGCCCAAAAGAAGAACTTTGTTATGTTACGGAGTTCTGATTGAATGACGCAACGAGTACTGATGATTGCGCGTGAGCTCATCTACTTCATCTACATAAAACAATGCCCAGATAATGAAAGTTATATATCTTACATGATATTTAGATATATATACTTGATTTAATTATAGTGCTCTGACATATTGATGACACGATTTGTGTAGAAATTAAGAGTTTCAGAGTTTATCCGACAAGTTAATAAGATCTAAAACCAAGTTGTTTTATTGGTACTGGCTGTAATTGGGTTGAATAAAGGAAAATTGTAGTTAAAGTTGCAAATTAGCTGAAACCATTTTTATCAACTTTAAAGTGGTGATATATGTGTTAAACGTGTATTTAACTGAGAAATGCACCGACTCAGAAACAACATTTTTATTGCATATTGCAAATACGTGAGTATAAGGTCGGCAGAAAAAGTTCATCCATCTGGATTAATATCTGTGCATAATTATTGTCGGTTTTTAAAGTTCTCCAAAGCTTATGTTATGCAGATATTTGTTATTAGCCTTTATGCTGACTATTAATAAAATTTAATTGACTTGAAGATTATTTCTTTATATATCTTTTAGTTGTGGACTGTATAATTGACTACTTGAACAACCATTAAATAGCAGATTAAAACTGGATTTCAATGAATATTTCCGAGTTAAGAAAATTTAGTAACAGAATCTTGTCAAGTCCATGGACATTTGAAATATTATTTTAAAATTGTAATATTCTTTGAATTATTATGAACATGAAAATTAAGACATTCGGTATTCTTATAATATAATATAGCAAAATTCTGATAAGATTTCCAATGCTCTTATAAAATGCTATTGGAGTTAATTCATTTTCAGTGTGAAAAATTCTGATAATTTAAGTTAATGGTGGATTAAATTTGATTTTCAGTGTATGCCTATGTTATCAAAATTCTGATAAAAGATATTCAGTATAGCTAACTAATTTACTGTGAGAGTTTAATTTTTTTTTCAGAATTCTGATAATTTAAGTTAATGGCGAATTTAATGGTTTTTCAGAATTCTGAAATTTAAAAAAAAATGGTATTGCTAAATCGTTTACTGTGATAGTTTGTTAACAGAATTCTGATAATTTAAGTTTACGTCTGATTTTATTGACTACCTATGAATGTACAAAAATGTCCGATCTTATTTGACAGTTCGATTTTGGATAAGATCATTTAAGTCATGGTGACGACCACAGAACTTCATAGGGGATCTAATAGTAGAATCTAGCATAACGTATAAGTTCTGAAATGTACACACAATACGCAGGAGGTGCTGAAATGGTCTATCGTTGTACGTGAAGTTGACAATTGGAATGTTAACGCCATCACGTTTATCGTAGAGTCTAGTTTGTTCGACAGGGCGAGGAGCACAATAAGTATTTAACTAAATGCAAAGTTTATTTGAATGTATATATATGTGGTGGATTGGTGAGCGTCGTAATTTGTAACAATTGTCAATCAAAACTTTGGTAAACTACCTTACTTTGTTTGTGCAAAAACATCAATTGATTACTCTATCCTAGTAATTTATTGTTCGAGAAGTAACAGTAAAAACACTGAAAAAATTTGTATACAAATTAAGTTTTGTTTTCATTCAGAAAGTACTATTGGAATAGCTCAAGTCATATTGGATAGTGTCAAACTGATATATGTAGATTTTGTTCCTAAATTAAGAAGTACAAATTATGTTAGTCAAACATTTGAAAAGAAGAAAGTAGCGATATCGTTTGTTTGATTGAACGGTGCAGTAGAGTTATGTTCCTTTTCGTGGCCACGCATTGCAGACTTTTACCTTTGACCAGCATATCTTTGATAAAATAATAAGTATAATTACACCGATTTTTGAAATATGTACTTTATTATCAACAGTTGAGTTCTCAGGTATTGATAAATAAATACAAATACACTTGTTATATGCTGCAGTGCTTTTCAAAAACCGTTTAATCATATTAAATAGATCATTAAATTTTGTTGAAGTTGTATGGAATTGTCAGTGAAATATCGAAAAATGTCAACAGGGCACCTTTATTCCCAAATATGGAAAACTCCGCGTGAAAAGTAATTGAAGAACATAATCCACTGAAACTACTAGTCCTCCTTAAAGGATAAAGAAATATTGATAATATTAGAGCAACGAACATAATTTTTATTTCAAAACTAAGCAATTATATTCTTATGAGATCCCACCAGCGTAAATATTTTCAAAGAAATTACAACTTTGCAACAACAGTTTACCAATGCAGCTCACATGTTTTGATACATCTCTTGTATTACTTGTCCATTTGATACATTTGATTACAGATCTGAAACTGATCTGTTCATGTTGTGGCTAAACCGTGGTCATATTCGCACGAATTATCGTACTATCAAGAACAGTATTATAAATAATTATTCCTGAGAGTAGAATGAACATACATTAATAATGTCATAAGTATAAAATAAATGTTAAGATTATTTATTGTAAAATTTACTCCTTCATAAAAATATTTTTACAGGATAAAAATAAACTTGAAAATCACTCCAACATGTAACGGGTTGATAACGTACTGTACAGATCTTGTATTATTCATCGCAGAAAGAATTATTTTACATGGAAATACCTCGGTGATACGTTTCAACAGATATCAACTTGAGCTAACAATTGAATTTGATAAGACCTGGAAGGATCGACTGATAATGTTGTTTAAGGATAATTGATAGCAAGGGTTTTTATCAGTTATACACTTAAGAAATAAGGTTATAAACTGACGAGTGTTTAATATAACCAAACCTTATCATTGACACTCAAAGAAAAGTACGGGAAATCTAAATAGTTCTTTTTTTATCTCTAAAATTCCAAATTATAGTACTAAATGTGACAAGGGCTATCTGTTCCTTCGATATTCAAAACCTTGGAGGATAAAACAATCTTTGTTAAACTGTAAAAAAAATAATTCAGACAAATACTACCTCAAAGAATGTTTATTTGTTTTCCAAATAGTGTTTGACGCCACTTTCAGCTGCATCGTGGCGTCAAGTTTTTATTTATTTGAATTTAAACAATGCTTATATCAAAGAATGAATCAAGGCTATTGATGTTAGCAAAAAACTCTAACCAGTTGGCGGTAATTATCATTGGTGTCTATCAATACATCAGCTTAAGCATTGACCCAGTCTTTGTTTTGAATATCCCCGTATGCTATGTGTAATTTTTCTTTCCGACATGGAAAGAGGAGAAAAGCTACGCATTACAGACAGACCAGTAGTCTTACATAGTAGGCACAAAATATTATCTTTACTTTGAGCAAGCATTTTCCAATTTATCGTGCGGGTTGCAAATTCTATTTAACATAAGAAATCAACTTCAAATATTTATTTTGGATTTGCAAAGAAATATAGAACTTTTTCATTCGAAGAGGTCATTTCTTTTCTGTATAAAACCAGTGTTCGCATACATGATTTTACACAATTATTAAATCTGATATCGGTTGATGAACGTATTTATCAACGTCGAAAGCGAGGTTAGTATTTCTTTTTTTGAGGTTGATAAATCACATTTGCAACCTATATTTCTGAGACAATGTTTGTTCTATTATACGATCATGCAATAAGGGATTGTTTTTATCAGTTGAGCATTTATGTTTTTGACAAATTCTGGCGGTGTTTGTTCTATTTTTATCACAAATAAAGTAGAGATTAAATTCCGCACTACATGTCAGCTAATTTTCAGTTCTGGAAGTTTTTGTTAAAAAAAGGGTTTACACATGCGAGTAATTTTGTCCGATTTTAGGTGCACATAAATTAAAATTGCTTTCAGTTAATGCGAAATAAGAAAAACACACAATTATGTAATAAACTCTTTCAATATATCGCACTTTCTTTCCACTAAAATACCATCTTAAATTGTTTATTGTAATTCAATAAGGTATGTTTTTATTTGACAAATGTTCTTCCCGGATATTTGAAACATGTTGTCCTTTAACAATTTAATTGATCAAAAACAATATATAATTTAGGTTGCCACATTTTAATCGCAAATTGTTTGAGTACCCTTTGTATAGATTCCTTTTATGTCACATATTTTAATTATATTTTCACTTTCTAACCGGACAACACTGCTTGTAATATAGAATAAAATATCAATTATAATTATTTAATATTGCGGGATGTACAACTACAAAGATATAATCGATTCGTTTAGTCAATGATCCCTTGTTAGAAAAGGTCCATGCCATATTAAACAAAGGATATTCTCACTAATGAGACAGCATGGTTCCTATTTTTAGCCGGTTAAGATATCCCTGTCTCCTTGTCTCTACCCGTGGCTGAGATAAGAATTTCATGCTTCTTCTTTTACCGTAAAACAATTGTCACATAAACTGTTTGTTCAGCAATACAAAATATAAAATCTTTGCTTTTGTTCTGTTTGTTTACTCTGCCTCTTTAAGAAGACAAAATATTCGTGCTTCCACGACCAAATTTATACCACAATAGGTTAGCAGAACACACCAAAACAAACACGTGGACGCAGAATATGTACACTGGAAATTACTTTCAGGGTAGATAATTCAGTTGAACAGCACCGAATTATGTTTAACAAATTAGGGAGACATAGAATCAAACACTAGTGGGAGAGCAAGACTGGAAAATTTTAGATAACAGCGTGAAATATTTCTTGAGATTTTCTTCTTGACCTCTTACAGGTGTTGGGGTCTTTATTTCCATGACTTGTCTTTACTCTTTCCAGGAAAATGTTTAGTAAATCGCTTCAATATAATTGTTCTACGGTAGCCAAAATTACTAATGTTAACCTTGCTATTTGCACACACACACAAAATGATTAATCAGATATTCCCTTAGAACGCCCACTTTGTTTGTCTATTTACATCAGATTAAATTATTTATGACAAAAGCGTATAAAAGGTAATATTTTTTGTTTGTTGTACACATTGATCAAATGCCCGTCGGACTAAATAGGCGCCGCAACATGCTAGAGAATGTAAGTGGTTTATTTCTTAAATGTATTTCTATTGTCAGCTCAACGTATGTATTTAAGTATTTCTTGACGGTTGTTTTTTAAGAAAATAAATATAGTTACTAATAAATGTAAGAACAACTTACGAAGTTTGTGGAATGAAATTATCTGAACATTTTCCGTTCCTTTCTTAACGTGCCAGTTTGTCCAGAGATTAAAAATGTAATAACAGACAAATTTCGAGTAATTAAAATATGTCGAAGTTTTGCGTACTACAAATAAATCTATAATATGACATATTCGGTCCTAGAAATACAGACAATAAATATCTATGAGCATTTTTAATGTCTTCTATATTTGCTTAATGTATTTTGTATATCTCTCTCTAAATAGTATTGTTGCTTCTAATTAAAAATATAACTGAGATTTAAGAACACCTTATATTAAGCTTAAGAAAATTTGCTAATGTAACTTATAAAGAAAATTTACCAAACCATCATCGTAATGGGTTGTTTGATATGTTTTACGTATCAAACTCCAAATGTTAAAATATCAAAGTCCTGTTTTCTACCTCATTCAGTAGGGGATATGATGCGGGAGGTGTAGACTATGTAGTTAATCAAATTTAAAAAATCGGCATGTAACGAGATTTTCAATTTCTCACCTTCGTTCAGTATAATATTAATTTTATAACAGTTAAAACGCATTAATTTTAAAATGTGTTAAATTTTGTTGACCCTGTATCTTGAAGACGTTCAACTAAATGTTGAAAGGTTGGACATTTAGCTGTAAAAATTTATTTTTTAACATTAATTTGTGTCGCATGCGACAGTTATATATAAACAAAAAATAGCAATTGACTGTATGAAACTTAATACTGAGAATGCAGATGGAAGACGGCTAGTTTTTTGGCGTGCTACCCGAAGGACTGATCAATCTATACAAAATAGTGGTATTTGAGCTCCAACTGATTTGATGTGGAAATCCTCAGTGTTGCTGAAATGCACCCTATGAAAGGACTTAAAAAAACCAAACCGGCACAAAAATTAATCAAAGATAAATTTTAATTAGCCCTGTGTAACAGACGTTCTTCCTAAAACTGGCGTATTTTTCTTAGCTTAATTGTGATTAGAAAGTTATGCTGTTGATTCAGTTTGTGCTTAGATATCTAATTAAAATTAAAAATAAAGAGGAGAAATGTGCTGTATTCTAAGAGACAAGAATTTTTACTATTCTTTATATCTTAAATGTTAAATCAATGGTATCTACGTTTAATTGTACATTAAGGTTTGCAATAAATCGGCTTAAAAATTGTGTGTTCGAACATTGCCAAAATAATCGTACTTGAAGCTTCGCACACATGTATTTAGGTAATAACAAGCTTTTATATTAAATATTTATGTAACCAATATGCGTAGTACCGATTTTTGTATTCATTACATTATAAACCGGTAACTTCCTGCTAACAAATTTGGATTTAATGTGATAACGTTTAAACTAAGATTTGTTTAAAAAGAAGCATTGTTATATGTATCCACCCTTAAAGAGTAATTTTCTATTTCGACTTAGTATTAGAAGGAAACCAGCTAATTAATACTCAGCCCCCAAGTGAGAGGTTATGGTATGAAGGCAAAAAAATCAAATGAACTTTTACATTATATGAGAATTTCCGATATATCGAATTGCATAGTCCCCTATCTTGACAAGGTTCAGTAAATATGCCAATATAAGATATTATTTAACATTTCATTTACTAGTAAGTTGTTTTTAATGTTTAATAAGTACTTTTACTATCTCATTGCATATACTATAATATCGCTACTGCAGACGAAATCACTGTTTGACACAGTTATTACATACGAAAGTATAAAAAAATATTCAGATAAAATGCCCATTTTTGTTTTTTCATACCAGACAATTGACCCAATATTTGAACGAACATCAATCGACAGAAAATGTGTTTTTGTAAACTGCTAGGATATTTTATTGCAAACAATGGCGTCCATATTTTCAGGAGAAGGTTTATAGTTTTAGAAAAATATTTATACTTACAACAAGTGCAAACAAAGTATGTTTCATTACAATTCATGCTATATGTGTGAAGAATGTGAATACAGTTACTGTTACATGTATTATTTTTTGTTACTGAAAGTCATTTGACGATTGTGTTTTCATTCTTAAAATACAAACCCTGATTTGCATTCAATACTTTATGTTGAAATCATGTACATGTAATAAGCTTGAACTCTTTCAAATAGATTGATCTTTTTTAATGCATTGGTTTAAACGACAACTTAAAACATAGATCTTTCTACAGTGTAACAATGAACTTAGTGTAGAACGACGCAAAACGGAATATTCGGCTTTTTTTTATTAAAAGCACTCAACGATATTTTCACGGTTCTTTTAACCCGTTATATGACATCGAAACTTTATGTCATATAAAATATATAAGGTCAACTCAAAGTCTACCGCGGAATTTTGAGTTTTCCGTCCTCATTTTAAAGACGTCCCAAACAACATTCATGTAATATTTTTATCGTGTCACTTACGTCAATTTAATAACTTGTCATCGAAAGTAGGAGAACAAGAACCCCCCCTCCTGTGTTTTCGTTTTGCAAATAAACTGTTAATTATATTCAAGCTAATGTTTTGTTAAGCATCATTTAAATAAGATTTAGGAGACAAATATTAAGTATAATTTGTCACTGAATAAGCACTAAAATCGCTGATAAACATTACTGTTATCATGTACA
The DNA here is from genome assembly GCA_944474755.1 of Limnoperna fortunei. Classification (NCBI taxonomy): domain Eukaryota; kingdom Metazoa; phylum Mollusca; class Bivalvia; order Mytilida; family Modiolidae; genus Limnoperna; species Limnoperna fortunei. Next base: position 38,983,400 of record OX104115.1, read on the forward strand.
ATGGAATTGTCTAAAGTTTTGTCGAAATGTCAAGCAGTTAATATACATGTTAGTGATGAAAAAAAGGAGATCTCTATGGTATTAGTATTTCATTATTTGTTTTTAATTATTTATACTCCGTATGGTATTGCCTATTTTCATGTATTGTCCACAATTTGTATGTTTGAATCGTTTTGCTCTTTTGTGGCTGATATTGTCAGTCATTTTTTGGGGTGCATAGTTATTGCTTATTTCACGTATTTTCTGCTTTATATTTGTTGAACCTATTATTATCCCAACTTATATATGTAAATATATAATAGGTAAAAAAATGCGAAAAAAATATTTAAATCATGTAATTTGACTAATACTTGAAAAACCGGCAAATCTGGCTAAATGATTCAAGAGTGAGATTCAAATAATATACAACATCATTATAATCCAACCCCTTTTTATTCTTTACTAAAATATGTAAATTCCATGCAACTCTTTCGATCAGATTATGTGTTATAATTTAGTTTTTTCTTTGATACCTAAAACAAGACAAGTATATGATTTTGTCCATTATTTAGTGAGCTGTATTGTTGTTAAGTGTTATTTAATCCTAAATATTGTAACTATTTCTAAACAAAGACTAAACACTGGTTAAAGTATAGTATGTGTATTACATCACTTTTCTCCAAACATGTGTCAACGTCCGATGTATTTTTAGAAAATGTTTACTTTTTGGCACGAAATTGTTTCAATGATGTGTAACGCCACTTGCAGCAATTTTTCAGCTATATCATGACGTCCAGATTTTATCGAGGGAGGAAGCCAAAGTATCCGGGGAAAACTCCAGACCTTCGGTAGGAAAACTGGCAATCTTTGTCAATCAAGATTGGAGTAAAGTACACCATGCCAGCAGTGAGACTCGAACCCGCAACCTCAGTGTTGACCACGTGAGCAATAGCAGACGAACTACTTTCAGCACTCGGTCATCGATGCCCTTATAAGTATGAAATAACACAGTTATGTATAATGAGAACAAATGCAAAGTTGAAAAAAAATATGAAATCTTTGGTGTGGCCATTTTGTACATATATATATATATATATATATATATATATATATATATATATATATATATATATATATATATATATATATATGTGAGGGTGTGTGTGTGTGTGTATACGTCTACAAATTAAGCCCAACACTGTTAGAATTAGATTTTTAACCCTGTCAAATTTCCGCCCACCCTCAGCGCTGTGACACTGTGGCACCAATTCGCCTTCACTATGTCCAGCGGTCTAGACCCCTCGGCCAAATCCGCTATATAAAAATCCAGGGTGAATCGTAGACATAGACACAGTACATTTGTACTAGCGTGTGACGATGGAATTTTCGTAACCAATACGTATTAATTTGACAGTAATCTAATTCAGCATTTTTTGTATATATTATATAGGATGACAAAGTTACTTGTCATACATTCACAGTAAGTAATTTATACACAAACGTCTAAGTATTGCGACAACCATATATAGTACTTGAGATTGAAAACGCAACACTTTTATCTATCCGTCAGCGATCCGTCAGCGTTCCAAAATCCGTCAGCGATCAGTTATCAATCATTCAGATCAGTCAAATCGTTCCCAATCCGTCATCCGTCAATTGACGGATTCGGAACGATTTGACTGATCTGTGGGATCGATTTGGACTGATCGCTCCAATCCGTCCATTCAACTTCCGGTTAGTGAAACCAATATTTCGAAATGTGAAAATTCGTTTCACTTGCAAATATTAGAAGTATACAAATGTCAACTGTTATGTCCTCATTTATGGCTCGTTTAACCTAATAATAAGGCTAAAACAGGTCTAAAGTAATAAATAATACGAAAGGAAATTCCCCAATCTATTACTAGCTGTGACCAAATATAAACATCACATAGAGTCATTTTATTAACAAAATAATTTTTTAAAAAAATACACACACAATGACTTAAAACAAATTGACCTCGCGTGCCTGGCGTACGTCTCGTATTCGTCATCGAATTTTTTTTAAGCCGAAAAAGTCGAGTCTAAAGTTATAAATCATAAATGGAAATTCCCCCAATATAAAACTAATGCATCTGTGACGGAATATAAACATCATATAGTGCAATTTTATATTAAAAAAAAGAAATGGAAAAAAAAACTCGCACACGCAATGAATTTAAAAAAAATTTGACCTCGCGTGACAAGGCGTACATCTCGTATTTGACTTCACAATTTTTTAAAGCGGAAAAAGCGAGAAAGACGAAGGCGGAATAGTAACATTTTTTTTTCACCTCGCGCTTTCGCGTTGGCATTATTTGTATGTATGATTGAAGTTAGTTTAACACTATTTTCAAACATTGTATTAGTCTGAGAGCTGTAGTACCCAAAGAAACAGCAGACATTCGACAGGAAACTGGTTCTCTTTGCAAATTTAGGGATGAGTCGAGCCCACCCTCTCGCTGTAAGGGTCGAACAGACAACTCGGTGATCAATACTAGATTATTGCTACCTTAACCACCGCGGTCGAAGTTTTTTATTCGTCATGAATAAAGCTGAACACCCTCGCTGAAAGAAAAGCGAGCATCCAATCAATCAATCAATGAAATAAGTTATTCAAATTGAATGACAATCTTTTAATTGGTACGTTTTGAAAAGGTTCTGTTTTATAGATATGACTGTAATGACAATGTTCAAACCGATCTTCATAGACCTAGGAATTAATGACGTTTTGTTAAAAAAAATACTATTTCGTACTATAACACGTATCCATCTGTAACACATTTTTACGCTTAACTGCAGTATTCACAGGCAAGTCTCCCAGGCGTTATTAGGGCCTCAGTGACTGGTTGGTTAGTCATCTACTAGTTATTACATGCCTATAAACAGGTTGCGGATTTTCGAACGACTGCAGATAGGGTGTGTCCGAATGTATTGACTTGTCCGTTTTAACCCGTGTACTCCGGCTTCCTCCCACCCAACCACCAATAAAAAATGGACGCCATGAAATAAATGAAACAATCCAGCGTAATACTTTTGACTTCTTTTATTGCCTATCAAATTAAACTTGCGCAGAATCGCTGTTTATTTTACAATACAACTTTTTGTTTAGTAAACAATTTGTTTTGATTGACAATGCTTGTTCAACAGTTCAACAATTGTTTATACACAACAGTTTTATAATTGTATTTAAAAATACAAACAAAGTCAATGAAAAATAGTAATGTCCTCAGTGTTGTTTTAAATGTGTTTTTGTGGTCAATTTAGTTGAAGCAGACAGATTTTAAACAAACAAAACTTACACTTTTGACATGCTTACCTAGTGTATGTTGACACATGCTGATACCCAACATACAAATGTTTGTAGAAAAATGTTTTTGCTCCATATCCAAATCCTTCATTTGCTTAATCTCAAATCAAGTCCAAGGTTTTTGAAAAAAATGTGATTGGTTATATAAAGGAAAATTTGGCGGGAAATTTTCCCCGTACTTTTCACTGTTATAGCTATTCAAAACAAGTCATGTCTAGTATCTTTGAAATGGACCTTTGCCTTTGAGTTTCAGGTCAAGTTAACTAATAAAACTGCTTTGGTGCCGAGTGGTTATGGTACTTAGTCATATACCAGTTATCAAATGCCTGTCAACACTGAGGTTGCAGTTTTTTATTGACAAGGACTGCCAGTTTCCTACAAAAGTAGGGGGTTTTCACTAGTACTTCCTCCCCATATAAAAAACTGGATGCTAAAAACACTAGTACTTCCTCCCCATATAAAAACTGGATGCTAAAAACTTGTCAAACAAACAAGTTTATAAAACTCTACAATAATTATTATGAAGTTCATTCTTCCAAGTCATTCAGATAGGCTACTGAAGCTTGAATTATGTTTGTTTACTTTGTGGCACTGGCTTTTGATGTTTGTACACATATCTCTGTAAAAAGATTCTGTATTCATTGTTGCCTGTCTCTCTAATGGCAAGTTTATGATGACAAAGACCTAATCCATTTTTTGCAATTTTAGTTGCCATACAGTTAGTAATAACTCTGCTGTCAGTAAGAGGTGTCAGCACTGTAAGCAGTGGTTTTGTTAACTTTCTGCTTTACTGATTCAGTAGTTCCTGACAATTGAGATTTCAATGCTGAATTGGGTGATAATTTTTCAAATAATGGTAATTAGACCAAAACATCTTCCATCATCTTCGCTAGTCAAGTGTTACGATCAGGTCCCCCCTCTCTTCACCCTTGGCAGATCTACATTAGTTTTTTGTAATTCCCGCCAACGCCACCTTACGGATTCACAAGTTGCGTCCCTTTATATTACCTCATAATCAGCCAATCAGAATAAGGTTTGTATGTTGGTTTGATGATATTTTTGAAGTAAAATGGCAGCGCCCAGCTTCGAGTAAGCTTGTGAATTTCTAGCCGCGCTAGAAATCAGGTTACATCAATTTAGGCAATTTTACAACGAAAATATGTTTTTGGTGATACCACGGGAAGCTAAAAATCACTAGCGGAGAGTTTGAATTTGTTTTTGGTAGACCAAAAGCTTGTTGGCGACGAAGTGGAGAGGGATATTGAAATCAAGCGTCTACCAGGAGAAATTAAAAATTGATTGCTATAGTTGAGACACACACAGTTCAGTGGTAAGCACCATTAATAATTTAATAATTTCTTCGTTTGTTGATTGATATTTTATTACTTTTCGTTCGTTTACTGGTGTCATTAAACATAGATCATGTGTTATTTTCGATGCAGGACGATTCGTCCAATATTAACTAAGTAAAACGGACCATTACCAAAATGGACCACGGCAAATAGAAAATAGTAAATACAGATATTATCATATCAACAAATAATTATTTATATAAAAAGTAATACATTAGACAATAAGTTGTTAATGCATTAAAATTATTTAGGAAAAATAATTACAATTTATTAAAACGTTTACAATGACGATTCATTATACACTACTATATCGAAGGTTGTCAATTGCAACAATATATGGTCGAGCTATTCAGAAGACACAATTAAAGCTGTACATGTATGTCTAACAAATGTCTTAAAGTTTTTTTTTAATTAAGGGTTTATTGTCTTATTAACATGATGAATATGTACTTGCAATTGACTCTGTCGACTTTGTTGTTATGTGGCATGTCATTGAAAAATTAAATTTCTCTACACTGCCTTTTCCAATAAAACCTGGATGCCATTGATGATGATATTGTTGAACACCATTAAAGCAAACAAACAAAATAACTGATAATCTACTTCATAAATTGGGAGGGTATTTAAGGTAAACAGTGTAATGTTTAAGTGCCAAATAACATGATACTTAATATATACTTGGAACTAATATAATTTTAACAATTTTGCATAGGTGAGCAAAGTAAGAATGATGACCCATTACAGAATGGTTTTCAAGATTAGAACTAAGATCTCCTTGTCCGAATTACCTTCCATTGGCTGCATTAACAGCTATTTCTGGACCCAGCCAGAGAAGAAAAAATATCAAAAAGGCTGTGCTTGGCTGCAAGAGCAGAAGTAGTACTGGAGTCTTGAGACACACCAACATCAAAATATCCACTGTTTCCAATCCAAACAAAGATAATCTTGAACATGTGTTTGAATGGCTAATAATCAGCATAAAAGCAAAACACTTATGCATGTGATTTTCTGTACAACTTATTTTACAACTATATCATATGTCCATGTAGCAAAACTGTACCTGATGTTTGTATAATTATTGGGAATCAGTTGTGAACATTTTCAAATGTTCTACAGCAAAACAAATGAAAAAGTGAAAGAAAAAATATGTCACGACAGGACCATGGATGACAAGATTCTCATCCTGATATGCACAAATTCAGCAGTAATGGGAGTGAATTTCTAGGATGTTCACAATATCTTACACTGTGGATAACCCAGGGAAATGGATACATTTGCACAGTAATTGGATAGAGCCAGCTGAGGTGGAACACTTTTTGATTAACTTGTTTTGTTAATATAACACAAAGGACACATGAAGAAAGTAGAGTGTGACTTAGTTAAATTTTTCAACGATAAGACAATGTGCAAACACCAGCTATTGTGTTCTAGTTATATGACTAAACCTACGTCTATTGCACCTTTGCATAATTGTTGTGATGTTTGCAACAAAAAATGCCCTCGTCATGCTTGTGGAGAGGAGACGTGTCCAAGAACACATGTTGCTGCTGTAGCGACTCGACAGGATTCTGATTCTTCTAATGAAGCAAGTATGAACAGATTTATTTATCCAGTGAGTCTAGATTGATTGATTGATTAATGGTGTTTAACGCCCGAGCAGCAATATTTCAGCTATATTCAGGCGATGAACATGAAATGGATGATAAAATGAACATGAAATGATGATGAATGAAAATGGGATGGGACACATGGAAAAATAGGGGTAACGGATTTTAGATTGCCACTGGCAAATGGGAGGATGGATAGGGTCGGGCAATTTAGCCTCCTGTAGCGGGATCGAAATCCCTACTCATAGCGAATACTACAGCAGCGTTCTTTAACGTGCGAGGAACGTGGCATTTTCCCAACACGGTGCACTAATATGGTTTGCGGTCAGGTTTTCCGTATTATGGCCTGACAACCCCAGCTTGCCAGGGGTACCCCATTCAACCACCTGGGGCACACATCCCAGTCGGTCTTTAGGCAAACCGACCTGACACGCCGGTCAGGGTACTGGGCGCTATTTAGTCGCCTTTTACGACAAGCTAGCGCGACTGCGGTCTATTCTTTTAGCCACCCGGATCCCGCACGGGGCTCCAGTGAGTCTAGAGCATTCTCGAAAGAAGCTCGAGTCATTTACAAGTTCATGGACCGAATATACATCTGGAGCATTACTTCACCATGAAGTCCTTCAATGATTTACTTATACAGTACATATTGCATGAAGATATGAAATATTATTTACACCAGATGAAGTTATGAGAAAAAAATGCAATGTTTTTGAAGATACTGAAATGTACAGCATGTCGGATAGTGATTGTAACACCTCATCTTATTAAAGTGTCAGATATATTAAATTAAACTGACATGTCATTTCTATAATTACTATGGTTAATGTATATTTTGCCTATATATTATAAATTTTAAGCTAAAAGATGTGTTGTTCCTCTCCAAAAAGTATATTGTTGCCTTTATTTATATTAACATAAATCGGAATGAAGCCAGGATGTTGCATGCTTGCAATACAATCTACCAAAATTTATCATCTTCCTATTACATGCGGATGATTTGATACAAGTTCTAGCTTCCATATCTTTACATGTTGTGTACAGTAGTTAAAATAAAAACTCGACAGAAAATCATTGTAACATCTTGACTGTTTTCTCCAGGTATTAGGGCTTCCTGTCATAATAAAAATGGACGATATAGCAAAACAATTGCTGAAAGTGGCATTAAACACAATTTACAAAAACATACATAAAGTGGTGCAATGAATTCGCGTGTGATAAAGTTGTTACAGGTTAGGGTCCAAGGTGGGCAGTTGACTCTAAGCACTCCAGCTTTCTTTACCAATAAAATTACTATTTGTCACAACGAAACAACTGATATATTGTCGACAGTGATGATCAATGCTAACAACCAATCAATCAATATCATACAGGTAGCAACCAATAAAAAAGTAAGAAGTACTAATGTAAGACAATAACAAACCGGTTTCACATGGATTATGATTTTGTATATGACAGTACAGTATTACAAATGTGGTGAAATATATTTTACACTGATACATACAAGTCGCTCCTTGTTTTCTATGATCCATTTATAAAGATTGTCTATCTGTATACATGACAAATTTGGGAAACTGTGTATTCACCACAAGGTATATAATACAATTAAGTTCTGAAAATATTCAGCAATATAATCATGTTTTGATGGTGTTGATTGTTTCTTATTAGATTCAGTTTCCAAGTAAGTTGCAATTCCCTCCTGAATTTGTGTAGACAGTGGAGCTTTTATAATATCATAACTAGCATGGGCCTTGGTGGCCGAGTGGTTAAGGTAGTTCGTCTACTATTGATCACATGGTCTGTCAAAAATGAGGATGCGGGTTCAAGTCTCACTGCAGGCAGGGTGCGCTTGACTCCAATCTTAATTGACAAGGATTGCCAGTTTTCCTATCTAAGGTCAGGGGTTCTCTGGCTTCTTTCTCAAAAAAAGCAACAAAAAAACAGAACGCTATGATATAAGCTGAAAAAAGTGTATTATTCCTTGGACTAGAAGTTCAACCAGATTGTCATTGGGAATGTTATGGCAGTGCCTCCATGAAGGTTTGTACGACAATTCCATTTACATTCAGAATCTTTATGTGGCAATAAAAGTGAAATATATGCTATGAAACCGAACAACCATAACTGATATTTTGTGCGATTACCAAGGCGGAACATTTGAAATGTAGCATTGCATTTAATATATTCTGTCCACATCTCCCATTTTACAAGCATCATATGTATCACTCAGCAGACATGCACATTTCATAAACTATGCTCTTTAAAAAGCAATGTTATATTGGATTTTGAGCTAACTGGTTCATCAATGTCTAGATCCTTCCTGAGTTGTCTGTTTAATTCACCAGTTGTCTTTTATTTTTTGGTGCAAACTTCACAAATATATTTGTTTTCCAGATTGTCAAACATTATTCTTTTTTTATATGTTTGGTCATCAATGGCTGATGTTCTTTATGAAATCATGGATACCTCTGTAAAATAAAAGAATGCATTTCTAAGTACACAATACTTCAGCTCAGGAGGATGGTACTTTCCTTTACATTTGACGACACGACAATGTTCACTTTACTTCAATCCCTTTTATTGTGAATGAAGTGCACTTATTTTAACTGCCTTTGCCTTTTCAATGGGTTACTTTTCGAAAGTGGTATGATACTAATTTGTAGTAAACACTGCATGCAAACTACCTGGTACCAGTGGAGAGACATGCTAGTTTTACCCACATCCAGAATTTAATCAATAATAGATGTACATCAAGTTCACTCAACTGTTGTGATGTTCATAACACTAGTACCCAACCACCCCCCCCCCCTTTCTGAAATATTTATCAAATGTTACATGCCTAAAGGAATGTATCCATATGGTCAATGATGTTTTTTTTTTAAATATAAAATATTATTACCTTAACTTTATCTGGTAATTACAAATTCACACCAAATTCTTTTCCTTTTCGGCTTTTCAATGCCTTTTTAGAATCCATATAGCAGATATGTAGTGATGTGACGCTATTTGCCTTTCTTGGAGTTATAGTTATTGATATCTTCGTTTTTCTAGATGTTTGCGAGTGCAATATTTTGTGCTTTGCAGTTCTCGTTGGGGTCGTTACTTCTGGGCTAATTACTGCATCTGGTTGACATTTCCATCAGACATTTCAGTAGGCGCCACAGAGAAACGCTGGCGGAGCGTACACATTGTTGACTTGTGAATTTTTATCTAAGCAAACTTATCAGTTCATATTTCTCCTTTTTCGTATGCTTCTTCTATGTATCATATTCGATCTTCGAAAGTATGTTCAATTTTCAAAAACCGCAAACATACCATACGTCGTAGAAATCCCATCAACACGGTGCGGTTATGTAAGCCAGAATTTCACATAACTTATTAAAAACACAGGTGTTGAGAAAAATCGTACGACTGTCCTTCTTAGGTATAACAATTTAACAGTCAAAACATACATAGATTATAAAGTTAAATAGCACAATGTTCAGCACAAAACAGCACAAAATATAGTCTGTGCTGTAGGGGATGGTGAGTTCGGAGGAGTTGATGGTCTGGTCAATGAACAGTCTAGTACTCTGCGTTTGGTTGGTGGATTGCCGAGCTACATCTACTGCACATAAATTGTACTCTTGGGGTAACAGCTTTCTTTTCTCTGTAGTATTTTTGTGTCATGCCGGAACAAGTTCTGTGAAAAAACTTGTCACAGTGACATAGGACAGATTCCTGGCGAGGCCGTATTGGCGATGAGCAACCTTACAATCAACAGACATGTTTAAAACTGATCCAAATTGGTATTTTTTCGGCTTTTATGCTACTTTTGGGCTTGTTGGCTTTGTATGTGAGCACTTGTGGTCTGGAATCATACACGCTGAAATCCTTTGATGTTTCTGTTTAATTAATTTAAATGATAACCATAAACAACACATAATTGACTTTTATCTCATTTAACTAGTTTAGTCTAATTATTTACGATATTAAATTGCAAAACATAAACCAATTAATCAAATGTGATAATTAAGGGAAATTAAAGGCAATTAAGTGTCGATAAGGATAATTGCTTCTTTTGGTAACAATTATTCGGAAAAATGCAATGTTTTATTATTTGTTCTATCTTATATTATTATTACTTTTTATTTTTTTTTCACTTTTAATATAAAAACAATTTCATTGACATACGGTCCGAATAGTCCTGACATACGGTCCGAATAGTCCTGATATACGGTCCGAATTGTCCTGACATACGGTCCGAATTGTCAGGGTCCGAGTTGTCTGAGGGCCAAATTGTCTGGTACCCTTTTTTATGTATCATTATACACAATCGATCGACGCCTTGATTTGTTTACTTTCTTAAACGTACACGTGTTTTTTGTTAAAAACAATCTGATTGGTGCAGTTGTTGGTCCCTGCATCCAATCAAAACCGTTCCTGTGTGACACCGAAATACCGTCTAGATCTGCCAGGGGTGAAGATAAGAGTATCAGATCGTAACCCTTGGCTAGCGAAGATGATCTTCCATTGAATCATGAGCACTCTACTGTTTCTTCAAATAATGAGTTGTAAATTTTTGGCTGTGAATATGAAGGCTGATTAGGAATACACTGTGGAAGTGTATCAATAAAGTCAGTCACAGATGACATGAAAGTATCAATCGGATAATATTTCTCTAAAGCCAACAACACATTTAAGGGCATCAGAAATTCCATTATTTTTAACTTCCTTGTCATTGTGGTACATTTATAGTTCTAAACTTCAAGCCGGTGACTTCTGAAGCCTTGGGTGATGTTTTTTTTCTTTTTGGTTTGATGTATCGATTGAAAGTCGTGTTATTGCTATTGACAACTGACAACTGTATGATGTGTGAGTCTCTGCCTGAAAGATAATTAATATAATTTAAGGCTCCAAGTACCATATTACAAAAGGGCAAAATCATGAAGTTCTTTTGCTTTCACTGCATGTAGAATGTAAAGAAATTACATTTTATTTTCTGTACTGATGACCTTTACTGATGTTTTTATCATATAGACGACGCTTTCAGTTTCATACGTTCTTAGTTCAGGTGTCTTTAATTCATTGTTCTTTTTTTTTATTCATTGTTTTACAAACACTTAAATTATGTGAAAGTCTACTGCATATATCCTACTCATAGATCTGATATTGAGACAATATTCGTGCATTTTCCCCACATTTGAGTATTGTTGTCAAAACCATTATTGAAATTCTATTCCTTTTTTTCCCTATGACTTGCATTGACAAACAGTGCGTTTTCTTATGCTTGAACACATCCTCCATCTTTGTTCCAAGTAATCTATTTAGTATGTCAAAATTATATAGGTTGAGAGTTTCCACTGAAAATCATGACTTCAAGTGCAAAAATGTGAATAAACTTCTGCAGATAAAATTTCATTTTACAAATGTGAAACTTTCACCATGTCATATCTCTTTTACAGCCTAAAGTCTTCAGAACTTAAATAATATACCTTATCAAGTCATGTTGTTTCAACATCAAATTATATCAGGCTACTATCTTTCAAAGTCTGTGGTTCTGTTGGACGGTACTGTGGAGAACTAACTAGTGCAGGAATTTATATCCTCTGATCTTTAGGAAACACCTTCTCTTACTTCTCTAGATGCAAGCTTGTTATGCCTATATTGAAATATAATTTACATAATATCATATTCATATAGGATGGTCTCACTGTTAGCATTATTTACAAATTTACCCGGGAACGATATGTGATTGGGGGGGGGGGGGGGGCTTGTGGGAACTTTCACATTTTGGGTAATATTAATTATTTGTTTAATGAGAGATGTAGAAACAATAATTAAACTTGGAACAAAAATATGATTAACATATTTCTGACAACCAAGAAGGCAAATTTAGGAAATTCTATACAGATATTTAATTTAACAGACATGCAGAATGAGTGAAAGAAAGGCTTATGTAATTTGTGTACTTTTCCAGTGGCAGTCAAAATTGTGTTCCCTATGTCACACCCCCTTTTCCCCGTTGATTGGTAAACTTGTTCTACTGAATTTGCTGAAATACTATTCGCTGAACATACATCAAACTTCTTATCAATCAATCAAGCAAATTTTCCACAATTTGGAAGTGTCAAGTACTCAAAAAAATGGTCTGCTATAGTTTACCCCAAATGCCCACTCGCTCCCTTTAACATACCTGAACTATTCATATAGACTGTGGGGCCGTTTATATTGGCGAGCGCAATTCTGGTATATCAGTATTGTGCACAATACTTGGATAAAAAATTATTCCAGTATTGTATAAAAAATTGAAATTTTATGTTATACTTCAAATTAAAGGAAACACTTTTGCCCTTTGATGTTTTATCATATTTTCAATGCACGAGTTTTTGTATTTGAATTTACAGTGTAAAATGAACTAATGGAGGTCCGCCATCTTCTCACTACCTCGTCACTAGATGGCAAAACTAGAGATTACTTGCCATCCACGTACCTATAAAACCCTTCGTATGATATTAAGCGAACGGTCAATAACAGAATGTTTTACTATAAGACGAGGTATTCCTGTCATAAGCAAAACGCCCAATGTCCACAACAGCAACAACTTTGAATGCGAAAATCATTTTGCAGAATGTTGCTTGCTTGTGGGATAGTTAAATAGTAAGGTGATCTTCAGTTAGGTGATCTCATTTTTTTCAGTTTTCGTCGAATATTATTTGAAATATTGCCCATAAATATGTCCACAACAGCACTTCGTATGCGAAGATCATTATGCAGAATGTTGCTTGGGGGATAGTTAAATGGTAAGGTTATCTTTATTCAGGTGACCTCATTTTTTCAGTTTTCATCGAATATGATTTGGAAATGTGCCCATACATATGAATTAAATTGAAAATTATTCGTATTATTTTTTTCGATTTGTATCGTGCACAATCTTATTATGCAATTTACTGAAAGAAACTTAACGGCCATTAGATGGAATATTTTTAATATACCGTTTTCGCGCTTCACTTTATATTTAGTACATTTCTTCTTATTATTATTATTTTTTATTATTATTATTATTATTATTATTATTATTATTATTATTATTATTATTATTATTATTATTATTATTATTATTACTGGTAAAATTTATTGTGCTTGTGAGTAACACAGTTTCCAAACTTTTACGTATGTATATTTGTGTCACGGTGTCAGATTTACATGTACGTTTCCGGTGGCCTGGCATCTAAAGGTATTCGAAATCGTATATACATCCTGTGCTCTGACACTTCGGTGTATTCAAATCATACCTTTTCTTGGCAGGGAAGGGGCGTGACGTTCTAATTTAGAATTTCATCATTAACCTTTAACCTTTAATCTGGTTAGCTTTTAAAAATTTCCGAATATTCATACTTCAGAATCAGCGACAAATGGTCCCTAATTGCAATAAATATCCTGTTTGTTGACTTGCTTACCTGATAATTACCCTTCCTAAACGAGAAAGGATTTACTTGTCAAATGTTCACGTATAACCAATGTTCAATACGTGAAAAATTATCTACGGTATTTTATTTTATGTTTAAAAATAATTACATTGTGTCCAAATATATCTTTTATTTACAACCACTATGCCTTTTTAAAGAAAATTATATTTAATATAAGTTAATAAATATGGACAGGTTTAAAGTTGTGTCCAAAAGAACATTTATTAAAACAAAGATCATTACAACATTAGGATATATTTCGTAATCGTAGGATGTCCCCTGGTCATAAGTCATCGACCCAATTTTTATATTCTTCAAAGAGAAATTGCAGAAAAACATTTTTAAACTGGATTATTGACCACATTTACTGGATAAAGCAGGATGTTACGTCACAACCTGTAATCTCGTGGTACATACTGTCAATATGGTGGCCCCATATTCAACATTTCACCACCTTTAATCCACTCTAGAATCGTAACGGTTAAATAATATAATATCAATATATACCGAGTGGGGTAAGGTCAGTAGGTTCTGGCAAAAGTTATTTTTATCCGGATACAGCGAGCCATGCAGAATCGGTAGCGAATTATACGGCCCTATAACCATGTACCGTTAACAATGTTATAGTAAGTGCTAACATTGGAGCGACAATAGTTGCCAGGGGTACACTAGGTCCCTGCGTATTTAAGCCACTGATGCACTGCCTATTATTACCACTGCTAAATATTAGCCACTGCTTACAGGGATGCAGGTCACTTTCACTGAAAATAATATGTTAATGAATTTTCTTTAAGTCCGCCATATAGTTAGGTTTTTAAACAAATTATCATAATTCAAAATAAAAAATAGGGGTGTTAGAGCCTATTTGCAAAGGATTGATCACTGAAATTTTAAGTTTTCTAATAGATTATACAGAGAAGAGAATAAAAAAACCTTAAAATAAAAGATAAAAAAACATATGTCCAATGAAAGTTTCTGAATTTTTGATATAATGTGAAGCAATTGGTATATATTTTAGTCATAGAAAGACAAATAGAGGTTTCTGGGTTAAATTTTTGTCCATTAGGAAAAAAACAGGTCAAAAAGTGCTAAATAATGGCATTTTTGGTCCAAATTACCTCCCTTCATTATTTTTGTCAATACCAAACTCATTTATGAGAAAAAGTTTTTCTTCAACCATCAATAAATTGAAATTGTAATATAGGCATAAGAATTATATCATTATTTAAAATTTTATGGAATTTTAGAGTAAATAACGAACGAAATTATAATTAAATTTACCATAAATGTTCTATCTATTTTGAAATGTTCACAAAAATGGCGGATGGTGTCCTGCATCCCCTTAACATGACCACGGCTGAAGATTAGCCACTGTTTTATATGACCACGGCTTAAGATTAACCTACTGCTTAATATGACTACAGCCGCTACGGCCTAAGTACTGTTACTTGTAAAAATTAGGCTCGACAAAAGACCAGTTAATGCTAACTATAAATTAACAACCCGTGCACTACAGTTTTCTACTTTACAGCATCAGCAACAACAAGACTTTAACTCAGCAACATTAGAATACTTGGTAATTTGTCTTCGCGACTCCTTATTCAGGAGTAACTCTACTATGACAATTGTTTCTTCTCACCTTCTTAACGTATATGGCCTTCTGATCAAGCTTGTTCAATGTCGACTCGAGGAAGTTTGATATATTAGTCCACTGTTTTCTATCTTTGATTTTGACGGCTTTCCATCCATGGAAAATTGCGCCCAATTTTTAATATATTTAGGGTATGTTTTGCAGAATGTTTTTTGGATTTAACTTTATTGCCAGTATAATAAATATATACAATTAGTTAAGTAATAACTATATTGGTATGATATTATTTGTTCATGAAAAACAATGTGTATGTATACCCTGCCTTGTTTAGGTATGTTGTCAAATGGCACTGTGGTCCTTATGTTGACACGTTGACCCCATTTTTATATTGAATAAAGGTCTTACGTCCTGCCTCCGCGCAAAAATACCCAAATGTAGTATAAATAATACTACATGTACCAAGTGAAATTGGCCGATTGGATTGTTGGTTCTTCATCACTGTGAATTCCGTAAGGTTAACTTAGCGTTAATGTACACACAATAATTATGACTCAACCTGGAAAGTTCAACTAGTCCACTGTTTGATGGAAACAACCGCTTTTATACTTATTTTGACGTCACAACATGGACGGGTCTATTATAATGAACTCATCCTAAAAGGTAACTGTATAGACCAAGAAGTGTTCCGAGAGCTTTTCCGAACTATCCATTTTCAACCCAGCAGGCACTCAAAGTTGAATCAACGTTGAAAATATGTTGAAATTTGGTCGCAACGTTGAACAACTTAAATTCAACGTTGAATCAACGTTGATGGTATCAACGTTGAAATGTCAACGATGAACCAACGTTGAATTCAGATCGTCGACTTCAATGTTGTATGTCCGGCGTTGAAGCAACGTTGAATTGGGGTCAGTGTTTCAACGTTCGAAATAATATAAAAGAAACAATATTGTATAGTAAATTTATTTAATTAATGCTGCCCCTTGTCTAGCTTGAATAGATTTTAATATAAAAACAAAGCAAATAAATCAGAGGAGGGGATATCCTTCACCTCGTTTACCCGCCTGGTTTTATTGTGCTTTTTACAATTTTTTTTTATATAATATGTCCATGTATGGTTTTTAAATTTTCAAACCGGAACACTCCGCCGCGCATGCGTTCTTACATTTTTGTTTAAAAGTTGGCGGCATAGTGTCTATGATGTTTCTTGCCTGATTTTACAGCTGTTGTGTACTTCTACTTGTTCCAGCTTCAGAGTAAGTATAATAATTAATTTTATCAGGTATATTATACACACTGAAACATGCAAATAATAAATCTTTTCACCAAAATTGACGAAGCACACCTGCAGCGATCCTTGTTCAAAATGTATTGCAGTTAAACACCACGCAGAACGACAAATTGTATACAGCAGCATGTAAAAAGTGACATAATTCATATTAAAATTGCTTCATCTATGCATGTACATTACTGAATAAATAAGGGGTACAAGGGAAAAATCTTGTTGATTTCACCCCGGCCCACCTCCTTTTTTGAGGAAATTAATACAGTAACATTATGCACATTCTCTAATTTTTCAATTTAATTACATGTACACTTGTATTTAAAATCTTGTTTTTACACTTATTTGCAGATATCCTACAAATAAAGTATTGAGTCTGGTGAATTTAAAGCCATAAAGGGGAAAACAAGTTTGCTTTTGACCATTTGGGGAATCAATTCTCCATAAATAAGAGGTTAGTATTGTCTTTATGTATATTGTTGGGATTGTAACCAACATAAATGCTTAACACAATTTTCTCCAATTATAAGATTTCTTTATCATATTATACCTACATTTAGTTTAACGTAAAATATCGTTTATTTATTTCATTGGACATTTTCAGAAAAAAAACCATTAACATGAATTGCTATGCAAAATAACTTCTGACAACATGGACATTTAGTATTTGTTGCCCATTTCTTATATTTAGTATTATAAAGATTCTACCATGTAAGCAATTGAGAGAGCTCGAGAAGCATGTATTTAACTTCAATGTTCTTCAATTGTGAATTTTGAGGATTATACAATAATTTTTCTCTTATTTCAGATGCTGTAATAAAAACTCGCAAAGAGTACAAGGAATCGATGTTGTTTGATAACTGTACAAGATTTTTTAAATGTGCTAACAACAAGACAAGAGGTCTTTACAGAAAAAAATGGACTCAGACCATATAGACAATCACTGTTAACCAGGAAATAGTAATCTTCAAAATTACAGAACATTATATCGTCTACAAAAAGTTTGCTAAGGATATATATAAACGACATGCATCCATGTGAAGCTGTTTGATTTTTCAATACTTCATTATGACAGAACATTACTGGTTTAACTTTGCTTATAAGTGGACTAGTAATTCCAGTGATTTTAGACATAACTTTTGAGACTAGGTACTGTAAACGTATTAATATTTGCGGATTCTAATTTTCGCGTTTTTGTCAAGATGAACATTTTCGCGGGTACTGATTTTCGCGGAACTCATCGAAGATAAAATAATTAAATATGAATATATATACACCCCTTTTAATTTCTTTCCAAACCTACTTTAATCCTTTGAAAAAGGTTCACGTGTGACTTTGTGTACGGAAATATCGATTTCCCCTTAAGTAATTTAGCCTTAAAATGTTGATTTCATACTCACTTCTGGTTTAAAATCCAAAGTGAATTTATTTTCACTCAGTTCAAAAATTAGTTTCAAAATGTAAAAACGTTAATGAATAAATCAACACTTCCCTGTAAAATTGTCGAGATCAAAGAAGCCGTTGAGAAATGAAGAGATTAACTTCCCGTTATAAAAACACTCATTAATGAATAAATCAACACTTCATTGTACATTGTGTATTGTAATCAGTGATCCGTACAATGACAGGTTACTAGTAATCAGGCCGTCTCGTATGCATTGTAAATAGATATGTATTGATTTTGTTAATAATTTCTAAAATATTCTTTGTATTTTTATTCACGCCAATATAAGGTAAATAATATCAAACATTTGATTTCAATAATTGATTGACAAAAATATAAACAGTATGTTTTTTGTAAGATAAATGGGTACAATTTATAACAGTACTTACTCGATCAATAATTGATCTTTGATGTTCACCTTGCCCGTGTGTCTGTTTAGTATACCAAAGTTTTTCGAGGGTATCTATTTTCGCGCTTTTCTTGGTACCGCGAAAATAGCGAAAATTAGTACACCGCGAAAATTACTACGTTTACAGTATATTACTTGGACATTTCTTTTTTGGATACAGACTGGAACATTCAAAAGACAACATTCTTTTTTGTTATTGTAATGTTATAAGTAATTAATTGTTCTTGATAAATAATTAATTTCTTTCCTTGTATTTGTTTTTTTTTGTTAGCAAATAAAAAGGGTTTCATTTTGACATGTAACACATGTGTTTAACTTCTATCAAAACTAGTGAAATCGTAAAATAGTACATGTATTACAGGATTAAAAAACTATTATTATTTGCACAGTGTATTTCAATCACTTTTTAAAAGTAAATTCAGCCTATTATCAAACAACATTTAACATACAAGGATCCATCCTCACAAGTCATAGATTCTGTGTCCACATGTTTCGTGGACACAGAAGCCCTGACTTGAGAGGATGACCAGGACCAGAATTAAACCTCATTTCAACAAACACTGACCAAAATTCAACCTTAATTTAACATACACTAACCATTATTCAACCTTATTACAACCTGCACTGACCAGAATTCAACCAATTTTCAACATCATTTCAACGTTGAAATCTCGACGTTGATTCAACGTCACATTTTTAACTTCAATTCAATTTTCAAATCAAACCCACTTTTAAATGTTGATTCAACGTTGAAGTCGGACGTTGATTCAATGTTGAAACAACGTTGTTGTGCCCGCTGGGAATGTTAAAGTTCCGGAAAACATGCGTGCTCTTACCAACTGATAATTAGTATTTCCTTATCAACTGAACATTTTGAAAAGTAGCCTAATCCGTACACAATTACAAGTAAATATTACTAAGTGAAACTGTTAGAAACGGGGAACTACATTTCATAAATAAAAGACTACAAACCAGCAATATTAGAAGCAATAACGTATGCCTTTCGCATGTTTACTTGGGAGGGGAATCTAAGGAATAATGGATCGAACCATTAATATGTAGTCTTTTTACCCGATGTCATCACACTAATACAACATCAAATGTCAAATATGTCTCTTTTTATTGGAAGAATAACATATTCAATTTTCATTTTTTGCGAAGTTTCCTTTAACGCAAGTGTATATTGTTACTTATAAATGTAACATCAACCTACGGTGTTTTATTTAGAAAAATCGGGTTTTAGTATTATCTAAATAAGAGTTAATTACAATTTCGTGTGATAAACACCTAAAACATTAATTGTTTTGTAAAACAATCAAATTACGACTTTCCTATTTCTAATTTTTAAACATGGCGCGAGTATCGATGATCTGAATTAGATCGTTTATTCACCCAGGTCATTACATGTTAAAGTCAGTGAACTAAAGATTTAAACGTTTAGAAATAGTGTGGTATTAAATATATTATCCTCAATAGCAACTTTAATTATAGTGATAAATTGATAAATACTTGATCAGTTAAAATGGAATCTGCTAGAATTACAAAAACCTATTAATTACAAATAATTAAAACGAATCTATACCTTTATTGCCATATCCGTTACATCACAATACTTTACTCAACAATGTATGAAGTCATTATGTTAACCTCACACTGGGAGGTTAATGTTTTCCTATTGGATGTTGTATTGATCGGAAGTTGCCAGAAAACCCAGTTTCCAAACTGCTACTTTCAACCATTTTTCAGCTATTTCAAGGTGTCTCGTTTTTCGGGAGAAGTCAACGTTATATACTGGTATGTGTATATCTATGTCTAAAGCTTGCTATTCAAGAAATTACAAAATGTAAACAAATTCTCAAATCGTATCCACTTTAAAACTATTCATTTTTCAAGTCTATTCAAGCCAAATTAAAAAAATATTAAATATTGTGCAAAACCCCGGCGATTTATTGTGTATCGGTATACTATGTTTGCATACTTTAAAGACCAATAGTTTCTTTGTATTTTTAGTTTCCAGACGTTTACAAAACATACACTTTGAACGAGTTCATGTGGCATGTACTTAATGAAAATGTATACACATTTCATTCAACATAACATATACGGTGTTTACAATAGGATTTATTTACAATCTTTTGTTCTGTTTAAAGGTTTGGTTTACTGAATACTACACATAGCTAATTCGTGTTCATTATGGGATGTTCTAAAGCCTAAGGTTACAAGGTAAATTTTTTGAGCGATCATTGTTTTGCACCACTTTTTCTTTCACTGAAATGTGTACAGGTGTGGAACAAACAAACAAAATACAACAATTAATTTTTCCTATCAAATAACGTTCAGTGTAAGTGATGAACAAATGTTTACATCTGTCGTCTTCAAAACCAATTTAAAAGAACACCAAGTTATACATTTCTAAAAGTTGTTCATAGTTAAATATTCACAGTACATATTTTGGGGCAAAATGATGCGATAAATATGCTTTGTTCTAAGTTTAAGGCCCTAGCTTATGAAGCTGGCAAAATCAGTTTGGACGGTGCTTGATTGTACGAATACAAGTTATTTTAATAATAATTCGAGAAGTGGGATAATACCATGCCCATGCATTAAATGCATCCTACAGTTTTAAACAAGACACTAACTTCCAGGTTGAATTTTCTTATTCTATGCATAAACCTTGAAACTCTGAGTACTGATATTGGTACTTTGACTGTTCATTGTAATTATGGGAACAGTTCTAGGCTCGTATTCTTGTTGCAATCCTGAACGGTTTCCATATCCTGAACCACATTAAATGTACAACAAAGACAATTTTCGCGAAGTCGTTTTCTCCATTAAATATATAGAAAAGCATGCATGGATCATATTGTTTGACTTCTAATGGTTATCTTTAAAAGGCAGTAAGCGTTTCCAGCCTATTAGTCCATCCATGTGGTGTTTGTTAGCTTCTTCTCGACTGGAAGAATTTGAAATACGGCTTTGGTGGAGCATAAGACACTATTTAATCAATATTTATAACTTAATTTTAATACGATTGAATTCTTCATAAAATATTTTTGTGTAGTTTATTAAAATGTTAGTTTTAATTCCTGGCTATCAACGTTTTATCACAGAAACGGTATGTCCTTATTTAAACATCAACGGCTATCATCGCGTGGTCCCAATGTGTCAAATTACATTTCCTTGTCTAAGTTTACATATTATTTTAAGAACCTTGACAAACACAATTTTACAAATGCTAGTATGTGTATTATTCAAATTAGGACTCGTGGAGGGCATTCACATACAACAATAATGATCCTCATACGTAGAAGAGAAAATATCTGTAGAGTTGTATGTCACGGTTAAATAGAAGCAGTAACACATGAGGACAGTAATGTCTTTCCAAATAGAAGTGGTTTTATTAAATGTAGCATTTGGTTATTGTTTATATTTCCGTTATTTAGGTTACATAAAGGGAAATGGCTAGTTCAACAGAAGAAGAAGAAAATTTTTTTCTGTTATATAAACTTACTGTAGGTATAGGAACTAAAGCTGTAAAGGACAAGTTTGATCAGTTGTATCCTCCAAACAATTTATCTACAACTTTACAAACACATCAACCCAAGCTGAAAAGAGAACTAAGAAAATATGAATACGACGAAGTGTTTCCTCAAGGTACAATTCGATATTAATTAATGATTAAAAGTATAGAGAACAGCAGATTTACATGAAAGGTCAATATATATTGATGAATATGTGAAATAACGGTCAGCAAAATGGTCAAGATTTTATAAAGTGATAGAAGTTTTGGCGGATTAGTTATTTTCCAATACGACATTGGTATTCATCACAGTGTATACAAATGTGACAACATTTTGTCGTATCATAAAATTCGATGCAAAGACTCCTCAGTTTTAGTGACGGGCACTATTTAGTACAATCTTTATCCGTGTTCAAGCAAACAATATTATTAAAGCGTTGGCATTAGCCAATAAAAGAGTAAATAACAAATTATATTTTTAGATTGTAAGGGAAACAAAATGAGTGTGTATTGTTAATATAAATAAAGCCATGAAAAAAACTACTTATATTTTTTTACTTGACAAAAATAACCATATATTTATATGGTTTAAGTTATATATATTTTATTAATGTTGATAATGAAATGAAAAATATTTCTATTTGTTTTGCAGGAATGCCTCCATCTCCATCTAGTGAATTTGACATCCCTTTAATGGTTTCCTTGATGAGATTCATAGTGCCACCCAACAAGTATCCTATAAATGTAACAAATACACTTCCATCTAACACAGACACATCTTTAGAAGCAGCTTTGTCCAGAATTAAATGGTACAGGAACTCATTTTCACATAATAGTAAACAGAAAATAAACGCTTCTGAATACGACACTCTTTGGCAATTGATGTCACAGGTACGGTAGTGTGCAGCATAAGTTTCTGCTATTAGGATACGATATGTGTCGTAATTATAATTACAAGGAGAAACACATAAAGCATGACTAATAAGTGATACAGTTACAAATTTGTATCACTAATATACGTGTTATACTAAAACTCTTTAATATCGCATCTTACATGACATCATTTTTTACTATCACATCTTACATAACATGATTTAATATAACATTTGATTCTGTTTAAATTATAAAAAAAAACTATTTGTAAAAGATGTATTGATACATTTAGATTATTGCTTAATAATTTTAATGTTATAAGGTTAAGTCGCATTCCTATGTCCATTTATGTTTTTAGACAATAACAACAATTGGAGGACAAAAATACAAATCGCAATGTGATAACTTAAAGGATTCTCACATTCCTTTAGATGAGCGTGAACGCCTTCGCAGAGAATTAAACGCAAGAAGATCTCATGATAAAACATTGTCTTCTATGCTCAACATTGGTATGTAGATGCTAAAGACATTTTTTGATGGAATAGTCGATAAACTTCCGTTGACCCTTTTTCAGACAAATTGAGGACAAAAACAAGTTAAGAAACAATAAGTCAATTGGGAAAAAGCAAGAATTGTTTTCAGACACAGAATAATAAGAAGAGTTGGAAAAGGATGAATAATTCATCCTTTAGTATCGCTACAATGAGGCGTCTCTTTTTGACATCAACATTAATTAAATCTATTACATGCAGTAACAGACGAATTATTGGTCATATCTGCATATCTCTGGGTTAAGGCCTTGAAGGAATCACCAGAAACCAGGAGTGTTTGATCCCACTTTGCACAACACAGACATAAGGCTCCAAAAAAAAAGATTTACAATTTCATCTCATCCGACCCGAAGTGTGATATGAACCATGTCATCATTTAATGATACTTCTTTGATATCACTAAACCCATTCGAATTTGGTCAAAATATTCATGAATGGTACTTTACATGGCCCAGGTTTGTTATGATCAAAAAAAAATGTCCGCCTCCACACAACTTAGTTTAACATAGGACCACATTCAATTTTTTTTTGTTTTTTTTAAAGCTGTTTCCTTAAACCAGTAAACAAATTGAAATAAACTTTATTTGCATTTTTTTGGATGTCCCTCTATAAAAAAGTTAAGAATTTAATGTTTTTGCCAATCGGAAATTCAAAATGGTCACCAACAAAATTGACTTAATGTAACAACTGGTCCTATTGTCAAAATGTTAAAAAGGCGTCTCTCTGAACCCGGTTAACCAATTAGAACAAAACTTATCAGTAAAAAAGCATTATTTCTAAAATGGTCCCCTGTATAGTAAATATTTTAAAATGCCAATCGGGTAATCAAAATGGCCACAACAAAGGACAGTTTAACAAAGAACCAAACGAGAAAACAGGTTTTTTAAACTTGAACCATTTGAAACAAAACTTATCAGTAATATTTATTGGGTGGTTATCTATAAATAAATTGTTTAAGCCCAAAAAGAAATCTGTAATGGCCACAATGATCGGCTTAATATTACATAAGACCCAATCAGAAGAAATTTCAATACCCTTTCCATAAATTGCAAAATATCAATGCCATATTGCGTGTAAATGTTAAGTGGATGGTCATCTTAAGAGTTGTTCCATAATTCGAAAATACAAGATGGCTGGCTATCAAAATCTTTTCTGAATCCATTGAATTGATTGAAATCAAACAACCATATATTGGAAAAGTTAACGGTGTTTATGACAGTCAGACAAATAAGACTTAGTTTAACATGTGCGAAATCTACGTTGCTTATATAAACAAGTGAGCGATACAGGCTCTTAGTAACCTCTGGTTATAGTGTGCTCTTTATTTTTGAAAGTTATCATAAAAATGACTTTTTATATTCTATTTAACCTCAATTTAATTCGCTTAAGCGGCAAGACGATCTACAGTTTTGGGGATTTATCGTAAAACACGATCCGTCTGTTTAGTTGTATTGTGGACTTTTCATATACATATGTAAAATAGAAGGATTCAAAACGAATATTAATGTCCTATACATTCACTAGCCAATGTCAGGTTCAGGTTCAGAATAATTTTCCAGCTTAGATTAATTGTTTTTGATGTGCATGTTTTATTTCTGCGAAAGTGTGTTTTGATTTCTGAAACAATAAACCCCATAGTCAGGCTCGAAAAAATTTACGAATAATATAGAACATATTTAATGTCTTTTAACTACTAAATCGTTTGAATGCAGAAATGAAAAAAGTTTGGCTATAGGAGAAACTTGTTGTATTAATGTTTTGCCGGGGTTATATGATAGACGTTTCACCATTTATATTTATGTTCACACAAAATTATAGAAAATGTTGTGTCAACCATTTAGTTGAATCTTAGTGTTACCTGTGATTTAACAAAAAGATAAACTGATCAAGTATATAATATCGTGTAAATTAAAAAAAATAATATTATCAATGTTTTCTCGTTAAGTATTAATAAGTTGACACCAATTGCAATAAAGCCAAAATTCCTTTTATCTTCACGCTCATCACCAATAACTAATAAAATAATATATTTGATACTTGCAGATAAACAAGCAAGATTGGAAGGTAAGTTATTATAACAAACAATTCTAATTCTCAATTTATTTATTATAATTCAGTTATTTTTACAGCTCGTAACATATAAAAATATGGCATGATATAAAAACAAAAGATTATACAGAGAATATATTATACGCTCCTTGACCAGTTCGATTGACTGTTTTAAAAAGGAACATAGATTGTTTACTTGATGAACATTTTTTAGGTTAGAATGAGGAGTTTTTGTTTGTCATTGACATTATCATATTCTTTGAAGCATCATTTTGTCTAATCTGCTGATTCTGTCACAGTAAAACAATAAGTGGGTTTCATCATTATTCATTATAAGTGGCTTTCTTAACACATTTAACTATACTTTACTTTAGCGAGAGTTGTCTATTTAAAATCAAACTAAGGATTTCTAATTTGTTCAATGATGTATTATGTTGCAGCAAACACGCCCTACCAAATAATTTCTTCTTGTCTTCTTGATGGCACAACAAGTCTAATTTGTACAGAAATCCAGTTTAAAATGAATTTACTTGTTGTGAAAGGTTTGAGATAATGAGTATGCAATTGACAGGAACTTTCTCCCAACCAATCGGATATTTTCCCTTGTATTACATTTATCAGGTATATAATAGCACATATGCATTAATTATTACATTTCCATTTATAACCTGTAGCTGACACAGCAGCACTTATCGAGGAGGAGATTCGTGAGTCGACATTTGTAGAAACTAAAGCTAGTCAGTGTGCTTTAGAATTTCTGAAAAGCAATGGGGTTGTGTTACTGACAGGTGGAGCAGGTACAGGAAAATCGCGCATGGGACTGATGGTTCTTCACAATTTTCAACATTCTAACCCGTCATACCGTGGAATCAAACTGAACACAATTGATGAATGGAATGTATTAGACAGACCATATGAAAATCAAAAGTTTATTGTTCTTTTAGATAATATTTTCGGTGAAACAAATTGCACATTTAATAAGGA
Organism: Limnoperna fortunei; assembly: GCA_944474755.1. NCBI lineage: Eukaryota > Metazoa > Mollusca > Bivalvia > Mytilida > Modiolidae > Limnoperna > Limnoperna fortunei. Next base: position 39,009,817 of record OX104115.1, read on the forward strand.
AAGGAACGAACCAACTCTTGATAAGATTTACGCATACGTCCGAAAAGGGGATATTAAAGTTGTTATAACAATAAGGGATACAGTAAAACAATATTGTGCTGAAATATTTGAGACCCATAGATTATTTCGTTTTGATTTTATCGATTTAAATGCACCGCTATATTATCTGCTGCCAAGAGAAAAAGAAGAGATGCTTGTACGTCATTTTTCACAAACGAGGGAATGCGTGCAAGTACAGAAAGAAAGCAACTTAATAGATAAGAATGGAATTATCTTGACACGGCATCAATTAATGGAAATTATTCATTCGAATCCCGTACATGGATTTCCTCTGACTGTTTATAGATTCGTTAACAATCCTAAATTCCTAGAATTAGGAAGCGAATTTTTTACTTCATCAACTATATATGTCTTGGACGATATTAGCAAAATACGCCGCAAAGGAAAGGATAATGAGAACTTATGTTTACATTATGCTGTATTGATTTACATTGCGTTGAATGGGGACTCGTTTAATATTAACGATAACTGCATTGTCGACGAAATTAATAGTATCACTGACACTGTTTATGGTAAAAAGATCAGATGTAACAAGCGTGACGTATCAGACGCAATTCAGGATATGTTGAAACAAGGTTATTTGATTAAAGATCCTAACCATCCCTGTTACCATTTTAGTCATATAACGCTACAAGAAAGCGTCATTTTATCCTTTGCTGCTGACGCCGAAGACAGCACTATAAATAAAATAATTACGATCTTGAGTCTATCTTTTATTGTCAAAGTTGCTCGAAGCGCAGACTACAAGGAAAAAGAAAAAGAGGTTGTTTTAAAAGTTCCGGAGAAATGTTACCCTTTACTAGCTGAAAGGGTTGTAAAACTTTTTCTTGAAAATGAAAATACAGAATTAGCTCTCGATGTAAGATATTTTATGAACTCAGAAATATTCGATAATGTTGGTGATAAGTTATTAAGTCCAATGATTGACTCGTATTTTAGAAACGCCATATCTGAGAACGGGCTCGAGCCAAATCCATTTGGCGATGACGTTTGTCTACCTGCAGTCTTGCTCAGATGTGCTGCAAAGATGAAAGAAAAAACATCTCACGTCTTTTTGTATCTATTAAGCAGAGTCGCCAACAAAATTATACAACCTTTTCATTATCAAATAGCCGATAATTGTAAATCCGCAATAGTTGACTGTATTTACAAAATTTGTTCGACACAGGATGTTAAAGTTGTTACCGACGCATTGCATATAGCAAAACAATGCGACATAAATGTATCAGATGATCAATTTCTAGATTTAAAAGAAATGCATAAATCAACTGTTTATATTTATCAATGCATTATCGAGAGTTATTCTACTAATAATCTCGCAGTGATGCGACATTTTAATGAGAAATTGAAGGATAAAACATTTGATGTAAATTTATTTTTGAGAAGAATGTATTTGGATCCTAGGAAACATATGTCACTTAGATCAATCAAATTTTTGCACACGATTGCAACATTTGATGAAAACGCTATCGAATTGATGATCAAACAATCGTGCGAACGACATTTGTTGCCTGAAGTCAAATATTTATTTGCCTTGAAAGACAGAGCTGATACAAATGCAGTTTACATTGAATGTTTCTTGAAATGTAACTGTAAATATTGTTATGAAATGGCAAATGATGCGGACAAATGCGGAGCTCTCTTCAAATTTCTGCTGACACCGTTTTATCATAATGGGGATGGAATTAATAGAATCCTAAAATTGATGCAAGAGCAGCCGTTGCACTCTGGTCGCTTCTTAAATGATTTGTTCGCAGTAGTTGATCGCCGACTGTTATGCTTTACCACAGTTTTATCGCTCGCTTGCGAAACTTCTGACGTTCAAAGTGTGAAATGGGTATTTAACAACATTGGTTTAGAACACGTCGATATTGAAAAAGCATTCGTAATATCAGTTAGTGCTCCTAGGCACAGGTATATATCTAACGTATATAATAATGCACAATCCCGTTTAGAAATAGTAAAATACCTACTAACTTTTATCAATAAAACAGAGTTTAACTTTGAAGACGCTTTAGATGCAGTTAGAACGCATATTGATTTCAGAAAAAATCCGTTTTGCATATACGAGAAAAAAATAGATACAAGAAGTATTGTCACTAATGCTATATTAAATGACGAATTTAAATTCGTAGAGTGGATTATAGAAAACGGTTGCAAATTACATTTTAATTTAAATATGGTTATGATAGCGTTCTGTAGTATACAAATGGTGTTCCACGACAATAATAAAACTTTCATAGAAAAACTTTGGCGACAAGTGGATGAAAAGGGAGTTTTCGATCAGAAAAAAATTGTGGATGAAGCGTGCAAAAATGGCGTAGACTCTCAAATCTGTATTTGGTTTCTTGAAGTTTTTGATCACAAACTAATTGACATAAAAAAATTGTTGACCATGTCGTATAGACGTTGCTATTTGGACGTTGTTACATATATCGTTGAAAAAGTAGATCATGATTTATTCCAAATTGATATAAATCTATTTTTGAAAAAAAATCTATCTTGTGTGGGGAATCGTAATGAAAAACTTGCTATATTTTTGCTATCAAAGAGTATGTTTACTGTTGTGAAGTTTCAAACACTAATGAAAAAAGCTATACATTGTGAACGTTGGGAAATAGTCAAGTCTTTACTTATTCATTGTAAGAATGATATACATATATTTGATATGAAAACTATTGTGCAAGCATGTTGTTCGTCCGGCAATGTTAACTTTCTTAGTTGGATGATGTCAAATGAAGGTACTGAAAACTGTATTGAATTCGTAGACATAGACTCAGTCATAACGGAGAAATGCTGTGGAATTTATTTTGACTCCAAAAGTCTCCCCAAAGTGTTTTCACATATATTGTACAAATTAAATGTACAGAATGACATGAACAATATACTCAAAAAAATATGTTCTTATAAAAGATTAAATGTTGAATTTTTAGATTGGATAATCGAAAATGTGGACCATGATTGCATCGACCTTAACTTAATATTGCAGTCGTGTTGTAGACATGCTGAATACAGTTTTGTAAAACTAATGGTTTCCAAATTAGACAAAGATCAAATAGATTTTCTATCAGCATTTTTGGAAGCGTGTAGATCTCTGGTGGAAAATAATTGGTCATTTAAAACCGACATTTATAACACCATTTGCCTAATTGACTTCTTGTTTCAGAAATGTGGAGCTGATATGTTTAATATATCAGAAGGAGTAGATTTAGCAATACGTCAGGGTAACTACAAACTTATTTACTATTTCTTTGCAAAAGGACTTTGCAGAGACATTGTTATTGATATGAAAATGTTACTGAATAACGCTTGCTGTAATGGTGAATATGATTTGACAGTATGGATACTGAAAAATATACCGAATAATGACCTCGACTTATCGTCAGCGTTAATAAATGCGTGCAATTATGCATCAACCAACGATTTTGAAAGTAATTTTAGTTGTTTTTTTAGTTATTTGGATTTCAATGATTTACAAGATGATTTTGGTTTTTCAATCTTTCGCGGTTTTCGACAAAATATACAAAATACACCGAAATACGCAAGTGGCTTATGGTGCGCCATGTTTATTTTAGAAAAGTTAGACTTTACTCATTCGCTCAAAAGCGAGGCTGTCTTGTCCATTGCTCGCGAAAAGAACAACACAAGAATGGGTCAATGGTTAGAATATTTTATTAAAACAGGTAGCAAATACTTGACACAACGGGAACCAGATCCTAAACTGCAGCAGGGTACACTCACAAGTATTCCCAACCAACAATCCATTAACATTTTAATGACAACTACAGACATGAACTCACCTGCTTCTTGTTCAACCAGTGATGACAAAACCGCTTCTAGTGACCATTCCCAAAAAAATATTGTGTGCTCAGTACCATCAACCGAAATAATCAAAGATGATAACGAACACTTCGAACCATCCGGAAGAAATAGTCTATGTGATGCAAGTGGCAAAACGAAACGACCAATTGAGAATGATACGACAACTACAATCTTTTGAAACATTGAAGAAATGTCGAAAACAATAAACAAATATTGGAATTAAGATGTCGGTCACATGATATATAAATAATGAAAAGTGTTTACTACCAGGGCAATTCCATAGTTCAATTATAGAAGTTTCATAGTGAGTTGTCGACAAAATATTTAAATTAAAAAAAAGATTTTTTTCATTATGCAGAGTGATATTTGTTTGAAATATTGTTTTTAAAATAATTAAAAAATTTTTCAGCGAAATAAAACTATAAATTCAAATAATTAATCGAAGGAATATTCTTTATTCATATCTGTCAAGCAATGTTTGTTTATTTAAAACACCACTAAAGATATTTATCAAGGGATATCTGAAAGATTATCGCTGAAATATTGTATCTGTAATGTGTAAACATACTTAAAGACAATTAATTAAATTTATATTTTTTTATAAGAAAAGAAGGTTTTTGTTATAACAGTAACAAACTTAGATTTATTTCTTGTATATGGTACAGCTGTACTAAACTTTCAATATTAATAAACAGTAGCAGGAACCACTTTTCTCTTGGGTTGGTTGTGTTCCTTTAATGTCTTTTTTCTTCTTTGAAGTAATAAGGTGTATGGTTGAAATAGGGCATCTAATTGTACCAATGGTGTATATAATATAATTGTATCTAACGCAATCATTTCAACAACATATTGTTCACCCTTAACTATCCTTTAAATTTCACAATTCCCAAAAGACACATTGAACAAAATAGTTAGCATTTCAGTCCAATTTGGAAGAAAGTTAAGAAAATATTTTACTATTACTAGTTTATTTGACAAGGTTCAGTTTAGTTCAACTTTTAAGTGATGTTTGATGTTATATTAGCAACTTACAGTGTTAAATATTAATAAGTTTAAAGTGACAAAATTCAAAAGAATCAACATTTTGTGGTGAATTTGCAGAACTGAGTACGTTTAAATCCAAGTGTTTTTTTTCATTCAGAGTCTATACCCTGTATGGGACAAAGGTATGCAGCGTGTGTCGTCTTTATATAATGTAATGCAGTAACAATTTTAAAAGGAATATTGTACATGTACAGAAGGTGAAAAATATTTTACCAGCATTTATTAGTTTATCACGAAAAAAATTGAATGTGAAAAGTAAGGTTTTTTTGTAAAAGGGTTTTTTGCGATTGGTATTAAATTATATATTTTTATTAGAAAATACTGCTCTATAATACGTCTATATATGTTACTTACCTTAAATTGTTCTATTTGAATTGTTTTATTATGTGACAGTGTACTGAAGGATGCCTTAAACTATGTTAATTCTTTTGAAGGAATAATTTGGAAACATTATGTTCACCTTTTTGCAGCACATTTTGTCCAATAAGGTATTTAAAATGTTATTCATGTTTATACCGCTTTGATTATTTTTTTAATTTGATGTATTGTATTTGTTGTATGAGTAATAATTTCCTTTCAATTAACATGTATATGGCGTAAATACCAAGAATACAAAAAATTGTGGTAAAAGCATGCCCACTGTTTGTATATGCCTTATGTTAATAGTATAATGTACTCTGAGATGCGCAAACTTAAATTATTGGGGTTGGTTTGAGATGAGGCATTAATGACAAATTTCAAATGTGTATCTTAAGACGATTAAGATACAAGATTAGTCAATCTTGATTGATTGCTTTATTGTTGGTATATTTTAATATGAATATATCCAATCATATATGGAACACAACAAAATAAATGATGTATGCATGTTTGTTGTGTCACCTTTTATGTCGAGAATGGTATAAAATGAGCTAATATAAAAGAATGATAGATTCTTATGTAATATTTCATCTATAGACGGCATATATATATATGGCACATATATAAGGAGACAGATGGCAACATTTTTATTTGCTCGTTGAAATGAAAGAACAGAGATTATGGCCAGAACATTAATGACATATTTTGTATAAGGGATCACTTTTATCTTTTAAAATTTGTTTACATGCAAAATACATAATAATGTAGGTGCGACCGAGTGGTTAAGGTAGTTCGGCCATTATTGATCGCGTGGTCTGTAAACACTGAAGTTGCGGGTTTGAGTTTCTTTTCGGCAGGGTACACTCGACTCTAATCTCAATTGATAAGGATTGCCAGTATATCTACCGAATTCGGGTTTTTTTTCGGGTACTGCAACATCATCTCCGATAAAAAATAGACGTCATGATATAGCTGCACAATAGTTGAAAGTGGCGTTAAACACCAATTCAACAAACAAACAAACAAACAAAAACATGACAGACCCTCCAAGTGTGATCTCTGATACAGTGTCCACTGTCGACTTGTTTGATTGTATATCCCGCCCATCCATGGACGTTCTTTATTAGGACGGGTTTTACCGAGCACAAGCATATTTCTTCTTTGTTGTACAGGGTGTTGCCGGCACAACGATGAACGCCTTGTGTTGGAGAAGGCTAGATCCTTTTCTAACCTCTGATTCGGTCAACAGAGTAGACAGAGTAAGATATGAAGGCTTTTATATTTCGACTTCTAGCTTTGTGCACCAGTCACTTGTATATCGTCACTGTCTTGGAGTGGAAAGAGTTAACGTAGTGCGTCGGCTTTAACACCTTCATATAAGACCGGTTGAGTTGCTTCATCTGCACAACATTTCACATTATTTATAAAATTTAAACCTTCTTTATAAAATGTATAAAAATATTAACGCGTCTGTCTAATTAAGATCAGCCCGTCAGTATGCGTTCAAACTGAAAACATAAGAAGCATAATAGAACAATTATCTTAAGTATTGTACATACCACACAATGATGGGCTTTTCTGTAAATTAGAAACCCAGAAAACTGTATTTCCAATACCAGTGAATACAGTCAAGGACATATGTTCTATGGCTCATAGATGATTGTACGAAAAAGAAGCTAGTTTGTATACTGAACATCCTAATACAGAAACTAATAGTGCGAAGTTGTCAGATGTAAAATGATGTAGATTTTATGCTCTTACGTGTTTAAACATAGTCTCTTTTTAAATAGTGTACAATGTACAAAACAGAATGCTAGTCAATTACGATGGAAAATAAAAGCAATAAGATTACGCATATTTGACTTTTAGTCTCTTAAAAACTGTGGTTAAACATGTTCGATGAGATATTTGTGAAAATACAAAAATAGGATATTAACATGCATCATCTAACATGACTGCCTTTAAAACGAATATTGGTAAGTTTGAATTGAGTATAATTGTTCGTTTCGAGCACACCCTGTCCGAAGTAAAGCTTGAACACATAGCCTCATTGTTGACTCGTTGGTAATCAATATATATTAGATGTTTAGCCACTCGACCACCAACTTCCCAAACAAATAAACATCTCTTCGATTTGTATGATCTTGACGGCTTTTTATGTACATTTACCAAAAATAAACAGTTGTCTGGTGTTGTTTGGTAAATACTCTTCGTCTTTCTCTCACAATCATACTATGCTATTCATTTGAACAGCTATGGCTTTCCATAATCTATGACTATGACTTTCTAAACTCACGTTTATGATTGATTATTATAGATCAACACAGTGAGTTAATCACTCGGAGTTCATGTTAATAAATACGAATCGCAAACGTCTGAAATGGCCAGGATTAAAGCAAGTGCTTCAATAAATGGGAATGGTTTACAACTTGTTGGAAATAGGTTTTGGATCTGTTTAAATTAATGTAATGGGATTTTATCATAATAAACAGAACCATCATGTATACAATGTCCTAAAATGTCTCAGTTCCTGTGTTTAGAAAAAAATGTGAAAAAATTTCTTGAACAATTTCAAGAGATCAGATGCACAACTTCAATACTGTGCAATTTTTCTGTTAAGTTTCAGAGATCTGTGTTGAAAACTGTGGGAGTTGATTACACAAAGTAGGTACCGTCTTTAGCAAATGTTCTGAAGAATGACTAAGTTTCCAAGTCTGGAAATTAAAGAAAAAAACCTTCCAACATTTCCATAAAAACAGGTGCAAAATTTCAAAATATGTGCTACCCTTCTGTGAAGTTAGTAGACATATGTGTTATAAATTGTAGCAGGAGTTTACTACTCAAAATAAGTACCGTTTTCCTCAAATGTTATGAAAAATCAATAAGTTTCCAAGTCGGGAAATTAAAGAAAAAAACCTGGAATATTTCCATATGAGCAGGTGCAAAATTCAATATATGTGCAAACTTTATGTGAAGTTTCAGACATCTGGGTTAAAAACTGTAGGAGTTGATTACAAAAAGTAGATACCTTATTTTCCCCGTCCGTCCACCCGCCCGACCTCATCAATCTATAACCCCGGTTTGGACTTCGTACAACCCGGCAAAAAATCATAGATCATAAGTGTTTATCATACATAAAGCCAGCTCAATATGAATTACCCATCTTAATGTATGTTCACAAGTCATCATAATAATAGTCTTTGTTATCATATGATTAATTGGCCAATATGTTGAAATATGGGTCTTAATCCAAATGTCTATTCAATTAGGTATATACACAAATGTGTCTGTCCTAACTAATTCTTGTCGTGCACTAATGCAATTGTATTTTGACTCGAAACACGTGGCTGGAATAAAGTCAGATAACCAAACAACTTCTACCTGACCGAAACAAATGCCTCTCGGGTAATGTGGTTGGTCTCATTTTCGAAAGACTGCTTGTAACTGGGTACTATATGAATACCAACATAGTAGGCTATATTTTGAAAAGCCTCTCGTAAAAGTAACATTGGAAATAAATAAATGTGGTCAGAATTGAAGGAGACCAGTTGGTCTATGCTGGAGACAAAAAAGGCACAATGAAGCTAAACAGGCCTCACGGTCTGTAGTGTGTCTTTACAATTAATATAGCATGCTATGTACAAGTGATAACTATTTAATAAAACATGTTTATAAAACCTTTTATTGACAATCACACTACAAATTTACAATGGATTGATGTCCTGATGAGTCAAAAATAGAAAAAAAAAATAAAACAAATTAAAAATTACGTATTTTGACCGACACCGAGTCACTAATAGTTTCAGTATTTAAACATAGTTAATTACGTTCCGTAAAATGTCATCAAAGATACCAAGGTTAAAAGAATTTACTACGACATACAGGCGTTTCGTCTAATCAAGAGTGATCAGTGGCGTTCAAACCCAAACAATATTTAAAATCCAAATGATCAAAATTCCAAAAAGGTATACCAATATCCAGTAAGGTAAAGTAATAGCAGAAAAGCAACATATGTTTTCAATAAACACACTAACAACCAGTAATTTCTCAGTCAATGAGAAATTCATGTATCTGGATCCTCGAAATGATGTAAAATCCCTCTGACACTAAAATATATCGTAGAATCATTGAAGGAACGTAATCACCTATGTTTTGAGAAGGTTATTTTACAAACCCAAACAAAAAACATAAACGAGAAATTTACATGTATGTTCACACATGATTGCAAAACATCAAGTACATTTCGGAACAACCATTTCTTAACATTGGAAGTAAGGGTATTACTGGGATTTGAAAAAGAAAAAGAAAACTTGTCGCATACCCAGCCATAAAAAATAAAAACAATTCACTGATTCATGTACACCATTACCATTATCTTACTGGGGATAAAAAAATCGGTCGAAATGAGAAATCATAGGCCCCACACCAAGCTCTAACTTTCCCACCGACTAGGAGCAAATGACAGGTTGCTTTCAATGGCAATATGACTACAGTACGATATATTTGACCGTACGATATGTGTGGTATACAACGTTGACATTGTAGCGATTAATATTTGTTGCTGGAGAGATCATTCTCTAATATAAAAATAATAAAGTAAAATGAGTATAATGGCACTTTTAAAATAAAAATTAATACATGGACTTTAAAGATATATAGGATCTACCTCCGTTGGAAGGGCAAGACGGGAAAATCTAGGACACCCAAGTTTAAAGATTTCTGGTCTCCAGTGAGGCTCTGCCACCGGTGTTTGATTCTATTTCTATTTCTCACTATTTCGTTAAAAAAAATCTGGCTCTGTTATGTTTGAAGTTGTCAACAAATAGAGTTATCTACCCTGAACGTAATCTCCAGTGTAACTTTTTGCGTCAACGTGTTTGTTTTGAAGTGTTTCGCTATCAGATTGCGGCATAAATTGGTTCATGAAAGCGCGGATTTGTTGTTTTCAGGTTATTATTTAAAGAGGCCTAGTAAACCAACACAACTAAAACATGTATTTTATGATTTGTCTCGCTAAACTGACAGTTGACGTCACAGTACATTTTTACGGAAAATTAAGCGTTAAATTTTTATCTCACCCACGGGTTGAAATAAGGATATCTCAACCGGCTAAAAATATGTACCACGCTGTCTCATTAGTTAGAAATAACGAGCACTGCCACTGGTATTAACCAGGAATATTGATATGAACAGAGAATAAGACGAGGTCAATACCGTTTTCCTGTCCCTATACCATGGCCCTCGGGTTGTTCGAATGTTGTGGTAAGAGCATCGGTTTCATTTCCTTTTTGTTTATTGCATTGAGAACAGTTTATATCATCTGTGCACGTTTACTCCATCTGATTTTCTTGATTGATAGCTACCATTCAATACCAGAAAATCAATCGAACCACTACCTGTATGCTTTGTACAAAAGTTCGAATTTATTACTGATATGCCATTATATACAATGAATGACTTTAGATGAGGTTAATATCATGATTTATCAACCCAAGAGATCAGGGCCCGGCGCCATAAAGAACAAATATTCGTGTAAAAATAAAATTTGCAGCGATATTAAGGCACTTTCAGTCCCATTTTTTAAGTTGAAGTTATCCCCCTTTTGCGACGTTTGATTATTCACAATATGGCGGCTAACGACGTTCAGCGTCTATAGTTATATTTCGATTTCAATTAGAAGCTTGAAGTCATTTGACAGAGCACTTGTGGTGGTGCAGGTAAAAGAATGGCGAGTATTTTACGAAAAATAGAAGATGTTGACGATAAATGGTAAGTAATACCATTTTATAGATTGGAGTAATATTGTTTCAATGCGGATTGACATTCATGTCTTTATTCAAATCAAGGGCCCTAGAATAAATTATAAAATTACAAACAAGTGATTATCATAATTAGTGACATGTATAACAGAGCAAACAACATTAAAATAAAAACTTGATTAAGTTATAACTTATGACACTTATGTTGCACTGTGGCAGAGCCAAGAGATACATACATAGGTACATGTATGACATATGCATGTATATAGAAGAGAGGCAATTATAAGTTGATAAAAAAAATGGATAAGCCAGTGATAAATTTGAACAATAATATTTGATGATCTTCTTAACATGTAATTTCCAAACTCTCAGAGCAAATCTAAATCTTCTTGTGTGAGTTAAAATCCAATTGAATTTTAAACTGTCTTGTAAATTATTGAAAATTTCACAATAATGTAAAATCTTGCTTGCAAAAATATCTCTAATTTAAGCCTATAATGGACATTCAATTAAGGATTGTTTTCAATTGCTGGTTAGATTATTGGATATAGACGACTTTGGGTCGGTTTACGCCAACGGCGAAGCGGTTTATGTAGAGCATAAAACGACCCAAGGTCGTCTATATCCAATAATCTAACCAGCCATTGAAAACAATTCTTATATTTTAAATTCAACATAACAAAAAGAAATAACAAGAACAATATTTAATAAGTAAACAAGTACTATCTTTAAAAAAGATAGTCGACGCTTTTAACTCTTAGAGGTGTATGTAAAGTAGAACGGAAACTGAACAAACAAAAATAAGAAAAAACTTCTAAAAAATTTATAAAACAAAAGAAAGAGAAAAGAAACATAAACATTTTCTTTCATTAGTGTGTGTAGTGGCTGTAAATAATTCACGCGCTGCGAACTGTATCCAAATAAAATAAGGCTATAATATAAGAAGGTTGGTACATTATCATGGACTTTTTAAACATTAAACAATAGGGTATTATCAAAAAGAGACTTTGCAATTGGAGCTCCATCCCCTGTCTGCACGTGAATGACGACGGACGCACAGAAAGAAGATATGCATTAATGGCTTTAAAAATCATAGAGAAGAGGGTCTGATGTGTTTTGATAAAGTCTGAAATTATCAAAGTATGATTGTAATTGAATTATTTCATGTTCTTGGAAAAAAGAAAAAATTTTATCCCAAAAAGATAAATATTTTTCTAACACTTACTTACCAAATTATTTCTCCTCTTTTTTCAACTTTTGAAATTGACGAAAGTCACAAATATTTCATATACAAGAACTTTCAGAACTTGTTTCTATTTAATCAAGTAATGTCAGTTCCACTCAATGATATATTTGTTTATAGTTCATCATTCTTCTTCCTGTTACAAAAGATAAAATTTTATTATTTTATAAGCAAGGAATTTTTTTTCTTTTTAAGTCTTAAACAGAAAAGATAATTTTTTTTCTTTTGAAGTCTTAAACAGAAAAGATAAATTTTTTTCTTTTGAAGTCTTAAACAGAAAAGATATTTTTTTTTCTTTTGAAGTCTTAAACAGAAAAGATAAATTTTTTTCTTTTAAGTCTTAAACAGAAAAGATAAAAATTTTTCTTTTAAATCTTGAACAAAAAAGATAAAAATTCATTTCTACCATACCAAAATAAGAAAACCAACTGAACAACAATAGCCAAAGTCAAGAAGCAATTATAATCTGGATATAGACAAAAATTTAAAACACAAAACAAACTAGAGGCTCTTAAGAGCCTTTATTGCTCACCTGACTTACAAAAAAACTTTTTGAATTTCCAATCAGCAGCAATTTGTAGGACAGAAGAAGCAGTTTTTATGTTTTTCCATAGGTTAGTATGTTAAGTGATGTTCCATGGTGGCAGCAATCTTGTATTTTGGATCAAAACAAAAAACTCAAAATTGGTAGAGGACAATACAATATCACATATCCTTCTGCAAAGCGGTTGTGAGAAAACAAATTTTAAAATTTCAGCTAATCAAAAGGCATTTGCAGTTCTGGCAGCCACGTTGAATTTCCTATCCGCTCGAAAAACTTTAAATAATAAGATTACAATCTAAGATTCACTTCTGCATTATTTGGTTTAATTGTGAGGAAGTTTCAGAGAAGAAGCTCGAAAAACTTTAAATAATAAGATTACAATCTAAGATTCACTTCTGCATTATTTGGTTTAATTGTGAGGAACAGTTTCAGAGAAGAAGCTGTTTGTATAGTTTTAGCATAGGGTCCTATGTTAAGCTGTGTTCCACGGTGGTGGCCATCTTGGATTTTGGATCACCACAAAGAACTCAAACTTTGTAGAGGACAATCTAAGGAACATTATTGCAATATTTCAAATCAATCTGCCGTTCTGTTTGTAAAAAGATTTTTGAAATTTCAGCCAATCAGAACCCATTAGTTAAGTGGCCCTGGAAACCATGTACAATTTGCAATTGGCTCGAAAAACTCAAAATAATAAGATTTAAAAAAGATACATATCCATCCATCATTTCTTCATAATTTGGCTTCATTGTATGGAACAGTTTCTGTATGTTTTTCCCATAGGGTCCTATGTTAAACTAAGTCCTGCAATGGATTTCGGATCAGCACAAAAAACTCAAACTTTGCAGAGGACCATCTAAGGTACATTTCAGTCTTCCCGAAATGTGTCGGTCCGCCGGCCCGACTGGCAAAAAACAGGCAAATTTAACTATGGTCAGGCAAACGTGTTAAATTTACAACAGAAACATTAAATTGGTCTGGCAGTATTTGTGTTTAGGTCCGACAAGCCAAGAACTAATTTCGCGAAGACTGACATTTATGCAATATTTCAAATCAATCTGCCGTTTATGAGTAGAAGAATTTAAAAATTCAGCCAATCGGAACGCATTTATGGCTCTGGAAGCCATGTTGAATTTGCAATTGGCTCGAAAAAACTCAAAATAATAAGATAATTATCCAACCTTCATTTTCTTATTAATTTGGCTTCATTGTGTGGAACAGTTTCCAAGAAGAAGTTGTTTGTATGTTTTTCCCATAGGGTCCTATGTTAAACTATGTCCTGCAATGGTGGCCATTTTGTATTTTGGATTTGCACAAAAATCTTTAACTTTGTAGAGAACTATCTAAGTTACATTTCTGCAATATTGCAAATCAATCTGACAAGCGGTTTATGAGAAGATTTTTGAAATTCAGCCAATCAGAACACATTAAAGACAGCTTCCATTTAACAACATAAAACTTCCATCAAACTTCCATCAATTTTATAAAATGTTGATTTGTAGGAGGTGAATATGCAATTTTGCAGATTGGATATTCTATGTGAAAATGCAAAAACAAGTTCATCAAGAAAAATCAATGTTTCAGCTGGTGTTTTATATTTGGATTTGAGAAATAATAAAAAATGTTAAAGAAAACGTCATCATTTTGACGGAAATAACTCCCTGCTTAGTCCCCTTTCGTTACAGATTCATTTTTCCCAGACTTAAAGACTTTTCTTGCAGCTTAAAGAATTTGTTATCCATTTTAGATAAACTCTTCATGCAATTAACCCAGATTATTTGAATTTGCAATTAAAACATAAGATTTATTTCGAGTTAAAAGTTGGAGATAATAAACATAAACTGTCCGTCAAATGAACAACGTTCGCAAAATGGCCTGTCTACTTGGTCCATAATGTTTTATACGTGGTGGATTTATATCAAATATATTCAAAAATGTAGTATCTTACGTTTGTAAATGCGATTTTTTACAGTTTATTAATCAAATATTTTCTTATGAAGTTTTGCGATCGTAATTTCTGTCAAGTTTTTAGAATGACGTTCGCAAAGTAGCTGTTACTTTTATCTGCGCTTACTTCCCTTATTTTCTTGCTGAAATGAGTACAATGATAAATCCGTGTGTATCCGAATGCATAAGATGGCTGACAATGGAGCTGCTCAAAAACGTGATCGGAATATTTCGAGTAGTATGTCGTCTGTCAAATATTTCAAACGTTCGCATCGATGACGTTGTCATCTTGGTCCACTAAATTATACATGTATATGCTTTTGATTGATAAAACGGGCAAATGAATATCTTTTTTTGAGGTAATTTTATCTAAACTGTTAGTCAGTATGAGCCAAATGTCGGCAGCATCGCTGTATACGCAGAAAGATGTTGCGAATGCCATTTTTTGACGGACCCATTTGTTGCGATCGTTATTGTTTGACATTAGTGCAAACATCAAAGTTAAATAAATAGGCGTGTAAAGTGTTTTCTACAGGAAAAAAATTTAATTCATTCTGTCTGTATGTTCCAATACTTTAGAAAAAATAATGTAACTTTTGATGAAGGGAATTTTTAATATTTTAGATTTTTTCATGGTTGTGAACACAAAAATTTCCGTCAAATATTCCGTCAAATGTTGACATTATCAACATGAAATTTTTTATGTGGTTTAAATCCAAAATAATGTTGCTTTAATTTTTGTTTTTACATTTTCAACATTATATTGTTAAAATCTATCATCCCTTGTTAAAAAATGTTCATTTTTTTCTATTCCAAAAAAAAAAAATTGTGGGAGTTATTTTGACGGAAATGTTATGTTCTTAAAAGGAAGATGTCTAAAGGCTCTGGCAACCATGTTTAATATTTGATCAGCAACAAAAACTCAAACTTTGCAAAGAACCACCCAATACATCTTTGATGACCGACCCATTAAATGTCTTTTTATAAAAAGATATAATATGGCTTACTAGTATGTTTATGTCATGCTATGTTATATTAGTAGTTAATGTAGTGGAGTTTTGCAGTCTTCTGGAGTATGATTGAACTGCATTCATTACTTGAAACATGCTGATGTTTGCCCATTAAAGAGAGACTTGTGTATTACAAGTTACCTGGCTCTTCTTAGAATTGAATTTCAGATGCTGACATTAATATTTCTTCCAAACAACTCATAACCCCTCCCCCTTTTTTCAGATCCTAGTCTATAGCAGATTATCTTCTTGATATATACAAAAATTAAAAGTTTATAAGATAACTAATCTAATGTTCATATTGAAGATATCTTTTACTGGTCAAGAATTCTTACTTAAAAAGTGTAAGAATTGCATCGCAAGGTTCCGACCGTGTATTGAAATTTGAAAACACGAGTGTATTATCAACTCTTAAATTTATCTGTAAAAACTGTCCATCAATACCGAACGTTTATTGTTTAATAAACATCTTAATTAAGGCAAATTTGCCGCCCGAGTGATTGCTACCTGCTAAGAATCAGACGAAACAGGTAAACATCAATCGCCATTTGTAAGAATATGTAATCACGCATCCGAGACGGAATTGCAGGGATCGACATTAACTGTAAAACCTACTTGTCCATTCGGACAAGTAACAGTCAGGTTTTACTTGTCCGAAAGTACAAAGTACTTCAGGGCTCGCGTTGGAGGGCGACTCGGGCGAAGAAGTCGCTTTATCGTGGTCCCACTTCGCCCTCGATCATCTTCCAAAGCGAAGTGAAGTAGCCCTATCATTTTGTAGAATCGCCTAATGTCGCCTTTAAAATTTTATTCCCATTTTGGTAAGAATCGTCGTATATTTGATACCGTGTCATGTTTATTTTGTTTACGCGCCACAAAGTCAACTGGTACCCGTTTAATTTGTATTAAGAATATGAAGCGTAGGTTTAAAATACGACCGAAAACCAGTTCAGTGCAAAAACATTAAATTTTCCGGAGCGGATATGAATTTGGTACCGGAGATTGCAAATGTATTACGCTGATAGGTATGAAATGAGTATTGCAATGACAGAAACGTAGTAAAAAAGTATTTTAGCAGTTACTTTAAACAAATTTAAGTGAAATATTTAAAAATAATTGTAATAGTGAATTTTACCATTTTACATAATATAATATGTGTCACAATGATGTAATTTTCTACTTCTACTCTAGTTCTTAGTACTTCATTATAATTCAATCAATTTGTGTACCAATGACAAAGAAACATTTATTTTAATGAACAGTTTTTTGACAGTTTATTCTTTTTTTATTGTTATGTTTAATACATGTATTTATGAAAATGTGTGAAATAAGTATACTGAATAGTGAATCAAATCTTTGATACTTTATCCTCAATAAATTAAACTGCTAAAAAACATATAACAATAAGAATGCAAATGCCAACACTTATTTAAAAAAAAACAATGAAAACAGAACGCTTTCGCGACATATAACTTCTCCCTGTTGTCCACCCACTTCTCCCTGTTCTATCCTCACTTCTCCCTGTCAACCACCCAAAAGAGGAGTGACTTCTCCCTATAATTTTGACCCAGCGTGAGCCCTGAGTACTTGTCCGATTTTTGACAAGGTTAACTGTTTTGCCATATTTCAATTTTGACTCAACTGCATCGAAATTCGACTTTTATATTAATTTTTTTCTGAACCCGACACTGACAAGTGGCACGAAATGTCAATTAAGATGAAAGTTATGAAAATTTTATGACAGAAATCGAACTTCTTTCCATTTATTTGTATCAATAAAACGACAATTAATTCATTCATTTCATTATTTTATTGAAATAAATTGTTTTAGTCTAAAACATCCGACAGTTGTATCGTAGTTATTTTAGAACATTTTTCCAGAAAGGCTGATATAAAATTAGCATCAACGATTTCATTGGATGATTATTTATAATAAGTAAGAAACGGGATTTCATTGGTTATTGTTAAGTGACGCGTGTTTATATTTAGAAAAGGGGAATTTTGGTCGCAATGCAGGGTTTTATTTTTAACACAATTAATGCGAGAATCGCCGCTTAAAGGACTTTTTACAAATTTACGATTGTTCTAGATAAATTTTATTTTATTTTCACTTGTCCGATCGGGCAACTGAAACAAGCTTTTTACTTGTCCGAATTGTATTTTTACTTGTCCCGGACAATCGGACTACCGTTAATGTCGATCCCTGAATTGACATGACGGAAATTCGTACGCGTCCGACAACTGACATGGACGCGTACTGGGACGCGTTAGATGTTGAAAAGGCGCGTCCAGAACTGAAAAGAACGTACAATACGCATCTAGACGCGTGCGAGGATCCCTGACAATCGGTCTGGCCATCCGTGTCCACCTGCATGAATGAACACAATTGTGCTGGACCAAAATTTTCAATAAAACAATACAACTCATATGAAAAATTGAGTTATAAAATCTTTTTGTTAGAGAACTCAAATTATTTGTTAAATCACTGCTTAATTTTAATTAGATGTAGATAAAATATTTTTTATAAAAAATCTCAATATAGCAACATTTGAGTTTGCAAAATTATAAGAAAGTAAATGTTGGAGGAGGGGGAGAGAATATGTAGAGAAAAAACTATTTATGTCCACATATGCATTAATTGGGAATTAAGTTCCAAGTTTAGCCAGACAAGAACCAAGTCACTCTTGAATGGGGAAATATTAGCATGTTTAAAGTAACAATTGAAGTTCAATCATACTAGTACTCCAGAAGACTGACAAACTCAACCACTAACCACTATCTAAGAACTAATAAAAGAATAGAAAGACATGGCCTAGATTGGTCATTGAAGAAAATGGTTGTACGCAAGCACTTATACTATGTAGCTGGACTCCTCTGCAATATGTGGGACTAGCCATTTTCAAAAGTGATGAGTCATAAAAAAATCCTACAAGTATCCCTGTAACTATGATAATGTATAGGCCAATGTTACAACCGTCAGTACCCTAAACTTATTGATGTCACAAGCAACCTGTTTTCTCAGCAACAACAGACCTAGTGAAACTTGATAATTATTTACAGGACAACAGGTCCAGTAAAGACTAGTATTTTACTGGACATGCATTACTTTTACAGGATCTATAATTTTTAGGCACGAGGAGCAGGTCATGCCCTTTCCCTCTTCATACTTTACGTAAGCCAGTCGCGCCCTCTTTCCATTTACCGCTAAATTTTCTAGAGACTCGGTGGCCCTCGTACGCACGCCAAGCTTTCAATTTTTTGTTCCCATTGTCCTCTTTATCCACAGCTTTTCTTTTGTTCCCAGGGGACAGCCCCATCATAAAATTATAAAAACATTTCTGTTTACACTGGAAACCATGTTTTTTATAGACAAGTGCAATCGATACTTTCTGATTTGCATATGGTTTGTAAAACCAGGAACGTATATGTTCCTGGTAAAACGTGGTTCATTTTTGGTTTGGAAATTAATCCAAAAATCCATACAATGCCGTGGAAGTTGCTAAAATAATATAGATTCTCAGTGATTTTGTTAGCTTGAATTTGCCTTCGAATTTCGACTGTTTCCCCTGGAGAAATTTCCCAAAATTTGTCTAAATATTATCCAATTTATGACAAAAATCCCAACAGAAAACCATCAGAACAGGGTTTCATGGTCTATATCATTATTTTATTCATGGCTTCCATTGTTAGGCGACTCCACGTTCAATTTTAATAAGAAATCTTCGTACGTTTGTCAGTCTGTGTTATCGTGTTTGCACGCCATAACAAAACAATGTAAGCTGATTCCTGACCGACTTCGACCTTGTACAAACTGCGCAGCGGGAAAATATGACCGGAAACCAGTTCAAAGCAAAAGAAGTTTAGAAAAATTCCGGAGCTGATATAAACTACATGTATGTGCCGGAAATTGCACAATACGATGTTCAACAAGTATTGCAATGATTTAAATATAATAATCATTAGTATTTTGACAGTCATTTTTTTTTATTTTAAATATGTTTATTAGGGGTGAAACGATACAGTTACTCAACGATACGATACATATCGTAGGATTTCTCAACGATACTATTACTTACGATACGATACGATACATTCGATCGTTATATACATATTCATTGATTTTTGTGAAACGTATTCATATTGAGATATATAGATTGCCGGCGGAACTTTTAATTTCATCACGGCACTACCATCGGCAATCACGTTTTCCTCAGCCATAGCTATGGCGGATTTTTGCATCTCCGCATTGAAGATTTCCGACGGAAAAGGCTAAAATAGTGATGTTAGGTAAAGAATGCGTACCGAATCGAAAATTGACAATTTTGTACCGTACACCGAAATTCAACAAAATACCGTGGATTTTCGGTACTTCGGAGAATCGTTTCACCCCTAATGTTTATATACTTGTAAAAGTGTATTTTACATAAAAGACATACTATTCTTGCAGGATTCACAGTGTTGAAAATTTAAACTAGTTAAACATGTACTTCATTTATAATTCTAGCAACAGAGCTCCAGATAAGCTGCGTATTTACGTTATTACGCAATTAAATTTTCATAAAACCCAATTATTTTTATAGCTTTGCAAAGCAAAAAGCAATATCAAAGGCCTAAAACACAATCAATTTTTAGAAACTTGCTTAATTCACTGACTGAGTAAATACAATTGGTCAGTGATTGCGTTAATTCATTCAAATAAATACACAAAGTTGCGTAATTACGATTCCCATTATTTTGCAACGTTACAACCGAGGTATTCCGAATGTAATGTATATTTCATGCAGCATACGGTGCTCCATGTAAGGAAATTTATTTCGCAATACGCAAAACGACAGAAGGTTATATACATGTATAAAACCATAGTCAGAGGTTAAAAAATCCACTGGTCCGAGGTCCGGGACCTGTCGATTTGCATATCGGACCTGTGCATCATAGCAGAGACAGAGTCCTACGGACCAGTTAAAAAATATATTTTATTTTATTCAATTATGTTTTGTCGTTGCTTTCTGTATTTGTACGGGATCTGTAATATGCTTGATATAGACAAAGTAAGTCAGCTTAGAATCAAGCGCATCAAAGACCTGTTTTATCTATGTTTTTTTCTGCGTTTGGCAGTGATAAGAATGAATTATTGTTGATGTAAGCGTGTTGGAAACATCGATGAAAACATGACCCAGTCATTCGTGACCTCGAAGTCAAGTCAAATAATGCGGTTTCAAATGGTGACAAACTGAGTCAAGTCCGAAAATATCGAAAGATAAACAATATGACCAAAATAAACGTTCCGTTTCAAAGAAAAGCTGCTGAAAAAAGTGAAACGGATGACTACATTGATGTATGAAGGGTTTCAGTAAAAATTAAAGTTGAATTGATGCTAGTTTTTAGCATTTTAAATGACATAAAATACAAGTTTTATATTGCATTTCTTTACAATTTCTTGATTATCTTTTTTACCTAAGATATTTTAGATTAAAAATTTTAAACAAATAATCCATTTATTACCCTTGGGCCTGTTTCAATATGTTATGAAGAAATGGTTAGTAAAATATTTATTCCATTTCAGGCTTAAATTTAAATGGCATTTTACCAGATGGTCATTTATTGAAACGAGTCGATTCTTTATATTTGATATCTTTTTATTTGAATCAAAATTTCATGAGCACATACTATGCAACTGGCATGATCTGTATTCAGAATCGCCTAAATGACATAATTAAAACAAGAATCGAATAGCCGGACCACTGGAAATTTTATCAGGACTAGTAAAATTATGTGGTCCGCAGGTCCTGGACCACTACAGCTCCGAAAATTTTTTTAACCCCTGAATAGTGATACATTTTTGTCAGCATAAAAAACCCAATTCAATAAATTTTAGATCATCTGATGGGTGAAAACCCAAATCTTATTTTTGAGTGGGTTAAAAAATATGATAAAAGTGATATATAAAAAAAACCCAATGAAATAAATCATCAGATGGGTGAAAAACCCAATCATCAATGAAAAAAATCTTACCTGGAGATCTGAGCAACTTATTTTAAAAAAAAATTATTCTATTGTAATGTATTTTTTTCTGGTTTTTCATTGATACTTTATCATTAATAATTTAAACTGCTCAAAATAAATCCATATAATTCCAAGCATCTGCAGTCATCCGATGTTTGAACACCTCACATACTAGTTTAAGTCAAATAAATATATCTAACAAAAGATCTATTTTGTTATTTTATTGACTGCTTGCTGTTGTTTTCCTTTTTTATAAGTGTAAAACCGTTACTTTTTTCCCAATTTCAAGAAAAACATCGATAAATTTTCAAAATTGAAAAGGAGGGGCTGTTTTTAAAAAAAGGCAACAAAATCATTGATTCTAAAACAACACCCAAGATTACATTAAAATATCGTATTATATACTGTTATCTTTATTCCTAGGAAATATTAAGCCTTATAATAATTTTTGGCCGACTTTGATTGGTCATCTTGTTTTATACGCCTTCTGATTGGTTGTTATCTTTACGAATCTTAATTCATAGAAAAGGGGAATTCCGTGATTTAGTACTCTTCAGAAAATAATAAACAGCGTCGCGGAAGTCGCTAACATGTAACTGATTGATTGTTTACAGAACATTATGTCATCGGAAGGGCCGGAGAGTGACAAACACACACTTTACACGTTTTATAAATATATTTTTAATAACCAACAACAACAAAATTACAGGAGAGCAGGTCCTGGGAATTATATAGAAATATCGGACCTCGCATAAATTTACTCAGCAGCATAAAATAATGGATGGGATATATTGAAAAAATCATTAACTTCCAGTAATATATTTGGTTTGAAAATTGAGATAAGAAAAAAAGTAGAAGAAAAAGTAATTAGCTTTGGAAAAAGCTGTCCCCTATTCAAGACCAGGAACATTTAAATCAAGTTATACTAGTCCCAGCCAAGACCCACTAAAATGAGTTATCTGTAGTACATATGAATGAAAAATTATATACTTCCCCAGTATTAAATATCTAATTATTCTGTCTTTTGTTGAATAAATAATTGTGAAATTCTGATCTCAATATTAATTTTTATTATAAGAGATCTTAAATTGTTTTAGCCAAAGTTAGGAAAATGTATACATATAAGTATATTAGCAATAATAATTTGAATTTAAAAAAAAAAATTTCAAATATATGTTTAAAATAAATATTTTATTTTTATTTCAAGTGACCTCGGACAACTAAATTCAAGATTCACACAAATCCTCATTACATTTTTGTGCTAGTTAATGCTGAAGGGGTCATTGTCGACCTGGGTACTATATCAGCGTACCCTGGGTACTTAAAATTTGAGAAATGGTACCCAGGGTACTGTCGCTTAATATAAATGTACCCGGTGTGGTTAAGTATGGCGAAATTATGTTCATTTCCTTCCCGTATTTGGCCCACACTTATAAATAGAAGAACTGTGGTTTGTTACAGTTTACTTTTAATAAGTTTGTTTTGATTATGTGCATGTTTATGAACACTGTTGAAAAATAATGGATTTGAATCAACAATATTGGTCTGGGTACGTTTATGTTAAGCGACAGTACCCTGGGTACGCTGATATAGTACCCAGGTCGACAATGACCCCTTCAGCGCTAGTTGAAATGTTCCATTTACTTCTGTTGGACATAAATATTGACAAATCTCCCCGTTTTTCATTGTCTTACAGAAATGTGAACTAGTGACTTTTCTTCAACTCTTTTGCAGTAAAATTGTGCACCAATGTATACTGGTCACAGAGTAGTTCTCGCCGGCAAGTAATTCTCGCCACCCGATTTTTCAACAATTTTTGTAAAAAATTGTCATTTGAAAAATGATAAACGTAACTTGTTTTGGATGGAAGAAAGTGAAATCTATCAAATGAAGCCTTTGCTGTCGATTTTAATGGAAAAATAACGGCACAGTCACCAAAATGGCGAGAATTGCTTCTGTCATTTTAATGGCGAGAACTACTCTCCGACCAGTATACTGTCAAAATATGTTTTTGATTTTTTTAAGATTATGATAAATGATATCTGATAAATGGTTTGATATTTTTTGTTTAAATGTTTATAAAGTTGAGTTCTTGTCCATTTTATAACTGACTTTACAGAAAAACGCCAGAGGGTACCCACCTTAAAATGAGCATAAAACCCTTGATATTAAATATATTGACTTAAAACAAACTGCATTGTATTTCAATAATACACCTTTATTGAAGCCTATTTAAATATCTGGGATTTAGGCATATCAGCAATACCCCTTACCGTCCCTAGTAAATGAAAAATTCTGAGTTGTCAGACCTATGGTCATTTTGCCCCGTATGCATGTTCATATGACACGATATAACATTACTGGTCAGAGAGTAGTTCTCGCCATTAAATGACAGAAGCAATTCGCGCCATTTTGGTGACTGTCGTTATTCCGACGCAGTCTGTATTATATTCACTTTTTACCCTTTGACCTCATGACACTTCACCTCTAGTAATTCTGTTTCTTGATTGGTTAAAAACCAATTGGACGGGGGTTCCGAACAGGGTGGTAAATTGGACAGGGGCTCGGAACAGGATGGTAATTCACCTTTCAAATTGTGTACTATTATTATTAGATTTTGCCGTCTGTTTGTTTATAAAATTATTTCATAGTGCAATTTTAAGTATAAAGAACGATAGAGATGAGCTGCAGTTTGCAAAATTTTATATCAAACAACTTGTACAAAAATGTTAAATATTTTTTTATTTGAAGTACAGCGCAAATTAAATGCATATTAACACGCTGGATTTTAGCAGGCTTTTATGGAGGGTAAAAAAGACGAAGAGAAGAAATTTTAATTAATTTCTAAATACAAATTAACAATCATTTTACATTCATGTTGATATTAAATCAAATGTATTATTGTTCTTGGGCGTCCGTCGTAGTACACACATAGATAGAGAGTTGTGGCTCTAATTGTAAAGTATACTTTGCTTATTCAGTAAATTTTAAGCTATAAACATTTTATTAAAAAATTTCTAATATTCAATTTGTTTACATTATTGTATAACTGCTTTGGTGCTCGCAGAAAAACTTCATTTCTATATCTTAGGCATTGGGTTTCAATACATAATAGCAATAAACTTTCTGGAATACATGTACATGTACAGCAAAGTACATGTAGTTGTATGTACATGTACATTATCAATTTTAGGTTAACTGTATGCTTGGTAAATCTGTTAATATCGAAAACACGTAAATAAAAGGGGTCACACATGTATAAATGAATAATTTCAAACTCGTTTCACCTGGGACTAGTGTTAATTTATAGGTTCATGATTTCATTCACGTAGTAATAATTGTCCGTCAGTACTCCCCCCCCCCCCCCAAGAAAAAAATTTCTACCAAACATTACTGGTCTATTGAAACGGGGAATTTGTATGACAATAAAGGCGATTCGTAGTTCAATGCATAACTCAATTTATATCTTTACTGAGTCGGTTATCTTTTTTAAAGATAGTACTTGTTTTTCCATTAAAATCGATAGCAAAGGCTTCATTTGATAGATTTCACCATCTTCTATCCAAAACAAGTTACGTTTATCACTTTATAAAATGCAAAATTTTCTCGAATACAAACAAATTACTAGTGTACAACTGACTTACATTTCAACTTCTGTTGAACCCAAACGTTTATGTGTTTTTTCGTGTTTTTGGCGGGTAACGGAAGTGCCGAACCTGATAGGATTTCAGTTTCTACAAAAATAATTACTGTCATCCCGATCATTATTCAAACCATTTTGAATTTTCCTGTGTCGTGCTTGAAACTATAAAAGCATAAACATAAACATACATGTAATCGATTCACACAATTTTACTGGCTGAAAACATGCGAAACTTCTCTGAAAAATGTTGAACATTGAAGCAAACTGGTAACAAGTATTCATTGGATGTTCATAGTTTATGCCAATCGGAAATTCAAAGTGGATAGCCACCACCGCCAGATAATTTAATATAAGACCTGAGTGGAAAAAAAGTTTTAAAATGCTTCGTCTCTGAAACCGGTTAACCAATTGAAACTTAAATTATCAGGAATATTTATTTTACGCCAATTAAACAGTAAAAATGGCCAACATTAGCATTACAGACTTAGGAACAGAGGACTCTATAGAAAGAATTTTAAAATGCCAACTTTTCTGAAACTGCAAGGCTGATGTTTATTGGATTGTTCTCCTAAAAGTTTGTGATTGATTGATCGAAAATCCTAGATGGTTGCAATTCTAAGAATTAATTTATCATAGAAACGTATACGAAAACGGGCTTGCACTTATATCCAACAATAAAGGACATCACGTGATTTTAATGACGTAATTCTTTTAGCCATGTTGTTTTTCGATCGACTATACAATTTTAATGGGTCCTTTCAAAAAGTTAAAAAAACACGTTAATGGTTTTTTTCTAAACGATCGTGTGCAACTTGTTTGGATTTCTGCGATAAATTAACTTTTCGAAAATTACAATGAAATCAGTTTAATTTCCGAAGAAGTTTCTTCCAAATTCATTTAAAGATTGACTATATTGACCGATGAAAACGATCATTGATAGCCATATAAACTACGATAAAAATCGCTGTACCTGTAAAAGTCCTTTCATCGAAGGGTGAAAAATTACAACTCTATTTCAGGGTCCGATGACTTTTATAACAGATGTTCACAGTATAACAACGGAAAAATGATAATGATGATTATGATGATGATAGCCCTGTAATAACAAATATATAACATAAAATGCAATAACAATCTTAAATTCATGCCAAAAGTTTCATTTGCATTTACTAGATTGTAAATAATAAAACAAAAATAGCATCACATTGTCTAGAAGTGAAATATCTAGTTTCACATGATTTACTAAAAATTATTCGTTAACTGATTCGTTAACCAAATTACTGTTAATTAGTAATTCTACTCATAATTACTATTAAAAATGTATAAAACTTGCATTTACATGACGTACAAATTAAAATATGCAATATGCGATATGAAACATAAGCGAAGTTACATACATAGTTAAATGCGGTAAGCATATAAAACAAAGCTAATAAACAAAGCAAAGCGATAAGAAAACAAATCACACTTTGCTTACCTCACATATCGTGCAAGTGGCAAATAATCAATAGTTATTAAGTAGGTTCGTCACCTCGTCCTGGTAACCTGTACAACTAAAATACATAAATATACACCTCTGTAACCTTATAACTGAGGAGCGTAAAGCAACTTTTTATACTTCTAGTTTAAAATTCGAAGTTTTACAACTCGTACATTTCAAGCGCAAATTAATCGTGCACTCCTAAACTTGTTTGCTAGTTTAATAAAAGTTTAGTATTTACATAGTTCTGAATCAAGATACAATGAACTAACTAGATTTATTAATATTAAATAGTTATTTAGGCAAACCAGATAAACTTACGCTCACGCATTCATTCGCGACTTTAATGCTGAATGGTAAATTAATTATTACTGTTAAAAGATTTTCTATTATGGAGAGAAATGTCAAATAACAAACCTGAATCAAATGAATGTTGCACAAACAAAAAGTTAAATTGCAGTAGTACAACGTATTAGTTGCAGAAAGATTTTCAACCTGCTACCATTTCAAACACCAGGAATAGCTAAACTCAATTGAACAAAAGAAATAAACCGCCAAAACTACCAACCAATGAAATGTAAGACAACTGAACCATGAAATAAAGAACCTATAATGATGAGATAGTAGATTACAGTGCAATCTTCTAATATACAATTACATGTTGATAAATACAATACGAGCGATTAAATCCAACTCAAATCAAACAATACTAACTGCAGATTTAAATTATGCAATTCTTTATTTAATAATCAATTTAAATTCATATTTACAGTAAAACTATAAAATCAAGCACTATCACATAGCCATGCTACAAAAATACAGTTTTCCAATGCAAAACTTAATGATACTAAGCGTGTTTGGTAATATAGACACATTCAGCTTTTAATTTATATAGTTTTTATCAGATTAAATTTTTATTTTCTTTCTTCCCATTCGTTTAAAGATGTTGAAATTTTTAGCAGAACATATTTACAGTAAAACTATAAAATCAAGCACTATCACATAGCCATGCTACAAAAATACAGTTTTCCAATGCAAAACTTAATGATACTAAGCGTGTTTGGTAATATAGACACATTCAGCTTTTAATTTATGTAGTTTTTATCAGTTTAAATTTTGATTTTCTTTCTTCCCATTCGTTTAAAGATTTTTAGTAGAACTTTATTTTCCTATACGACCGCGCATGTCCGTAGACAGGGATTCGTATGGCATTATTATGGCCCAGGGACAGTCTATACTTAGTATAGACTGTCCCTGTATGGCCCAATTATTTTAATGAAATTTGTGGTACTTTTAAATAAGAAATAAATGTTTTAAGACTTAAGAAGCTTTGAAACTATTTGAATTATTTGACTTACCTAATATTGTCTTAAGAAAGAGTGGAATTTACTGCATGTGCTTAATTTGTCTTGTCATGAGTAAAACATGTGGTCACGTACGTGGAAATGAACTTTAAATTTGTTATTTACATTTATACATGCTTTCTATAAAAATTAGTTCAAAAAGACCCTCAAGAATTGATAAAGGTTGTCAAAACGCAATTTTTTACGAATAAACTGTTAAACATTAAGTACAAGTTTATGGCACATGCCCTATCAGGACAACACAGCATGGGTTAAATTTGCATGACTTTAATAAAGGTGTTCTAAATTAAAAATCTGTCACAAATGTTTATTAGGTAATCATAATTTATTGCTAATTATATGTGTCTTTTTAAATTATAAATTATAGTTACACTTTTGGAGAAAAAATAATGACGCAAACAAATAAACCCAGAAACAATCCATACAACCATTTATAATTATATAAAATAAATACACAGATTAATGAAAAAAACATTTTACCAATAATTATGACCGAAATAGTTGCATATGTTGAAACAATTGCACAATAAACAAAAATAATGTTATTAATGCCAGTAGACAAGTGAAAATTACAGGACTTAATTTAACATCAAGGAAATACCATCTTCATTTCCTGTATAAATCAGGTGAGGGATAGTTTTACTAGTGCAATTTCAAATACAAATCATTGACATGTGCTTTTGACTCAATCTGGCTTGATTTCCAGGAAAGAAAATTTTTAAGAATGTGAACTTCTTATTTCTAAGATTTGTTTGTCCTGAACATCGAGTGATGACAATTAACCATTTGTTCTTAATCAGAAATTTCCAAACAAAAAGATTAATGTTTATTTTTGATTTTAAACTGACAAAAAATGGGGACATGTAGATTTTTGGTTTGTTCGTCCTCTGTCCCACATCAGGCTTACCTTTGCGCTGAAGCTTCATGACACTTGGTACAAAGTTATAACATGATGAGATCTGTTAACTTTCCAAACTGTTTGGCTGTGCCAAATATTTCACGCTTGAGAGAACTAGGAAACATTTTCCAATATGTGCCAAGTGAGTCAATAGTGTAGCCGAGACACATTTTTTGTTAATTATTCTTTTAAATCTTCTCTTATTATTTCATTTTGAAAATAAATACTTCATCTTTATGCTTTACTGCCTTGCTCTGCCTTATACTGGTGCTGAGTAAATAACAATATCAATTAATATTAGGAAAACAAACAAAATAAGTAACAATATTCATGAATATTAGGATAGCTAACTTGTTCTCCATAGTATCCAACTGCAGACAAAGAATTAATATGGATTATGGAACTATTTATTATACAAAACTGTTACAACTTATTGTTAAAGAAGAAAGGACATTTTGGGTGACAGCTTTATGATGCTGAATACGATACTTGTTATTAATATAGGATATTTCCATTTACATTGTCACTTATTCCAGTTTGTAATCCATGACACTTACTTTTATATGGTCAATGCCTAACCTAAATACTACCAATTAAACATCATTTTTGTGTTTTGTTTTAAAATTATTTAAGAATGTAATGGTTTATTCTGTCTAACAGTATATGATCAATTTTTCAAATGGATTTAATATCATCAGCATTAAAACTTGGTAATTTACATGATCAATTTGTTTCGCAAGACAGAAAATTGTTAAATATTAATTATAGCAAATTAGTGATTCAAATAGTATTTGTGGTTTTTCACTGCTTATCTGACAAGGTCAAGGGAGGTTTTAGATATTTTGAATCACTCCAAAAGTATCTTTAATAAATAGTTATTTATTATTTGATATTGTAGATTAAAAAGAATGGATTTTAGAATGTTAGTATTTTAACAACATGAAAACAATACTACCGATGCGGGGCCTCGGTGGCCGAGTGGTCAAGGTAGTTCGTCTACTATTGATCACGTGGTCTGTCAACACTGGAATTGCGGGTTCGATTCTCACTTCAGGCAGGGTGTACTCGACTCCAATCTTAATTGACAAGGATCAGTTTTCCTACCGCAGGTCGGGGGTTCTCTCCGGGTACTCCGGCTTCCTCCCCCAATAAAAACTGGACGCAATGAAATAGCTGAAAAATTGCTGAAAGTGGCGTTAAAACACCATTCAAACAAACAACAATACTACCGATGCCACCATTATGCATTACTCATGTTTTCTTTTATATAACCCCCATTTGATTGTTGGCTCGCTCCAATTTTTATCATTTTTTTATCTAAGTTTCATAAACATTTTTTAGTGTTTCTTTTGTGATATCGAAATCAGTTGACAATCAACTTTAATTATTAGTATTGAATGAAATTGTTTGCTGACACAATTCAGGTGAATAGTAATTGCTATAAAAATCATGCATAGATGAACCAAAACATTAAAAAAAAATACTCGGTGACATATTAGCATTGAAATCTAATATAATGTTTTCAGCATTTACAAAAGTAAAGGGCATGAATCAATGCATCTGGGTGCATATCTTTGTGTATGCATACAAGTGTTTTGTTTTGTTTCTTGTTAGCATTCTATGAAATGAAAAATAAGTTTGATAGTTTCATATGTATGTATAATATTAGTTTGTTTAAATAAACAACACACATTCAAAATAATGCATCATTTTAGTGTCACAATTCTTAAAACACTGATACGAGGAGATGAGAAAACTTTGTTTTGAACTGTAATAAAACTACTTGAGGTCTTTTGAGATATTGAACAGGTTGAAATAACCACAACTTATTCGAAAGGTCAGAGAAAATGTTTGCCAAGTCTATGATTATTACTTCTCTGAGCACATTCTTAAGGGTTTGGAACCAACAAGTGCAAAAGAATTACACTTCATAGTATTTTGTTACAATGGTATGTTAACTAGCTGTATGTATTAAAGGGACATTTTTCACTATTCACATGCGATCAAGAATTCTATGTTTTAAATCTGGATCATGTCAACCTGCTCCGAGAGGAAATGAATTACGATCTATTGTCTAAAAATTTATTTTTTAAAACATTTTTGACACCATGATACACCTAAAAATGTGTTATCAGTCCCTTACCAGCTTGGCCGATAGGGACTATAGGCTTGCACTCCATCTGTCAATCCGTCAGTCTGCCAGTACATCAGTCCTACACACTCGCTTTCCGCACTTTTTTCAAAACACTTTCAGATATTGAGCTGATGTTTGGTATGCGAGTGATGAGTTACAGATCAAGTTCGACAAGATGTATTCTTAACATAATGTATTATTATTGCTCTTGAATTATTGGCGTACTCAGGATTATAACGTGTTATTAAAGAAATTAAATATATATTGCCACCTTCAATTCCCATACACTCGGTTGTTTATAGTTAGTGCATGTGCAAAACATTGGTGGATATTTTTGTACAAATAAAATTCATTACAATGACATTCCACATTTATGGTTTGCTCAATCAGAAACCTCGCCACAGCATCAAGCAATAAATTTCAATACACAAGTCACATAGGTGTTAAGACAATTGGATTTATTTTGCTGAATAAAATGCTTATGTTATAGTTAAATAGCTTGTTATACTTTCCTACTGAAAACACCGTTGTTTTGTGACAGTCTTGCCTCTTCTTTGGTATCAATATTTGTGGACCCAGAACAATATATAGCCTATATAGCGTAAAAATATCTGTACCGGATTATCTGAACATTCTAACCTGTTGGTATAATTCTTTTTTAATTTTTATTTGGTTGCATTAAATTCATATTAGGTGCCTCGGTGGCTCAGTAATAAAAATAGTTAGTCTGCTATTGATCCCATGATCTGTCAGCACTGAGGTTGCGAGTTCGAGTCTCACTGCGGGTAGGGTGCACTCCCCGGGCACTTCGACCTCCTCCCCAAATAAAAACTGGACGCCATGATGTACCTGAAAAATTGCTGGAAGTGGCGTTAAATATCATTCAAGCAAACAAACAAAATACATTCATATTAAGAACATGTACATAATAATGTTTTCTGTAACAGTTCCAAGGAATGGTTAATGCCCATTTTTGTCATTTCTTTTGTTACTTGCTAATATTTGGTGATTTGTTGTACTGTCCGTTAGTGATTAACTGAATTTGCTTCTTGGTTCATCTTCTCTTTATATATACATATATTTAGGCATTTTATTTATTTCTGAGTATACTTGCATCTAAATCTGCTTTTAATATAACCTGTGTGCCTGTTACAACTGCTGGAATCAAACATGATATATATATCATAATAACGCACCTGACAGTTTTCCATCTAAACTCTTGTATGCAAATTCCAGTTTAATAAACTACAATACCGAGACATTATTAGCCGGCAGCATGTATAATTGCGAAAACGTGTTGCACGGCAGGTGATTTTTCAGACTACCTGGATGACAAACAACAGAATATCTTTCTTTGTTATACCCAAGTTCATAAATTACATAGAATTAACATCTAGAATTAATTCTTAATTTTAAACATTTTCTGTTGGGCCAGTAAATAGTTTTCTGAATTATTGGATTGACTGGCAATTAGAATTTTTTGTTTGGACATTCAATAGTTTTCAGGACTATTGCCAGGTGACTATTGACTGGCAATTTAAATTTATATATATCAAAGTGAATTGACGCGTTTCTTTACACCTTAGCTAAGTATTAACTTACAAAGTGACGTGATAGCCTGCTTTATTTCTAGGCAATGAAAACGGGAAAAAACGAATAAAAACCGAAAACCTTCAATATACCAACGCAGGATTACAAATTAACCTGATATTTTTTTCTACATAAGTATCAGATATAAAAAGTGAACTGACAGCTTTCTATCTAGCTCAACAAAGTTGACTAAAAGATGATAAGACAACTTTTTATCTCGATCACTATAATGCCCACAATTAAAAATTTTAAAAAGATGATCTAAGAACAATATAGCATACTGAAATCTTTCTATCTGGATTTGGGTTTTTCGGTACACGAAACCAAGTAAATCCTAACACTGTTTCTAAAAAGAGCACCTGAAAAGATAATGATGTAACAACTGTAGTAAAATGAAGAGCTGTTTATACAGTTATAAAATGGAAGTACTATTATGACGACACATTCATGGATATACCGAGCGTTTAGTTAAGGTTTGTTTTATGCCATTCAGGTTTTTAAGTACAAATATACGATCAAAAACCGTTTTGTTTCATATAAGATATAATTGGAAAGCTATCGAAGTATACACCAAAATATTTACCAAAGTGAATACACAATCAACCAAGCACTATAACAATATTAAAATAAAGTAGTCTAATAGTCTTCATATACGTTTGGTCGACAACCCAACTGAATTATCTGTTAAACGTGATCTGTTGGCTTGATGTTTATAACCTAAAAAGATGACATAAATATGAAAAATAAAAGCAAGGAAACGACAAAGGTTTATCTCATAATTATTAGATAATCAATACCCTGCCTTAATGTGTGTTGAATTTGGAGCTGTCTGCCTCATATATTGTTTTAAAATGTAAACATGAAATAGAAAACTCCATCATTGGTATGTGGTCATGTCTGCGCATAGGTGTTTTAGAAATGTATACACATGTTATTACTCAAATGAAATTGTTATTGCACTCTATATTGGCTGCAATACATGCATACGATAATTTATAATGGAGAAAATGTTATGTCTCATTTTACAACACGTCGTCAGCTCGTGTAAGCTTTCTGCAAAAAGGAATCTAAAAATAACCTCATTAGACTGTTGCTGCTAGATGTAATCAGAAAAACAAGTTTGTATACTTCAGCAGACGAAACTTAAGTTTGTTTCGGAATTGTAATATAATGCACCAAGGTAAAATCTGGACAATCTGCATGTTAGACAGATAATCAAAACTGTCCTTCCCTAATTCCTTAATTCTTAAGTGTTAGAATATATATTTCAAAAGTGAACTATATTACAAACCTTATGTAAATGACTCGAAAAGTCAAACAAAATAATAACAATCACTTTGATGAGACAAATAATCTACAGATTTACACTTAATCCAAATCCTATAAAATAACGATGTGCGTTTTAAAAAATGCATTTCAAAAGACGTCACACAAGGAACCAAATAAGGATGCAAAGATCACAACGAATATTTGATAATAATATTAATACCAAAACTGCAAAAAAGAACAATTAGAATGTGAAGTATTGTCAGTTTTGTTCCTTCGGCTGATATTGACACTTGTGTTATATGATATATATCTGTTAAAGGGGAGAGGAGAGAGATAATGCATGGAAATCAAATGGCATTTTTGTATTTGCTTCAAAGAAAACACATAACTGGATCGAACATGCAATTTAGAAGTATTTTCAAATTGAAAATGCCCCTAGTATAGTTTTTTATTATCTAGTATTAATATTACGTTTTACCCAATTTACTAGGTATTTCTCAAAAGAAACTGTTGGTAACTCTTCATACATAACTTGTTGAAATTTTAAACAGCTTATTCTGACAGAATCATTCAAATTGAAAGTTTACACAGAACTTGATTAAAGAATATTCAGGCCCCTAAAAGATTGATGATGCAATGCTTTCAACACAGCATGACAAACAGCTTTTAATAAAACAACAAAATAAAGAACGGCAGAAACCCACAGACTTGGATGCCAACAATATTAGCACTTGAGTGACTTATTCATCTCATACTACTTGTTAATATACTGTGACCATCGAACATGTCTCACATTATGACATATATTGTTGAGCTTCTAAGACAGATTCTGAAGAACAACTAGATGACATGGGTCTTGCAGAGAAACTTTGAACGTTTTCTCAACACAGTTTAGCAATGACAGATACTAAGGCTGTACGACGAAAAACATTGTGAACAATAATTTGTGAATTTTCTTTTTTGACAGTTTCCTTTGTGTTCGGTATTTCGTTATTACCTTCATCTAAAACTCGGCATAGATATAGTGCCAATAACAGCAGTTATCACAAAGATATCCGAAATCACCAAAATAATGTTAAATTTCTAATGGTTTATCACTCTTTTACATATAAATTGTACTCCTTTCTTTTTTTAAGTTAAGTACTTCTTCAAATTTTTGATTGTTCATATATTATGTTTATTTTCAAAATTTACATCCCATTACTTAATGTTAACACACTTTCATCATTTATCGGAAATTAAGTCAGCTGTTATTAATAAATGTCAAGTTAACAAGTTTAGCTTGTGAAACAGGCATATGCAACTGAATGATAAGAAGAGAAGGAATGTTAGATTTATCATCTGTGGCATAAGAGTATGTAGACAGTTTCTAAGGGTTATCATGTTATTGACAAATACTGTCTTGTAGATATTAAATAAATATCACAACTTACACGTTTCCTTTGATGCACACACTTGACATATAGTGGCTGTCCATTCCTTTGTCAATACTGGCTCTATCTCATAGCTGCAACACCTTGGATGAAACGCCAATTTACAATAAGGACACCGTAGGTAAATGCTACACAATTAAATATTATAACGCAATATCAATTTCAATTCACTCAAAGGCAATATGGAAAACTTACATCAGATAACATCTCATAAAAATCCACTAAAGTTTGTCTTTGTTAGCGGACAAAATAAATATTGGTAATTTTTATGGAAATCATATATTAATCTTTTTATCATATGCTTCCCACAATAAGGATAAGAACTAAAATGAGTACAAATAACAATTTTATCATTTTGCGACAAAAATGAATGCCATATTTTCAACGAACTTTTCTGTTCCTCCAACGTCTAAAAACCGTTCAGGCTCGGCCATTGTTGATATCGATGCAGACGTACCAGAAGTAAAGTGCACGATATGCTCGTAATACGGGGTTATCAGACCGGGTTGTTGAAATACGGGTCGGTCATTTCCGGTCCTATAACTTATTATTTAGCCATAAGTATATGATAAATATCAACACAAAGTAGTGTTTTGTGTGCCATAGATAACTACTAAGTATGATTGACTATTTGCGTATATATTTGTTCAGTATTTATCATTAGTATCCACAGGTTTGCTGTTATAAATTTAGTAATATTTACCAATAGTTTCCATCCACGAAGATAAGTGTTTTTCCGGACTTTTCCTGGGTTTGCAAAGAATGTAAGGAGTGGTCAGGTGCAATTTCGTGACAGATAAAACAAGTCCAGCGAATGCCTAGATTTTCAATCTCCATCTGAAAATGTAATTAAAGATGGAATAAATACATATGTGTTAACAGATATTGAACATTTTCATATCATTATACAGATCTTGTGAACAAGAATTTTAGTTTGGCCGATTGCTTTTTAATTATAGACTGGACACATCTGAGTAAAAAAAGTAAAATCTATGACAAGAACACATTTTTATCCATATTTATTAGACAAAAATCGACAAAAATGAATAGACTAGATGCTACGCCTAGCACAAAACGGCAATGCCATGCAGGACCGTCACCTAAATGAGTAATTATTCGTGGCTGTATTGCCACGATATATGCATATTTAAGTAAAATAAGCATGAAAATAAAGTCGAAAAGAATAGAATAAATTGTACTCCCATTGAATTGTGCTTAGAAAGGCAAAACATCTAATATACAGGTAAATTTCCATTGATAATGAAGATCATGAATAATTATCAAGAATATTTAGTGGTGGCAAAATACATTGAGATTAGTTTAGAAAACATCATTCAAATATTTGGTTTAAAATGGTGCATAGCAGTTGAGCAAGGAGACGTGTACAATCCGATTCCTCAAACTTAAGTCTTCTGAATGCATCCATCTTGTAATCTCTTGTAATCTACAGATGATGTATGTCTACATGCATTTTGCTGCCCGGAATAGTTTGACAGATGATTTCAAAAGGGGACATTCAACATATAATGCTAATACCAAAATAAACAAGTATAAATAAAGACACTTTCAACTAGAATATTTAGCCGATTTTTTTATTCGTGTACATGTATATTTGTACTTTAAAGGGAAATAATGACAATAAATATTAAATAAAGTTTTAAAGTTTGTTTTAAGGTTGCATTGCTTACGCTATTTTTGGGGGTATTAAACTGTAAGAATTTATTTACATGTTTTAATAAACGCATTAACACAAATGCATTCTCTTAATCTGCCATGCACATGCACCATTTGTGTGCAAGTTATTACAATAGCTTAATGATATTAATAAATTGAAAAACATTACACAAAATAATTATCCTTTGTATGAATTTTCTCCGATTTGGTAAAACACCAGCATATATCTACACATTTTGCATCCCAGGATCATGTAATACACTGTTTAAACATACCCTCAAAACAAAATATTGATATAATAATGATTTTCCCTTGTTCATTTCTGCTCTAGCTAGAATATCAAGAATTGATATATATCTGGATATATCAGCAAGGCCACTCATTCACATTGTTTGTCCAGAAACTCATTGTTATTATAAAATATCAACAGCTGTTAACTTTTCAATGGAAAACACAGTATATCCATCGCTAATGTTTTCATAATGAGACAGTGCAAATTTAAAAGATCCATTTATAATAAAATGTATAAATTTTAAAATGCTTTTTGTTTACTATTTCTAGACACACTATCATGTAGTTACTGATAATATTTTGCCTCCAGAGATGCATGTGTAGACGCAAGAAGTTAAATGTCATCTATTTTAGCTACTTGGAAAGTCATCTACTGACTATAAGGTTTTACTCGATAACAACACCACAGTGACCTAAAACATCAGGAATAATGATATGCGTTTCCATAATAAAATCTACAATTTAGTTACCTATTATATGTATATGTCACTATGCCACTTTATTAAAAAGCAAATACGTGGGTCTAGGACAACTGCCGCCTGGACAATTGCCCCCGACAATTGCCCCCTGGACAATTGCTCCCCTATTGTCCCATAGAAATATGTATTAAAAATAATAATGAATAAGGAATATGGAATATATACGTATACATATATATGTTACAGGAATAGTGTTCTCTCACATGTAATATAAACGTATGTTGTTTCAAAATTAATATAATATCGAGTAAATAAGCAGCTGTGTGAATATGATATTTATTGTGACATACAGTTAGCCATCATTTCAACTCAGTATAATATTAAATGATACGTTAACTTACATTTGCACCAATCAGACATATCGACAAACATATTCATTATGAATTTTCGAGTCACGGGTTTGTCTTCAAGGTTAAGATATTGTCATTGCCATTGTCCCAGAGCAAATGTAAGCGTGCTGAAATACTGAGTAAAAGCAGTATGATTCTTTTTATGAGCTTCTGCTGTAAAAAAGAATTTATATAAAGCTATTTAAATACTTACAGGTACGTAAGATTCTGTTTCTTTAGAACTCTTCGTTACGCAACATTTATTACACTACCATCCGACTAACCATTATAGGAATGTATCAAAACACATCTTTCATTCAAACAGCCTCGAGGAATCAGGCAGTAAATGTAATCTAAGCTTATCTTAGATTCTGCTGATAAATTACATTTCTGACACTCATGATTAAGTAAAACTGTGTTTGATGAACTGACACGTTTAAATTTCGAATGACTCATTTCATTTTGAAGCAATGTTAACAAAAATAATGTATATTTTATTACTAATTTCAACAAGAGAAAAGTATTGGTATTTATCAGCAAATTGACACTCAGAGTGCGCTTTTGCAATCACTTTGCGTCCGTCGTCCGTAAAAAAATCATACTTCTCCTCTGACGTCCCTGTAGCAAATAATTGAAACCACAATTTGCGGATGGTGTTATTTAGGTAATGTCGACTCAATAGCTTAAAACACTGTAAAGTTCTCATTTTGTCTTGGTCAGACGATACTCTTTGCTGCCAATCCTTGTTTCTGAATTGTTCAAATTGTATCCATTTTCTCAAACTTAAAAGTTTTAAATTTTTGCTACTTGGTACGAATAATGTATACAAAAAATGTTGGTTATTGTAGATTTGGTTAATCTCAGAGTTTTCGGGGTTTTTTTATCATTCGTTACGTTATGTTTTTTTTCCGTTTCTTTCTTGAAAACCTTGTTTCATTTTTTTTATGTAATTGGAAACTTTAAGCTCTGGGGTCTCCCCCAAAAATATTATTTTGTCTTGATTGGACACGGCCACCACTGACAATGGTTGAAAGTTAAAACCTCTTCTCCTCTGAGAATTACATGTCCAAATATTTATTTGGTAACTAGGTACAAATATTTAGATTGACAACATGGAGTTTGTACACAATTCTTGTGTCTAATTGGCTATATTGTTGTATTGGAAGAATTTTCAATTTTAGCTCATTGGATTTGAAACAATTCATCTATGAATAATTCTTTTTTTCTGACATTTTATTTTTCTTTCCAGTCAAATGCAAAACCTAATGTACAGTAATGTTTTGCATCCTCGAAGTAAAGCATCTTCTTTACAAAGTTTTCTTAATTTTTTGTAGTTTAAGTTTGATTTAAAAAAATCCTCTTCCATAAAATACAAGGAAAAACAAAATGTGATTTGAGGAGCCATGGGATCAGATAAGTTATTCTTCTCTCATGGTATCAACTAACCAGGTGAGCAATATAGAGATCTTACCGCCTCTAGTTCAGCGCTCGAGTTCTTTTGCTATAACACAAAACTGATAATTAAGAGAGATAGCAAAGAAAAACCACCGACGAACAAGAATCAGAAGCCAAGGGACAGTTACGAATCCATATAAAGACAAACATACATAGCGCAACACAAAACCAAAAACACAAAAACATAAAAAGACACGGGGAAGGGGAAGAGCGGAAGATATCATAACGAGATTTTAATAGAAGACAGAAGAAATAACTATGCCTTTAAACCTTAAAGTTTCCAATTACATAAAAAAATATAACAAGGTTTTCAAGAAAGAAACGGAAAAAACATAACGTAACGAAGGCAAAACAAAACGAAAACGCTGAGATTAACCAAATCTACAATAACCAACATTTTTTGTATATAACTTTAAATGAAATTTCTTCTATGACGTCCTATTACCGTAAACAAATCTGTTAAACCAGTAATTAAATGACTGAATAAATATAGAGTGTTATATTTAGGTTGAATCATACACCACATTAAAACCAGAGTAAATATGTAACATTTCCGTATTAAAAATGATGGGGAAGAAGCGTGAAACAATGAAGCGCTAACGCGTATCTTGGTCGAACAACAACAGAAAAATGTTGTTTTGTCTTATTGGAATAGAATTTACATGCGATTTGTATTATGCTTTAATTATTTACAGACACGGTCAGCCTCGCACTACTTTTTGTTCCTCGCCATCGCTCGGAATTTCATAATCGAATGAAATACCCAAGTGTGTGTTAGTAAGTACACCATATCCCCATGATTAATTTCGCAACAGTAAATAAATAAAAATCAACGTAACTTTTCAGTTAAATTAACTAATAGGAATATGAAAGTAACAGTGTAAAGAAGGAACAATAATTAAAAAAACAAATAAGATTACAATGAAGAAACAGTCACAGATTAAATGAAAGATAAATCTCTCCAATTAATAAATACTATAATACTCTCCATTGATAAAATTAACGCCTAATGCAGTAAAGGTTTACTGCCATTCCAGACATTTTAGCTTCATTTTTTATATGCATTATATTTCATTAATTAGGTTATTTTTATAGTGAAACTTATCCTTGTATACATTTCAATATGATTAGTGCAAGTCTTATCAGTTTTAATTTGTCATCATATATTTGGTATTCACACGCAATGTCAAAATTTTAATAATAATTTTCTTATAAAACAACATATATATTATATATTTTGATCCTTTTACCGGTACTTATAGTCATTCAATTGTATCTGCAAACTAACATAATCATGAGAATTTCTTATATAAATTGCAAAAATCGAGCTGAACAGTTGGTTTGTTCAAAAGTACCGGTCTATTTATTTTAACGCATCAATACAATCGTCGTTGTAACTATACTGTAAGTAGTGATTTACTTGTTAGATTAAAGTCGGTAGTAAAATGAGGATATAAATTATATCAGGTATATCAAAACATGACATCATAGTACGCATTTATCCTTTTTACGACTAGAAGACATCTAAACGAGATTTTAATATACCTGACAGAAGATGTAATTATGCCAG
Source organism: Limnoperna fortunei (assembly GCA_944474755.1). Classification (NCBI taxonomy): domain Eukaryota; kingdom Metazoa; phylum Mollusca; class Bivalvia; order Mytilida; family Modiolidae; genus Limnoperna; species Limnoperna fortunei. Next base: position 39,051,218 of record OX104115.1, read on the forward strand.
AGTTAACGTGCCGAATTACATACAAAAAGTCAAATATATTTCAAATGGTTTTGAAGTCGGAAGCGGGAAAGTAATCGGTATGTAAAGAATTAAAAAAAAAGAGAAAACTTAGACTCCCAACTGTAAAAAAAACAGCATCCTTTAAGTATAACTTTAAATGAAAATTCTAATATGAAGTCCTATTATCGTCAACAAATCTGTTAAACAGTCATTACATGAATGAATAAATATAGAGTGTTACATCAAGATTTAACCATGCACCACCTTAAAACCAGACTCTTAATATGTAACATTTCCGTATTAACAATGATGGGGAAGAAGGGTGTAACAATAAAGCGCTGACGAGTACTCTGGTCAAAGAAAAACAGAAAATTGTTGTGTTGTCCTATTATAATAGAACTTACTTGTGCATTGTATGATGTTGCAATTATTTAAACATAGGGTCAGCCCACTTTTACTTTTTTGTACCTCGCCATTGATCGGCATGAAATAATCGAATAACGAGGATGACCCGTGTGTAAGTTAGTACACCATATCCCCATGAGTAAATTCGCAACAGTAAATAAATTAAAATCAAGGTAACTTGACAGTTAAATGAACTATTAGGATTATGAAAATAACATTGTAAAGCAGGAACAACAGATATACATGCAAAACAAATAAGATTACGATGAAGAAACAGTCACAGATTAAATTGGATGATTAATCTGTCTATTGAGTAACTACAATTCCTTCAATTGAATAAATACTACAGCTAACGCTAAATGCAGTGATGCTTACGTTAAATTGACACTCCATGCATTTGGCTAATTTACTATATGCATTTTATTTCTTCAATAAAGTTAAGTTTACGGTGTAAGTGTCTACATTTCAATAGGATTAGTGCAAATTTATCAGTTTACAATTTGTGATAAGATGTTTGGTATTCACACGCAATACATACATTTTTCAAATAATGTTTTTGATATAAGAACATATAGTATATATTTTGATCCTTAGATCGATATTTATAGTCACTGAATTTAGCTGTAAACTAACATGATATGGAATTCTTTATATACATTCAATAATCGAGCTGAGCAGTTGGTTAGTCAAAAGTTCCGGTCATATTAATTGAATTTACCGATCAACACAATCGTTGCTGGAACTATTCTAGTAGTAGTCGATTACATGATAGGTTCAAGTCGGTCGTAAAATGAGGATATTAATTATATCAGTTATATCAAAACATGACATAATAGTACGCATTTATCGTTTTTATGACTGGAAGACATTATGACGATATTTTAATATACCTGACAGAAGATATAATTATGACAGAGCTAATATGCCAAACAAACAAAAAGTCAAACATATTTAAATGGTTGTGAAGTAGGAAACGGGAAAAATATTCGATATGAAAAGAATGCAAACATAAAACAAAACAAAATTACCATCTGTACAAAGAACAACCTTTTTCAGTAAAATCTTTAATGAAAATTCTAACATGACGTCCTATTATCGTCAACAAATCTGTTAAACAGTCATTACATGAATGAATACATATAGAATGTTACATCAAGGTTTAACCATACGCCACTTAAAATCATACTAAATATGTAACATTTTCGCATTAACAATGATGGGGAAGAAGCGTGTAACAATAAAGAGCTGACGCGTATCTTGGTCGAACAACAACAGAAACATGTTGTTTTGTCCTATTAGGATAGAATTTACATGTAATTTGTATGATGTTGTAATTATTTACAGACAGGGTCAGCCTCCCACTACTTTTTGTTCCTCGCCATCGCTCGGCATAACATAATCGAATAAAATACCCAACTGTGTTTTATTAAGTACACCATATCCCCATGATTAATTTCGCAAAAGTAAAAAAATGAAAATCAACGTAACCTTACGATTAAATTAACTAATAGGAATATGAAAGTAACAGTGTAAAGAAGGAACAACAAGTAAAAACAAATAAGATTACAATGAAGAAACAGTCACAGATTAAATTGAAAGATAAATCTCTCCAATTAATAAATACTATAATACTCTCCATTGAATAATACTATAATTAACGCTACATGCAGTAATTGTTTACTGACATTCCAGACATTTTAGCTTCATTTTTTATATGCATTATATTTCTTTAATTAAGTTATTTTTATAGTGAAACTTATCCTTGTATACATTTCAATATGATTAGTGCAAGTCTTATCAGTTTTAATTTGTCATCATATATTTGGTATTCACACGTAATGTCAAAATTTTAATAATAATTTTCTTATAAAACAACATATATATTATATATTTTGATCCTTTTACCGGTACTTATAGTCATTAAATTATATCTGCAAACTAACATAATCATGTGAATTTCTTATATAAATTGCAAAAATGGACGCTGAACAGCTGGTTTGTTCAAAAGTTCCAATCTATTTATTTTAATGCACCAACACAATAGTCGTTGTAACTATACTGTAAGTAGGGGTTTACATGTTAGTTTAAAGTCGGTCGTAAAATGAGGATATAAATTATATCAAGTATATCAAAACATGACATCACAGTACGCATTTATACTTTTTACGACAAGAAGACATCTTAACGAGATTTTAATATACCTGACAGAAGATGTAATTATGCCAGAGCTAACGTGCCGAATTATACACAAAAACAGTCAAATATATTTTAAATGGTTTTGAAGTCGGAAGCGGGAAAAGTAATCGGTATGTAAAGAATTCAAAGAAAAAAACGAAAAGCTGTGATTACCAACTGTAAAAAAGCAACATTCTTTAAGTATAACTTTAAATGAAAATTTTAATATGAAGTCCTATTATCGTCAACAAATCTGTTTAACAGTCATTACATGAATGAATAAATATAGAGTGTTACATCAAGGTTTTAACCAAGCACCACCTTAAAACCAGACTAAATATGTAACATTTCCGTATTAACAATGATGGGGAAGAACCGAGTAACAATAAAGCGTTGACGCGTACCTTGGTCAAACAACAAAAGAAAATTGTTGTTTTGTCCTATTATAATATAACTTACTTGTGCATTGTATGAAGTTGTTATTATTTCAACATAGGGTCAGCCTCCTTTTACTTTTTTGTACCTAGTCATTGATCGGCACGAAATAATCGAATAACGAGGATGACTCGTGTGTTAGTAAGTACACCATATCCCCATGAGTAAATTCGCAACAGTAAATAAATAAAAATCAAGGTAACTTGACAGTTAAATGAACTATTAGGAATATGAAAATAACATTGTAAAGCAGGAACAACAGATATACATGCAAAACAAATAAGATTACGATGAAGAAACAGTCACAGATTAAATTGGATGATTAATCTGTCTATTGAGTAACTACAATTCCTTCAATTGAATAAATACTACAATTAGCTCTAAATGCAGTGATGCTTACGCTAAATTGACACTCCATCCATTTTGGCTAATTTACTATATGCATTTTATTTCTTCAATAAAGTTAAGTTTACGGTTTCAATAGGATTAGTGTGAATTTATCAATTTACAATTTGTGATCAGATATCTTTTGTTCACACGCAATGTATACATTTTTCAAAAAATGTTTTTGATAAAAATTACATATATTATATATTTTGATTTTTAGATCGATATTTCTAGTCACTGAATTTAGCTACAAACTAACATGATATGGAATTCTTTATGTAAATTTCAATAATCGAGCTGAGCAGTTGGTTAGTTCAAAAGTTCCGGTCGTATTAATTGAATTTACTGATCATCAAATTCGTTGTTACAACTATTCTATTAGTAGTCGATTACATGATAGTTTCAAGTCGGTCGTAAAATGAGGATATTAATTATATCAGTTATATCAAAACATGAAATAATAGTACGCATTTATCGTTTTTATGACTGGAAGACATTATAACGATATTTTAATATACCTGACAGAAGACAAAAAAGTCAAACATATTTGATTGGTTTTGAAGTAGGAAACGGTAAAAATATTATAATAGATATGAAAAGAATGCAAACATAAAACAAAACAAAATTACCATCTGTACAAAGGAAAACCTTTTTTCGGTAAAACCTTTAATGAAAATTCTAACATGACGTCCTATTATAGTGAACAAATCTTTTAAACAGTCTTACTTGAATGAAAAAATATAGAGTGTTACATCAAGGTTTAACAATCCGCCACTTAAAATCAGACTAAATATGTAACATTTTCGCATTAACAATGATGGGGAAGAAGCGTGTAACAATAAAGAGCTGACGCGTATCTTGGTCGAACAACAACAGAAAAATGTTGTTTTGTCCTATTAGATTAGAATTTACATGTGATTTTTATGATGTTGTAATTATTTACAGACAGGGTCAGCCTCCCACTACTTTTTGTTCCTCGCCATCGCTCGGCATGACATAATCGAATAAAATACCCAACTGTGTGTTAGTAAGTACACCATATCCCCATGATTAATTTCACAACAGCAAATAAATAAAAATCAACGTAACCTTACATTTAAATTAACTAATAGGAATATGAAAGTAACAGTGTAAAGAAGGAACAACAAGTAAAAACAAATAAGATTACAATGAAGAAACAGTCACAGATTAAACTGAAAGATAAATCTCTCCAATTAATAAATACTATAATACTCTCCTTTGAATAATACTATAATTAACGCTACATGCAGTAATGGTTTACTGACATTCGAGACATTTTAGCTTCATTTTCTATATGCATTATATTTCTTTAATTAAGTTATTTTCAAAGTGAAACTTATCCTTGTATACATTTCAATATGATTAGTGCAAGTCTTATCAGTTTTAAATTATTCATCATATATTTGGTATTCACACGCAATGTCAAAATTTTAATAATAATTTTCTTATAAAACTACATATATATTATATATTTTGATCCTTTTACCGGTACTTATAGTGATTCAATTATATCTGCAAACTAACATAATCATGTGAATTTCTTATATAAATTGCAAAAATCGACGCTGAACAGCTGGTTTTTTCAAAAGTTCCAATCTATTTATTTTAATGCACCAACACAATATTCGTTGTAACTATACTGTAAGTAGTGGTTTACATGTTAGTTTAAAGTCGGTCGTAAAATGAGGATATAAATTATATCAAGTATATCAAAACATGACATCACAGTACGCATTTATCCATTTTACGACAAGAAGACATCTTAACGAGATTTTAATATACCTGATAGAAGATGTAATTATGCCAGAGCTAACGTGCCGAATTATACACAAAAACAGTCAACTATATTTTAAATGGTTTTGAAGTCGGAAGCGGAAAAAGTAATCGGTATGTAAAGAATTTAAAGAAAAAAACGAAAAGCTGTGATTACCAACTGTAAAAAAGCAACATTCTTTAAGTATAACTTTAAATGAAAATTTTAATATGAAGTCCTATTATCGTCAACAAATCTGTTAAACAGTCATTACATGAATGAATAAATATAGAGTGTTACATCAAGGTTTAACCATGCACCACCTTAACACCAGACTAAATATGTAACATTTCCGTATTAACAATGATGGGGAAGAACCGAGTAACAATAAAGCGTTGACGCGAACCTTGGTCAAACAACAAAAGAAAATTGTTGTTTTGTCCTATTATAATATAACTTACTTGTGCATTTTATGAAGTTGTTATTATTTCAACATAGGGTCAGCCTCCTTTTACTTTTTTGTACCTAGCCATTGATCGGCACGAAATAATCGAATAACGAGGATGACCCGTGTGTTAGTAAGTACACCATATCCCCATGAGTAAATTCGCAACAGTAAATAAATAAAAATCAAGGTAACTTGACAGTTAAATGAACTACTAGGAATATGAAAATAACATTGTAAAGCAGGAACCACAGATATACATGCAAAACAAATAAGATTACGATGAAGAAACAGTCACAGATTAAATTGAATGATTAATCTGTCTATTGAGTAGCTACAATTCCTTCAATTGAATAAATACTACAATTACCGCTAAATGCAGTGATGCTTACGTTAAATTGACACTCCATCCATTTTGGCTAATTTACTATATGCATTTTATTTCTTCAATAAAGTTAAGTTTACGGTGTAAGTGTCTACATTTCAATAGGATAAGTGTGAATTTATCAATTTACAATTTGTGATCAGATATCTTTTGTTCACACGCAATGTATACATTTTTCAAAAAATGTTTTTGATAAAAAGTACATATATTATATATTTTGATTTTTAGATCGATATTTATAGTCACTGAATTTAGCTACAAACTAACATGATATGGAATTCTTTATGTAAATTTCAATAATCGAGCTGAGCAGTTGGTTATTTTAAAAGTTCCGGTCGTATTAATTGAATTTACTGACCACAAATTCGTTATTACAACTATTCTATTAGTAGTCGATTGCGATTACATGATAGGTTCAAGTCGGTCGTAAAATGAGGATATTAATTATATCAGTTATATCAAAACATGACATAATAGTACGCATTTATCGTTTTTATGACTGGAAGACATTATAACGATATTTTAATATACCTGACAGAAGATATAATTATGCCAGAGATAATATGCCAAATTACAAACAAAAAAGTCAAACATATTTGATTGGTTTTGAAGTAGGAAACGGGAAAAATAATATAAATAGATATGAAAAGAATGCCAACATAAAACAAAACAAAATTACCATCTGTACAAAGAAAAACCTTTTTTCAGTAAAATCTTTAATGAAAATTCTAACATGACGTCCTATTATCGTGAACAAATCTTTTAAACAGTCTTACTTGAATGAAAAAATATAGAGTGTTACATCAAGGTTTAACCATCCGCCACTTAAAATCAGACTAAATATGTAACATTTTCGCATTAACAATGATGGGGAAGAAGCGTATAACAATAAAGAGCTGACGCGTATCTTGGTCGAACAACAACAGAAAAATGTTGTTTTGTCCTATTAGATTAGAATTTACATGTGATTTTTATGAGGTTGTAATTATTTACAGACAGGGTCAGCCTCCCACTACTTTTTGTTCCTCGCCATCGCTCGGCATGACATAATCGAATAAAATACCCAACTGTGTTTTAGTAAGTACACCATATCCCCATGATTAATTTCACAACAGCAAATAAATAAAAATCAACGTAACCTTACATTTAAATTAACTAATAGGAATATGAAAGTAACAGTGTAAAGAAGGAACAACAAGTAAAAACAAATAAGATTACAATGAAGAAACAGTCACAGATTAAACTGAAAGATAAATCTCTCCAATTAATAAATACTATAATACTCTCCTTTGAATAATACTATAATTAACGCTACATGCAGTAATGGTTTACTGACATTCGAGACATTTTAGCTTCATTTTCTTTATGGATTATATTTCTTTAATTAAGTTATTTTCAAAGTGAAACTTATCCTTGTCTACATTTCAATATGATTAGTGCAAGTCTTATCAGTTTTAAATTTGTCATCATATATTTGGTATTCACACGCAATGTCAAAAATTTAATAATAATTTTTTTTCATAAACTATACATATATATTATATATTTTGATCCTTTTACCGGTACTTATAGTCTGCAAACTAACATAATCATGAGAATTTCTTATATAAATTGCAAAAATCGAGCTGAACAGCTCGTTTGTTCAAAAGTAGCGGTCTATTTAATTTTAACGCATCAACACAATCGTCGTTGTAACTATACTGTAAGTAGTGGTTTACATGTTAGTTTAAAGTCGGTCGTAAAATGAGGATATAAATTATATCAGTTATATCAAAACATGACATCATAGTACGCATTTATCCTTTTGACGACAAGAAGACATCTTAACGAGATTTTAATATACCTGACAGAAGATGTAATTATGCCAGAGCTAACGTGCCGAATTATACACAGAAAAGTCAAAAATATTTTAAATGGTTTTGAAGTCGGAAGCGGGAAAAGTAAGCGGTATATAAAGAATTAAAAAAAACCGAAAAGCTGAGATTACCAACTGTAAAAAAAGCAACATTCTTTAAGTATAACTTTAAATGAAAATTCTAACATGAAGTCTTATTATCGTCAACAAATCTGTTTAACAGTCATTACATGAATGAATAAATATAGAGTGTTACATCAAGGTTTAACCATGCACCACCTTAAAACTAGACTAAATATGTAACATTTCCGTATTAACAATGATGGGGAAGAAGCGTGTAACAATAAAGCGTTGACGCGTACCTTGGTCAAACAGCAAAATAAAATTGTTGTTTTCTCCTATTATAATAGAACTTACTTGTGCATTGTATGAAGTTGTTATTATTTCAACATAGGGTCAGCCTCCTTTTACTTTTTTGTACCTAGCCATTGATCGGCACGAAATAATCGAATAACGAGGATGACCCGTGTGTTAGTAAGTACACCATATCCCCATGAGTAAATTCGCAACAGTAAATAAATAAAAATCAAGGTAACTTGACAGTTAAATGAACTATTAGGAATATTAAAATAACATTGTAAACCAGGAACAACAGATATACATGCAAAACAAATAAGATTACGATGAAGAAACAGTCACAGATTAAATTGGATGATTAATCTGTCTATTGAGTAACTACAATTCTTTCAATAGAATAAATACTACAATTAGCGCTAAATGTAGTGATGCTTACGTTAAATTGACACTCCATCCATTTTGGCTAATTTACTAAATGCATTTTATTTCTTCAATAAAGTTAAGTTTACGGTGTAAGTGTCTACATTTCAATAGGATTAGTGTGAATTTATCAATTTACAATTTGTGATAAGATATTTGGTGTTCACACGCAATGTATACATTTTTCAAAAAATGTTTTTGATAAAAAGTACATATATTATATATTTTGATTTTTAGATCGATATTTATAGTCACTGAATTTAGCTACAAACTAACATGATATGGAATTCTTTATATAAATTTCAATAATCGAGCTGAGCAGTTGGTTAGTTCAAAAGTTCCGGTCGTATTAATTGAATTTACTGACCACAAATTCGTTGTTACAACTATTCTATTAGTAGTCGATTACATGATAGGTTCAAGTCGGTCGTAAAATGAGGATATTAATTATATCAGTTATATCAAAACATGAAATAATAGTACGCATTTATCGTTTTTATGACTGAAAGACATTATAACGATATTTTAATATACCTGACAGAAGATATAATTATGCCAGAGCTAATATGCCAAATTACAAACAAAAAAGTCAAACATATTTGATTGGTTTTGAAGTAGGAAACGGGAAAAATAATATAATAGATATGAAAAGAATGCAAACATAAAACAAAACAAAATTACCATCTGTAGAAAGAAAAACCTTTTTTCAGTAAAATCTTTAATGAAAATTCTAACATGACGTCCTATTATCGTGAACAAATCTTTTACACAGTCTAACTTGAATGAAAAAATATAGAGTGTTACATCAAGGTTTAACCATCCGCCACTTAAAATCAGACTAAATATGTAACATTTTCGCATTAACAATGATGGGGAAGAAGCGTGTAACAATAAGGAGCTGACTCGTATCTTGGTCGAACAACAACAGAAAAATGTTGTTTTGTCCTATTAGATTAGAATTTACATGTGATTTTTATGAGGTTGTAATTATTTACAGACAGGGTCAGCCTCCCACTACTTTTTGTTCCTCGCCATCGCTCGGCATGACATAATCGAATAAAATACCCAACTGTGTGTTAGTACGTACACCATATCCCCATGATTAATTTCACAACAGCAAATAAATAAAAATCAACGTAACCTTACATTTAAATTAACTAATAGGAATATGAAAGTAACAGTGTAAAGAAGGAACAACAAGTAAAAACAAATAAGATTACAATGAAGAAACAGTCACAGATTAAATTGAAAGATAAATCTCTCCAATTAATAAATACTATAATACTCTCCATTGAATAATGCTATAATTAACGCTTAATGCAGTAATTGTTTACTGACATTCCAGACATTTTAGCTTCATTTTTTATATGCATTATATTTCTTTAATTAAGTTATTTTAATAGTGAAACTTATCCTTGTATACATTTCAATATGATTAGTGCAAGTCTTATCAGTTTTAATTTGTCATCATATATTTGGTATTCACACGCAATGTCAAAATTTTAATAATAATTTTCTTATAAAACTACATATATATTATATATTTTGATCCTTTTACCGGAACTTATAGTCATTCAATTATATCTGCAAACTAACATAATCATGTGAATTTCTTATATAAAATGCAAAAATCGACGCTGAACAGCTGGTTTGTTCAAAAGTTCCAATCTATTTATTTTAATGCACCAACACAATAGTCGTTGTAACTATACTGTAAGTAGTGGTTTACATGTTAGTTTAAAGTCGGTCGTAAAATGAGGATATAAATTATATCAAGTATATCAAAACATGACATCACAGTACGCATTTATCCTTTTTACGACAAGAAGACATCTTAACGAGATTTTAATATACCTGACAGAAGATGTAATTATGCCAGAGCTTACGTGCCGAATTATACACAAAAACAGTCAAATATATTTTAAATGGTTTTGAAGTCGGAAGCGGGAAAAGTAATCGGTATGTAAAGAATTCAAAGAAAAAAACGAAAAGCTGTGATTACCAACTGTAAAAAAGCAACATTCTTTAAGTATAACTTTAAATAAAAATTTTAATATGAAGTCCTATTATCGTCAACAAATCTGTTTAACAGTCATTACATGAATGAATAAATATAGAGTGTTACATCAAGGTTTAACCATGCACCACCTTAAAACCAGACTAAATATGTAACATTTCCGTATTAACAATGATGGGGAAGAACCGAGTAACAATAAAGCGTTGACGCGAACCTTGGTCAAACAACAAAAGAAAATTGTTGTTTTGTCCTATTATAATATAACTTACTTGTGCGTTGTATGAAGTTGTTATTATTTCAACATAGGGTCAGCCTCCTTTTACTTTTTTGTACCTAGCCATTGATCGGCACGAAATAATCGAATAACGAAGATGACCCGTGTGTTAGTAAGTACACCATATCCCCATGAGTAAATTCGCAACAGTAAATAAATAAAAATCAAGGTAACTTGACAGTTAAATGAACTATTAGGAATATGAAAATAACATTGTAAACCAGGAACAACAGATATACATGCAAAACAAATAAGATTACGATGAAGAAACAGTCACAGATTAAATTGGATGATTAATCTGTCTATTGAGTAACTACAATTCCTTCAATTGAATAAATACTACAATTAGCGCTAAATGCAGTGATGCTTACGTTAAATTGACACTCCATCCATTTTGGCTAATTTACTATATGCATTTTATTTCTTCAATAAAGTTAAGTTTACGGTGTAAGTGTCTACATTTCAATAGGATAAGTGTGAATTTATCAATTAACAATTTGTGATAAGATATTTTTTGTTCACACGCAATGTATACATTTTTCAAAAAATGTTTTTAATAAAAAGTACATATATTATATATTTTGATTTTTAGATCGATATTTCTAGTCACTGAATTTAGCTACAAACTAACATGATATGGAATTCTTTATGTAAATTTTAATAATCGAGCTGAGCAGTTGGTTATTTTAAAAGTTCCGGTCGTATTAATTGAATTTACTGACCACAAATTCGTTGTTACAACTATTCTATTAGTAGTCGATTACATGATAGGTTCAAGTCGGTCGTAAAATGAGGATATTAATTATATCAGTTATATCAAAACATGAAATAATAGTACGCATTTATCGTTTTTATGACTGGAAGACATTATAACGATATTTTAATATACCTGACAGAAGATATAATTATGCCAGAGCTAATATGCCAAATTACAAACAAAAAAGTCAAACATATTTGATTGGTTTTGAAGTAGGAAACGGGAAAAATAATATAATAGATATGAAAAGAATGCAAACATAAAACAAAACAAAATTACCATCTGTACAAAGAAAAACCTTTTTGCAAGTAAAATTTTTAATGAAAATTCTAACATGACGTCCTATTATCGTGAACAAATCTTTTAAACAGTCTTATTTTTTTACTTGAATGAAAAAATATAGAGTGTTACATCAAGGTTTAACCATCCGCCACTTAAAATCAGACTAAATATGTAAACATTTTCGCATTAACAATGATGGGGAAGAAGCGTGTAACAATAAAGAGCTGACGCGTATCTTGGTCGAACAACAACAGAAAAATGTTGTTTTGTCCTATTAGATTAGAATTTACATGTGATTTTTATGATGTTGTAATTATTTACAGACAGGGTCAGCCTCCCACTACTTTTTGTTCCTCGCCATCGCTCGGCATGACATAATCGAATAAAATACCCAACTGTGTGTTAGTAAGTACACCATATCCCCATGATTAATTTCACAACAGCAAATAAATAAAAATCAACGTAACCTTACATTTAAATTAACTAATAGGAATATGAAAGTAACAGTGTAAAGAAGGAACAACAAGTAAAAACAAATAAGATTACAATGAAGAAACAGTCACAGATTAAACTGAAAGATAAATCTCTCCAATTAATAAATACTATAATACTCTCCTTTGAATAATACTATAATTAACGCTACATGCAGTAATGGTTTACTGACATTCGAGACATTTTAGCTTCATTTTCTATATGCATTATATTTCTTTAATTAAGTTATTTTCAAAGTGAAACTTATCCTTGTCTACATTTCAATATGATTAGTGCAAGTCTTATCAGTTTTAAATTTGTCATCATATATTTGGTATTCACACGCAATGTCAAAAATTTAATAATAATTTTTTTTATAAAACTATACATATATATTATATATTTTGATCCTTTTACCGGTACTTATAGTCATTCAATTATATCTGCAAACTAACATAATCATGAGAATTTCTTATATAAATTGCAAAAATCGAGCTGAACAGCTGGTTAGATCAAAAGAACCGGTCTATTTATTTTAACGCATCAACACAATCGTCGTTGTAACTATACTGTAAGTAGTGGTTTACATGTTAGTTTAAAGTCGGTCGTAAAATGAGGATATAAATTATATCAGTTATATCAAAACATGACATCACAGTACGCATTTATCCTTTTGACGACAAGAAGACATCTTAACGAGATTTTAATATACCTGACAGAAGATGTAATTATGCCAGAGCTAACGTGCCGAATTATACACAGAAAAGTCAGATATATTTTAAATGGTTTTGAAGTCGGAAGCGGGAAAAGTAATCGGTATATAAAGAATTAAAAAAAACCGAAAAGCTGAGATTACCAACTGTAAAAAAAACAACATTCTTTAAGTATAACTTTAAATGAAAATTCTAACATGAAGTCTTATTATCGTCAACAAATCTGTTTAACAGTCATTACATGAATGATTAAATATAGAGTGTTACATCAAGGTTTAACCATGCACCACCTTAAAACCAGACGCTTACCTTGGTCGAACAACAAAAGAAAATTGTTGTTTTGTCCTATTATAATAGAACTTACTTGTGCATTGTATGAATTTGTTATTATTTAAACATAGGGTCAACCTCCTTTTACTCTTTGTACCTTGCCATTGATCGGCATGAAATAATCGAATAACGAGGATGACCCGTGTGTTAGTAAGTACACCATATCCCATGAGTAAATTCGCAACAGTAAATAAATAAATATCAAGGAAACTTGACAGTTAAATGAACTATTAGGAATATGAAAAGAACATTGTAAAGCAGGAACAACAGATATACATGCAAAACAAATAAGATTACGATGAAGAAACAGTAAGGTTACAGATTAAATTTGATGATTAATCTGTCTATTGAGTAACTACAATTCCTTCAATTGAATAAATACCACAATTAACGCTAAATGCAGTGATGCTTACGTAAAATTGACACTCCATCCATTTTGGCTAATTTACTATATGCATTTTATTTCTTCAATAAGTTAAGTTTACGGTGTAAGTTTCTACATTTCAATAGGATTATTGTGATTTTATCAATTTACAATTTGTGATAAGATATTTGGTGTTCACACGCAATGTTTACATTTTTCAAATAATGTTTTTGATAAAAAGTACATATATTATATATTTTGATTTTTAGATCGATATTTATAGTCACTGAATTTAGCTACAAACAAACATGATGTGGAATTCTTTATATAAATTCCCATAATAGAGCTGAGCAGTTGGTTAGTTCCAAAGTTCCGGTCGTATTTTAATTGAATTTACTGATCAACAAATTCGTTGTTACAACTATTCTATTAGTAGTCGATTACATGTTAGTTTAAGTCGGTCGTAAAATGAGGATATTAATTATATCAGTTATATCAAAACAAAAAAGTCTGTTAAAAAGTCATTACATGAATGATTAAATATATAGAGTGTTACATCAAGGTTTAACCATACACCACTTTACACCAGACAATATATTTCAAATGGTTTTGAAGTAGGAAACGGGAAAAATATTCGATATGTAAAGAATGCAAACATAAAACGAAAAAGCTGAGATTGCCAACTGTACACCTTTGTTTAAGTATGACCTGAAAGAAAATTATAATATGACGTGCTAGTATCATCAACAAATCTGTGGGACGCAAAAAAAGAAAAAATGCGGTGTACGGCAGAGGATTATCGGACTAATATTTGGTATTCACACGCAATGTAAAAATTTTAATAATAATTTGTTGATAAAACTACATCTAATATTTTTTTACCCTTTAACAGGTATTTATAGTCATTCAATTATACCTAAAAACAAACATAATCCTGAGAATTTTTTAGATAAATTGCAACAGTCGAACTGAGGAGCTGGTTAGTTCAAGAGTACAGGTCGTATTTATTTTAACGGGTTAACACAACTGTCGTTGGAACTATACTCTTAGTAGTGGTTTTTACATGTTAGTTTAAAGTCGGTCGTACAATGAGGATATAAATTATATCTGTTATATATCAAAACATGACATCATGGTTTTCCCATACACCACCTTAAACGATACTTAACATTTTTCATCCCCGCATAAACAAATACGGGGTCTGAGCATGAAACAATGAAACAATTACGCGTACCTTGCCCGAACAACACCCATCCTCACAAGTCAGGGTTTATGTGTCCACGTGTCCACGAAACCCTGACAAAGGTAGTAGGAAATTCCCGGGCTAGAAGTCATTATTTTGATTGGCTACATCATACCTTAATGTAACCAATCAAAAGCTCGCTTTCATTCACGATATGGTTAGGGGATATCCCGATGTCGATTGTAAATAAACCAAACGGTTGTGTTGCGTAGACCATGTGAAAATCAGTGTATTTTGTACAGCGGTGTTAATAGTTTTTTATTACCGCGTTATAGTTGCGTGACGTTTTCTTTACACTCAAGAATGAGTAAGAATGTCTACTGCCAATCACTTGCTTCTTACAAGCAATTTCATTAGTTGATATTCTGAAGGATTGACGTCATACGAACATCTCTAACCCGGGAATTTCCTAGCTAAGTTTGTCAGGGTTTCGTTGACACATGTGGACACAGAAACACTGACTTGTGAGGATGAACAACACCAGAAATCGCTGTTTTTTCCACATAAGATTGAGACTTGCTTAGTTTTGGGGGTGTTTAACGTCCTTGACCACCGTAAAACGGTCTCACGGAGTAAGATTCCTATTGGATTCTTTTTATACCGTTATCGCACGGTATGAAATTATCGAAATGCCCACCTATGTGTATATAAGTACAACTCTATATCTCCATGAGCAGCTTCATACAACCACGATGCATGAGTTCTTACAATAGAATTAACAATTAAAAAGTAGAAATGTTATGTGTAAAGAAAGATCAACAGATATAAATGCAAAACTAATTAGTTTAAGGTGAAACACAAGTAACAGATGAAATTGCAAGCATAAATATTCGAATTAACGCTAAATGAAGTAATGCTTACGTATCACGGACAAACCTTGCCTTATGTTTTCATTTTCTTTAAAACATTCCATTTCTTATATAAAGCTCTATTGAAAAGCAAGTCATGTGTGTCTACATTTCAATATGCTTAGTGCACAAATTCTCAGTATTAAAATATACATGTATAGCAGATATTTTGTAATAATTCAAACGCAATGTATAAAGTTTTCAATTAATTATATGATATGGACAGAGTTTGGACTTTTAGAACTATAATTTTATAAATGATTTTTTACCGATAATCACCCTTAGTGAATTATAGCTAAATATTAACATAATAAGGAAATTTGTTGTTAATTGGTATCAATCTTTTGTTTATTTTAAAGTGTATGTCGTATTAATCGATTTGACCGAATACACAATCGTCGATTATAAGCCAAAGCGGGAAAATATCAGACACCAGCGTGCAAGATTTCTTTTTAATTCAAACGAGGCTCTACCAGAAATCTTTCACTTGGTTGTCTGAGATTTTCCCGCCTTGTCCTCCCACCGGGGTTATCAAAGATCCTTTATATCCTTATATTGTAGGTATATGAGAAATTGACTCTTAACAATATAATTGACAGAAAGAAGCAAAACCCTATGAACCCGGTTGTTTATTTTCTGGACATATTAACAGAAATGAATACTAATTGAATTTATGACTGGGGAACTATATCCTATGATACGGCAGAGACATATAATAACATGTAATTATTGACCTTTTCGAAATTCCATAGAAACGTTGTTCTGCTGGCGCGGGGGTAAGATCGCCAGTTATCATGTCTTTCCGTCAGGCATCGTGGGAAGATCAAAGAAAAAATACCGACACATTACAATTTCCATTGAATTATTTTTACATTAGTTAAAATTGTTTCAAAGGATTTGCAATTAAACGTATTCCAAATAGAAAACTAACATTCATGTGCATAAACATTGTTAAGAACTTAATAATATTTTCAGAATTTAAATATAACAACAACAAAAAATGTTAGAAGAGTCGTATTTTTTGTAAAACAATCGATATGAAATAATTAACTTTCGTGATTTATTTTTAAACTAAATAAACTGTTGATGACATTTTTTAAAATTAACTGAATTATTATTATTATTATTTTTATATTATTATTACATTTTTAAAATTTTCATTTACCTTTTTTTAATTTATGTTAGTTTTCAGGACTTCATATACGATCCAATGTTTAATTTCGTTCTATGAGTATCTAAATATAACTTGCATTTTTTAAAATTGTTTTCCATCAACATTTTTAAATATAAAATAAATAAAAATCAATTTCTTTATGAAATATAAAAAAAAATATATTTTCCGTCTATTTTCTAGTGCATTTTACCACTGATTTTAACGATTTAGACATTTTTTTAACATACCTGTTTTTAAAATCTTATTTTCGTATGAAAATCATAATCTAAATTTACATTTTCTCGGCTTATTATGTCGATTTTTTATTGGTCTCTTATTTTTACCTTCATCAAAGTTAAGTGTCAGGTAATAACTAAGCAAAATATATGAAAAGGTAGCTTTTTCATTGAAAATATATCATTGGGTAGTTGTAAATTATATAAATACATACATGCCTCAATTCTTATCTTAAGCATGTTAAACCTATGTAATCCACAGTGATTTTACAAACAAAGTGTTCCATTAACATCACTTAATCATTTTTGTAGTGAATGGACTATTTTGTCAATGGGGATATGCAACTTAATAAAATATAAATGTCGAATAGGTCTGATTTAATAATTCAATATATGATTAGGTCCCGTTTTATAACGTCCGAAAATATATGAATTAGGTGGGTTTTCAAATCTCCGTCCTAGACCTGTACCTAAAAGTATCCTTTAGTTACCACTCCACACCCCACACACCCCCCCCCTTTTCAATATGACCCTGGGTACGGTACTGTTAGTATCTAGCTATAGACTGTCCTTGTTCTAATCAATGTAACTGATATTTTGCATTAAATACATTTTTCTAAATTTCATCGAGCCTTTTTAATGTGTTGTAGTTTTAGTTTTAATACGGTCTAGTTATCAGAGTTGAATTAGGTTTAATTCCATGCTAAATTGAACACCACTTTAAGCACGTGATTTGAAGTTATGACCTTGAAAGTTCAAATCAAAGAGAGGGAAAAGTTAACGTCATCAATTTCTGTGTAGCGGGAGATCACTGGCGCCATATTTTAACGTACAGTACTGAGTAGACTATTTCCTGTCGAGCTGTAATAAGTAAGTATAGAAGTATACAATGTTCATATTTATCCTGGTTAGCAGTTGGATCAGTTAATATGTAAATAGGTGTGGAGTTTGGTGCACGGTTGTTGAATAATTCATAGATCTGTAAGTATATGTTATGTGCACCCCCCCCCCCGCCCTATTATTCATTTATTGACGACACGAGATGCCATTACATATCAAATTATTAACTTGAAAAGTTATGTGTACATTCAGTGTCTACCTAAGAAAAAGGATAAAACTAGCTCAGGTAATGTGTTACTAGGGAGGTCAGTCAAAAAATGAACATCATGGAATATTTGTCTTGTTTTCATAACTTTAAAGACCTTAAAAAATGAGGAATTTAGCTGAAAAAATTTTGGAAATCGGTTGAGCGGTTCAAAAGTTATGACCATTTTAAGGGGCTGAAAAATGGCCATTTTCCGATTTTTGCCTTAAGTACCAAATTTTGCCAATATTTGAAGTCAAATTTTGTTGTTGCTTTACCAAGTAAATATTGTTTTTTTATTTCTTTATGTAGTACTCTACTTATGCTTTCACATGAATGATAATTTATGCATGCAGTTTATTTTGGGAAAAAATTATGAAGCGTCCAAAACTACCAAAAATGACTTTGGACTTCAACTTGAAATTTTGTGAATAAAAAATTTTTGTACGGAAATATTTTAATTTATTTATATATACATATTTAATAAATAAAGGGGCACCAATAGGGAAAAAAACAAGCCACCTACCAACATTCCAATAAAAGATAAACAGGGTAATATACTAACATCAGAAACTGACCAAGAGAAACGATGGACAGAACATTTCTATGAAGTCCTTAATAGACCACCTCCAACTGAAGAACCAAACATCAATGAACCTCTGCAAGATCTAGATATCAGTACTGAACCACCAGAAGTACCAGAAATTATATCTGCTATCCAAAGTTTAAAAAATGGAAAAGCTCCAGGATGTGATAATTTAAATGCTGAACTCTTTAAAACAGACACCAACCTCACTGCAAATATACTACATCCATTGTTCACAGATATTTGGAATCAATCTACTATTCCTAAAGATTGGAATAAAGGCACCATCATCAAGATACCCAAAAAAGGAGCATTGAATGACTGTAACAACTGGCGAGGAATAACACTGCTATCCATACCAAGTAAAATCATGTCAAAAATTATAATCAAGAGAATTTCAGAGGCAATAGATTCACATCTTCGAAAAGAACAAGCAGGATTTCGTAAAGGGAAAGGATGTACTGACCAGATTTTCATACTACGCAATATCATAGAACAATGTACAGAGTGGCAAAGACAACTACACATCAACTTCATAGATTTTGAAAAAGCCTTTGACAGCTTACATAGAGCCAGCCTATGGAAAATACTGAGATATTACGGAATACCACAGCACCTAATTAATCTGATAAAAGCATTCTATGACAACTTCGAATGTACTGTCGGAGATTCAGAAACATCTTTTCCAGTGAAGACAGGAGTGCGACAAGGTTGTGTCATGTCATCGACGCTGTTTATTATAGCTATTGACTGGGTATTACGCCAAACAACTTCAGATGAACCAAGAGGCATCAGATGGACAACTTTTTCAACACTAGAAGATTTAGATTTTGCAGATGATCTTGCCCTCCTATCTCATACACATCAGCATATCCAAGAAAAAACATCAAGACTCAAAACTTTTTCCAGTCAAATTGGTCTAAGAATAAATACAAAAAAATCAGAAGTAATGATCCTTAACAATGAACAATCACCATCAGTGGCTTTAGATGAACAAGATCTTCCCAAGACAGACCAATTTACATATTTAGGAAGCACAGTTCGCATAGATGGTGGAGCTGAGACTGACATAAAACAGCGCCTGTCAAAAGCTAGAGCAGCATTCAACAACTTGCAGAATGTCTGGAAATCTGGACAATACACCACCAGGATAAAACTCAACCTATACAGCAGCTGTGTAATACCAATACTGTTGTATGGCTGTGAGTGTTGGAGAATGACCGATGCAGACCAAGAGAAACTAAACACATTCCACACCAAGAACCTGAGGAGGATCCTTCGTATATTCTGGCCCAATAAGATCTCAAACCAGGACCTCCTCAGACGATGTCAACAAGAAGACATGAGTACCATCATCAGAAGGAGAAGATGGAGGTGGATAGGTCATGTCCTAAGGAAAGAACAACAGGATCTGACAAAGACTGCACTATTCTGGACTCCAGAGGGAAAGAGGAAGCGAGGGAGACCAAAAACAACATGGAGGCGTACTGTACAGACAGAGATGGCAGAACTGAACCACACTTGGGGGAGTCTCCAGAAGATTGCTAGTGACAGGCAGAAGTGGCGTACCTTTGTTGCTGCCCCACACGCCACCTGGCGTAATGGGCAGTAAGTAAGTAAGTAAGTAATAGGGAAAAAGGTGACAGGTAAGGCTATATCTCATACCATGCTTATGAAACTGTTGTTTAATTGGTAAGTATTAATTGTGTGCATGCACAAATATCTCTTCTTTTCTCAGTCTGTCAAATTATTTATAAGAAATTAATGCAAAATGGTTTTTTTCAGTATTTTTTCAAAACTCGTGAAAAATCCTGAAAATTCCATTATTTTACTTGTATTCAAATAATTAAAGGTGGTATGAACAAGCGTATGGTATCATTTTTATCACAGAGCTGTAGACTATCAAAGATACATGAAATACTTTCTTAATCATTATTATGGAAGTAACTGGACTCCCAGTTATCAGCCCTCCACCAATTATTTACAGTATTAAAAAACTCAATTATTGACCTTTTATCCTTCAGAATAATCTGTCGCAGAAAAACACATCAGTTCAAATAAAAAAATTATATTATTTTGAATCAAATACACAATTTTTACCCCCAATATTTCAAATAACTGCTAAAATACCTTTAAAAATGTATTTTGACCCTAGTTTTTAAATTTTCCAAAAAAATATGAAAAATTCATCAATTTAGAAAGTTTAGTAATATATACTGATAAACTTCAGGGAATCGTCCATAGCATTGGTTCCGCAGTAAATGACAAAAAGTTAAATGCGAAGTCGGAACCAGAGAAAAATTATCCGGAAATTGCAAACCGAAGAGCACATGGCTGATGTCATTGGGTTACATCCCTCTATCAACAGATGTGCTAGAAATGTAAACAATTCGATTTAAACTCATTTTTACCAAAAATAATTAAAATTAGGATTTAAATATTATTTCATTTACATACAAAGCAAAGTTTTATTTTTACCGTTTTATCCCATTAATTTTTTGTCATTTACTGCGGAACCAATGCCATGGACGATTCCCTGAAGTAAAGAAAGTGTTTCAGTCTAAGAAAAAGTTTCGCGGTTGCAAAAATATGGATATATTAAAGGAATCGATGTCATAATCTTAAAGAATAAATGTCCGTGAGTAAGTAGAACACCTACAATCATGTTGTCAGTGCAAATTCTCAAAGCAAACTCAACAACAAAGGTAGGGGGGTAGGAATTGTTTACTTTTGGGTTAGACTCCTTCGCTCACTTCGTTCGCGACAATACTTTTTTTCGTTGTCTGGCCATATTTCGACCCAAATGATATGGGGTCAAATTCCTGTGTTCAGGGGTTGAAATATGGCTTTTTTTTTAATTTGGTAGGGCCATTTTAGCCATAGTAAAATTTGACCTAAATTAGAACGGAAGTGTACGTTTGGAACAATCGAATGTTGTCTCTTTGAAATCCTTCTTGTAATGTCGTCTGCAGTTAAGTCAGAAAAAGTTTCACGGTTTGTCCGAATACCATTGAACGTCACGGAAGCAGACGAAGTTTTGTAAACAACACAAGGTCCCTTTAGAAGTAAAAATGCCCGACTTGTTATATAAAATTCCCATAGCAAAAAGTCAACGACGATTTGTAAAACTAACCAACAGTGGCAAAGTATAAAACATGGATATATTATCTATATTTTTTATACTGGATTTTCATATTAAAAAGGTAAAATGTGGAATAAAAAAAAATGCAGGCAACAACTTTTTTACAAGGGGGTATGGCATTTAGTATAAATAATAAAATACAGTGCGTGTCAACGAAATTAATGTCCGTTATGGAGACACACTTTCATCGCCGAAATTCTAGTGTACTAGCATAAAATATTCAAAAACAAGGGAAAATAATATGCTCCCCATCCCCCACTTATCCTTGATGGGGAATAAAAACCTATAATTTCTTCCAAAATATCTTTTGCTTAATAAAACAACTCGAACATTGGGGACCATCCCTGGAAGACCAGTGTCAAGTGGTTAAGGCAGGGGTTGAAAATTTTTTTGGGCAAGCCTAAGCCCTGGGCTTTTTTAACTTTGAAACCCTAAGCCCCAACATAAATTAACCAAGCCCTTATTGCTTAAAATTATTGGAGCAATGATTTTAAATTGGATGTGTCAGGGATATACACTAACTTTTTTTATAATGGTTGCCACCTGGTCTCCTTACTTAAAAAAATTTGGCGCCCAGTGAAAAAGTTAGGCGCCCACATTTTTTCATATTTTTGATAATAAAAAAGAATACACTCCCATAAATTAAAACTGTTCAATAAATTGATAGGATAGAACCAGAAGTAAAAAAAGACCATTGTGAAACAAATAATATTATGTAGTTAACAAAAAAATGCATTAAAAGTATTTAATGATTTAAATTTACTTTTTTGAAAGTTACTGCCAAAGTACTAATTTGTATTATGTATAAATCATTGCAATACTCATTTCAACACTAGCCGCATCGCATTTGCAATCTCCGGCCTGGAGTTCATACCCAATCCGAAAATTTTCGTATATTCTTTCGCTTGAACTGGTTTCCGGTATTTTTTACTACGCTTTATGTACAAAGTAAAAGCCAGAAGGGACCAGCTAACACTGTGTGGCGCGGAAACAGGATAAACAATGACGCAGAAAGAAAAATATTTAAGATTTCTTACCAATATTGAAATAAAATTGAAAGGAGGCATACCACTACTGCTCAGAATGACAGGGCAAAATTCGTGGAAACGGATATCAACAAAATCATCACAGATCGCCACCTGGACGATCGAAAAGCAAACTTTACTCGCCCATGCAAATATTTAGTCGCCTTGGGCGACTGTTAGTGTTAGTGTAAATCCCTGTGTGTCATGTTTGTTTTTATAAAAGTGTACCATATTATTGTTTTGCAGAAAGTTCAATATGTTTCTCGTGCAACTTAGGGGGATCAATTCGTAAATTTGTTGTACCTCTAGTAAGGCATCCTTTCTGTCTGAGAGATGGGGGTATTTTCTAAAATATTTGCAATTCATTTCTTTGTCCTTGATGGTAAGAACGTCCTTTTCCCTTTGTCTCTTTCATATTTGAGGTCTTTATTTTGTGGGGGATTAATTTCATTGTTTGACCCTGTTTGGTCTTCGGATGCTTCTGATTCATCATCTGCTTTCCTTTTTTCCGTTTTCTTAACTGTAAAGTTAAAGTTTATCAACGACATTTCTCGAATTCCTAACCAAAATTAATTGGGGGATATTTTGTACAGGGAAATGAAACAAACTTGAATTGTTATTAACGTTGCTAAAGCCCAGAGAAGATTAAGATCGGTCATGAATAGAAAATAAATATCGATTTGTTTTAGGATATTAAAATAGATTTACAGACGTGACGTGTTTTTTATATTGCCCACTATATACCGTGGTCGTGGTTGTTTTCATTAAGAAATTCACCACCATAGGCCACGGTGGTATTCTGCGTTACATCGTGTTCTCTCCACTACATATCGGGACCCACCGTGTTGACCACGGTGGATTTTCAATTTCCATTCATGCTTACACAGAGAAAAAATTAAAATGTTGCAATTTAATTTAGAGATTTGTGTAAAAATATGCCGTTTAAATACGTTTGTTTTAAAACGAAATTAATCTGCTTTCTTGCTAATATATTCACTATACGAGAATACCTTATAGTTTATTGTCACTGATTTAGATTGACAATTATTCCCTTAATGTGTTCTAAAAGGTTAGAACACCGCATTTTGCCCTTAAAATTCACAAAATCTTCACTATTCTATGGTCAAAATTTCCCTGTCAGCGCCTCTTATTAATGTTTCAACCGTTTGAACTTTTACCGGATGTAATTTGTGTTACATCTTAAATCGATCGATTATCTAAGTATTGTCCAGTCATCATTTAATCAAGCACGTGCTCTCAAACATTTCAAGAAACTTGTATCTTGTATAATTTTGCAGGTGAACACGCGGCTTCACATTTTTAACGGTAAAATAGCACATTACACAATAAATACGAGACTTGTAAAAAAATTAGTTTTAAAAACTTTAAAATCAATACGACTTGCAATGCTACATTTTGATTTTTCAAATTTTCTAAATTATCACTTAATATTAATGTCGCAGAATATATCGTTCCATGAATGATTTTATACTCGATTCATATTCGGTGTTGAACCATGTGTGTTGAAAAAATACAATCGTGATATAGAATCAACCTTAATAGTCGTTTCAGTGTTAAAAGCCTGACACATCATCAGCTTTTGTTGTAGAAAAGACTTTATTGGTAGCATTCTTATAATTTCTATTATATTACGACAAGACCTTATGTCCGCAAACAGATGTTCGTATCGGTGCGCAAAAAAACAACAACAACAACAAACACAAAAAAAGAACAAAACAAAACAAACATGCTGTTGTGTAAATTCGGGCAATTATTTTATATTTATATGAGTGTGGACAAATCAGTTCTTTCGTCTTCAAAAATAATTTTATTCCGATTTGTTTTGTTAATGTTGTGTTAATGTGACAACAGACGTAAGTAACTATGCATATTTTATTGTTTGATCAATGTACCACAATACAACAAAATATTAAGAATTAGTATTTGTATTTAGAGAACTAAGGCAAGTCTTAATGGGGTCTGATTTCGACAACATTCATCCCAATAAATACTCTATGTCATGCAAAAGCACCTAAACTGCGAGTTAATTTTAACGGGAACTTTATACATATAACACGTCTGCGTCCATTTGAAAAATTGTCAGTTTTGCGTAGGGTATAACTAGCTCAGAAGCACTTCCTACTTTTTTTTTATATAAACCTGTAATAGTTTAAAACGCCATTGTCCTAGGTAAATGTGTATTTAGAATTGTGTGTACGTAAGACTTCATTCAACCTTGTAAAACAGGCGCCTGTACCATATCGTAGTTCAACTTCATTTTACTAATTTATTGTTAACAAATCTTGTTAACAAATCAGTTTTATATAACGATACGTGATGTAAACTTTTGTCCGCGTTTGTTAAAACAACTCTGGTTTTAAATACCAAATAAAGAAAAAGATCGCTGCCCAACTGTCTGTTTTCTGTCAAAAAGGATTTATAATTGATTAAAGAGAGTTCGCGTACAACTTCAGGACAATTCGTTATACATTGTAATACACTAAAAACGTAATGTGACAATTCAAATCCGGATAATTTACCAAACTTGTTCGGGGTGATATTTAATGCGTAACACGTGCATCTGGTTGAACAAATATTCGATCTTCAAGTCTATCGACACATTAAATCATTATTGATCATCAACAAATAAAATGCATGTGCAAACTATTCTTAAGCACTGTTTAAAAATGTTCTCTTTTCATTCGGGTAACGATGTTTAGATCTGCAATCAATTAAATGACAACGTTTATGTTGTCATGTACCACCGCGGAGATATCGTGGCCCGACCCCTGTGGCGACATGCCATGGTAGACTGAACTCCCTCATATGCATCCACCGTGGTAAGATTACCTGAGAAGATTCTTAACCACGATAGTAGGCGTGGATATACCATGGTGGGTGATAGAGGAAAGGATTAACTTCCATGGTGGGTTAGTGTTTTTTATAAAAAACATGTTCCTTCTATATGAGTATTTATAGGACAATTTTGATGGTGTACACTTTAAGAAACAGTGAAAATAAAAACAGCATTTTATTTTTTGAAGAAAGATCGAGCTCGACAGGCTTTTTTCACAGAAAATCGGCAAGCCCGAGGTTTCAGTTTTTTAAGCCCCGGGCGTCGCCGTCGGGCTTTACGAATTTTTAACCCTTGGTTAAGGTACATTGTAGTTAGTCTACTACATGTATTGATCACATGGTCTGTCAGCCATGATATTGTGGCTTCAAGTCTCACTGCTGGCAGGTTGTGCTGTTTTCCTACCCAATGTCTGGTTTTTCTCCAGGTACTACCGCTTCCTCACCTAATTTAAACTGGTACATAAACTGATATAGCTGAAAAATTGGTGAGTGGTGGAAACATTCAAACAAACAAACCAGTCATCTATGTAATTGTATACAATTCTACTATTTATCATTTTATTAAGCAAGAAAGAGACTGCTGTCACTACTGGGGATGGTACTTATATCACACCTGTACATTTTCTGGAACACTGAGTTTGAAGATTAGACTTTCAATGTGGCCTGTGCTCAACTGCTATTTTGTTGACAAGGATTGAAAGTTGTCCTACTAAAAGTCAGGTACTCCAGCATTCTCCTGCAATTAAAACTGTACTTTGTACACTATGAGGTAGTTGAAAAATTAAAGAAAGTGGCATTAAACACCATTCAAACAAACACCAATAAATTTTCTGGTCCAAAGATAAGTCAGAGACAGTGATTTCATGCCATGTCAAGACAAGGGTGATATTGTTGTTCAAATACAATACATATCAGGGCTTGCGTTTGAGGGTGACTTGGACGAAGAAGTCGCCTTATCGTGGTCCTACTTCGCTCTCGTTCATCTTCAAAATCGAAGTGAAGTCGTCCTTTCATTTTGTAGAAGCGCCTGTCAGATGCCGCCTTTCAAATTTTATTCTCATTTTGGTAAAAAATCTTTTTATACTGTGTCGTGTTTATTATGTTTACGTGCCACAAAGTTCAACTGGTACCAGTTTAACTTTTATGTGGTATAGAAAGCATAGGTTTAAAATACAACCGGAAACCAGCTCAGCACAAAAGAATGAAAATTTCTGGAGCGGATATGAATTTGGTGCCAGAGACTTAATATGTATAATGCTAATAGTGTTGAAAATGAGTATTGTAATAGTAAAAAATTAGCATTTTGGCAGTTACTTTAAACAAATTTATGTTAAATACAGGGCTTGCTCTGGGTTTTAAAAATTTAAAGCCAGAAAAATCGCCAACTGCAATTTTCTGTCGCCAATTTTCAAAATCTGGCACCAAAGTAAAAAGCAATTTTTTTTCATGCCAATATATTCTACATGTGTATTAACTATTGCCATTTATGGTCAACGACACACACTCTGATAAGGTTTTTTTTTGCCAAAAATTGTCATTCTTTTGTACATCAGTCTGTGCAAGAAGAATTTATGAGTAAAGGCCATTAGGGCCTACAACATGAAGGAACTTACAGGCCCAAAGACAGATTTGAAGGCCCAAAAAAATTTATTGTGAATAAAGTTATTATTCATTTATTTTTATTAATGTCAGTGTCCAGTTGTGTCCCGGTTGAAACTGTTTAACATGCTGAAGACCATGTCCTCACTCATCTCGTTATCATCATCTGAAGTGTCAGAGTAACACCCTGTTAAGTCATTCTGAAAAGACAAATACAAAAAATTAGAAACGTACAAATACTGTATTTACAACATAATACCGAAATTACAAATACTGTTCGTGCATTTCCGGTGTGTGAACGCGACTCCGACATTTGGTGAACTATTTATTAAAACTAAAAAATATGGTTTTCCGAAATTTCTTAATTTCCCCGATCATGAACAGAAAAGTTACCTTAGGATTTCTAATTAACTAAATAAGAAGAAAATAAAATAACAATGATTATCTTCTTACTTTAAGTGTGCACGTTTTCTTCAACGTGGAGTATCCTTTGGAATTTCTCGCATGGCTTGAAACGAGGCGATCTAATCAGTAGAGATTTTCCAATTGCACCAAACGCACGCGCATCGTAAATCAATTAATAAATAAGGGATTTTCCACTTTTATGCACGAAAATACACAAATTTATTTAAAGATAACATCGATTGAATGGTCGAGTGATCAAAACGGTTTATCGATTGCACTCATGTTAAAGTTATTAGGTCCGAGTGAGTAATTACAAATAACACGCCACTCGGGCGTTCCTTCCTGTTGATGTTTAGAGGCCCGAGTCGGGTTTTATACGCCTCGGGCGTGTGGCTTATTTTGCACACTGGTACATGATAGTATTAAGACTAGACATCTGCAGCCAAATACTTTTTCTAAATAATTCCTACTTATAACTGGTGGGGTTTTAAAATACTAAATTTCATATAGTATATAGGAGGGAAGGTGAAAATCAAAAAGATTAAGGTCAGTAAATTCATGCTGCATTAATATCTTACTTTCAATTATGAATATAAAAAGTTGAAATCAAGAATTTCACTACCACAATTTAGTAGTTGAGTAACATGTTTAAGTTTGCACTGTTTCTCCATTGAAATAATGAATTCCAGTTAAAATAACACTAAAGGTAAAATACTCAATTTTAGTTTTTAGTTGTTTAATTAAAAACATAATTAACCATAAAATGTCCACAAAAATTTTGTTTAAAATGTGTTTTTATTAAAGTTATTATTTGTAATACAAATATAGAAAAGTCTGCAAGGTGCATTTGTGTATTTCACTGAAAAACAATGGAAGTAACTGAAATTGTTTAATTTATTTTTAGATATTTGTTTTGTCCTCAATCTTATTCTAACCCAAAGTTTTAAAAGATATAAAGAAAAGACCACAAAACTGTTCAAAAACATATATCTTGTACATTTTAACTCACCTGACCCAAAGGGTCATGTGAGCTATTGTTATCACTTTGTGTCCATCGTTGTCTTCGTCGGCGTCTGTAAACTTTTTACATTTTAATCTTCTTCTCTGAAACCACTTGGCCAATTGAAACCAAACTTGGCCATAATGTTCATTGGATGGACCTCTACAAAGTTTGTTTTTTTTATTTTGATTGGTAAACCAATATGGCCGCCACCTCAAGACTTAGTTTAACATAGGACCCTATGGGAAAAAAGTTAAAAAGGGTTTCTTCTCTAAAACTGTTTAACCAATCAAAACAAAACTTACTACCAATATTGTTTGGATGGTCCTCTATAAAGTTTGTGTTTTTGATGGGAATTGGAAATTCAAAATGGCCACCACCACAGGACTTAGTTTAACATAGAACCCTATGGGAAATTTTTTTAAAAGGCTTCTTCTCTGAAACTGGTCAACCAATGTAAACAAAAACTTACTAGCAATATTGTTTGGATGGTCCTCTATAAAGTTTGTGTTTTTTATGGCAATTGGAAATTCAAAATAGCTGCCACCACAGGACTTAATTTAAAATAGGACCCTATGGGAAAAAGTTTGAAATGCTTCTTTTCTGAAACCGGTCAACCAATGTAAACAAAACTTACTAGCAATATTGTATAAAGTTAATGTTTTTTATCCCAATCGGAAATTCAAAATGGCCACCACCGCAGGACTTGGTTTAACATTCGACCCTATGAGAAATAAGTTTAAAAGGGCTTCTTCTCTGAAACTGTTTAACCAATCAAAACAAAACTTACTAGCAATATTGTTTGGATGGTCCTCTATAAAGTTTATGTTTTTTATGACAATTGGAAATTCAAAATGGCCGCTACCGCCGGACTTAGTTTAACATAGGTTTAAAGGCTTCTTCTCTGAAATCGGTTAATCAATGGAAACAAAAACTTACTAGCAATATTGTTTGGATGATCCTCTATAAAGTTAATGTTTTTTTATGGCAATTGGAAATTCAAAATGGCCACTACCGCAGACTTAGTTTAACATAGGACCCTATTGGAAAAAGTTTTTAAAGGCTTCTTCTCTGAAACCGGTTAATCAATGGAAACAAAAACTTACTAGCAATATTGTTTGGATGGTCCTTTATAAAGTTTATGTTTTTTATGGCAATTGGAAATTCAAAATGGCCGCCACCGCTGCAGGACTTAGTTTAACATAGGACCCTATGGGCAAATAAAAAAAATCTTCTCTATACAACCGGTTAACCAATGAAACAAAGCTTTCTAGTAATATTGTTTGGATGGTCCTATTTAAAGTTTATTGAAAATTACAGGACTTACTTTAACATCAGGGAAATGCCATCTTCATTGCCTATAAAATCAGGTGAGCGATACAGGCTCTTAAGAGCCTCTGGTTGAGATATCCGTTCTTTGCAATTTACATTTTTTTGAGCAGTGAAGCAAGATCAAAGAAATTATGTTCGATCAACCATGAACATTAATTAGTTATCTAATATACTATTAATTTTTGTATATATCAATAAGATAATCTGCTATAGACTAGGATCTGAAAAAAGGGGGGTGTGTGTGTAATGCAAGAAATATTAATGTCAGCATCAGCATCCAGGTAACACAAAAGTCTCTCTTTAATGGGCAAACATCAGCATGTTTTAAGTAATGAGTGCAGTTCAATCATACTCCAAAAGACTTCCAAACTCAGCTACTACTTATACAAAATAGCATGGGATAAACATTCTGCAAGCCATATTATATCTTTTTATAAAAAGACATTTAATTGGTCGGTCATCAAAGAAAACGGTTGTATGCAAGCACTTGCTGACTTAGCTGGACTCATCTGTGATATGTGAGACTCGTGAAAATTTTTTGGGACTCGCCACTTTCAAAAGTGACGAGTCCAGGCACCAGCGCCATTAAACTTACTTGAGTAAAAATGTTTTGCTCAATGAGAATTTACTCAAATGTCATGACAACAATGCAATAGGAAAGATCTCATTGGATGCAAAAAAAAGTTTATGGTGCTTGGCCCAGGACTCACCATTAAAAAAAGTATAACTGCTGGTTACAAAATGTATTGAACGAACGCTAACGGGACCAGTTTCATGTACATATTTAGTATGGTTTTGTTATTGCAAAAAATTAAGATGAGTTAGAATATGAATAAATTATATATAGATGATATATCTCTGGCGATTTTTATTATCAAAATGAATTACAGTAGACCCCCTCTCGAGGGACCCCTCGTTTGAACGACCTGTGCTTTCCACCCTCATGAACGACCACATTATGTTTATGTTTACTAGAAATGACACCAGAAGTTCAATTTCAAGTTCGGTAAATCAAGTTCATCATTTATTTCTACCAGATGAAAGATTTTTAATAAAATTCCTATTGTTTATTATTGGTATTAATAAAATTATGCAAGAATGTGTGTTTGTTTATTTGTGGTATATCAAGTATTGAATTGAAAAATGTTGATGTCCCAATATCTTCACGTGACATGTACAACATTTGCATACGATAGTAAACACAATTTAGACGATGCCATTTTAATTATAATCTTGGCCTCGTGACCTAATAATGTTACATGAACTGTCATTACTAATATATTATTTCTTTTCAGTAAAGAAAATGTGACTTTGATTCTTCCATTAATTTTTATAATTTAATTTGATCAATTGAAAGACCGCATCAATCGGCCAAATATAAATTAATGGAGATAATTTACATACCGAGCTATTTTTAGATTTAATTGTCCGAACTGTTTACATTTGTTACACGTTTATCATTTTGAAAATGGGTTTGCTGAGAATAAAAAATTCAATCGGGCAGTTAAAATTTGCAATTAATAATTTAGTTAGCTTTGTGCAGTGAATTTCGAGATTTGTACGCAAATTAAACATTTCTAAAGCACATGGACTGAATGAATTGAAGGTTTCACTGTGACATGACACATAGTAGGTTAGAACTACATATCGTATGTATTGGGAAAGAAAACAGTTTTATTAGGGCCTTTATCCGACAAATAAATCTTAAGTATGATAACATGTGTACCTACAAAAAAAACAATAACAATTGTTAATACACATAATCAGGGTTCACCACAGGCTGTTTTAGCGTGGAGGGTCGCCATGCTTGATTTTTCCCCGCCACGATTCATTTCCAAGCGCCACTTTAAAATCCGTGTACGCCACGACTCATTTAACATCACATTCTCGGTTTCAATTTTTAAACCCCGAGTGTAATTACCATCGCCTAATTTTAAACTATAAAAGGTGACCATCAGCCCTGACACGTTTATTGTTAAATAAACATTCTAATTTAGCATATTTTCGCCCGAGTGATTGTTACCTGTGGAGAATCGGATGAAGAAACACAGGTAACATATCGATCGCCATTTGTGAGAATATTTAATAACGCATCGGAGACGGAACAAACTAGACGAAAATCCGTACGGATACGATAGCTTTAACCTACGTGAACAGGGATGCGTTTGATGCTGAAAGTGTGGCAAGAACTGAAAACATGCGTACAATACGCATCTAGAAGTGTTACATGGATCCCCGAGTCTACATCATAATAAAAACGGATATAAACAAGAATTACACTTATAATATTACATGTGAATGTTACATTTTATTGAATTTGTAACATTTTAATTGATTTTTTTATGAAACTGAGATCAATTCAGTCATAAAATAATAAACATCAATTCTTCTGTTATGTTAATTTCAGTAATCCAAGCTAAGTTGCATCAGAGACATATAATTGCATGTCTCTGGATGCACAATTTTTTTCATGGAAGTACTGAAATTTTCTTTAAAAAAATGCAATTATTGTGGACATAGAAATCAAATACTTCTTTAGAAAATATAAAAAGTGTCAAGGATAGAGGGTTTTCACCATGTAAAATATAATAACCCATATCCAATCCCAAATTACACTGCAAGGAAACACAAAACTGTATTTTATCAACCAAAGGGAAGACTATGATAAGGTGTAGGGCAAGTTTTGTAAGCTCTTCAATTAATTTATCTATTCACAAATATGGAAAGAAATTAATTTATTGAAAAATATATGTTGACATTTACTATCTTTGGATAAAAGAAAACATGAAACACATATGGTGAATATTTTATATATTTATTATTTGCATTCAGTTGGTATCAGGGAATCAACATGTCTGACAAGTACGGTTCCTCCACCCTTGAATTTTTTTCTGTGGTGAACCCTGATAATATCAAACATATATTTTGTGACATGTGGTAAAAATTAGTTACAAAGATATCATCTTGGACACAACAAGATAAAAACAAGTTGGTGATTATAATATTAATACATGTACATGTTATTTACAATCTAATCATAACTAATTCCATTTGAGTCACCACCTCTATTGTAAGACCACTTTCCAGTTGCAAATAGGGTGGTCTTTCAAGAGGGGGACTACTGTAACAGCTTTATTTTATTTATTGCCACTTTTAAAGGCCCAGACTTAATCTTACACGCCATGGCATCTGACTACTGGTTTAAATCGAAGACTGTATCCGTAACAGTGGTTTCCTTTGAAGCCGGTAGCCGGCTATATTGCCGTGTATTTTTGTATTTTGACCGGCTACTTTTTGCCAAATTTATGTTACCTATTGCTAAAAAAAATTATGAATGAAAATTTATTCTTAATGATGTAGAGAAATCGGCAGCTGAAGTTTGTTTTCCTCGTAGCGTGTTCGTTTTTTTAATGGTGCTCTCGGCGAGGTCCGCGTTCGATGCAAAACATATAATTTACGGAATTTCTTTGTGTCAACACCGGTAAAGCTTTACCGGAAACGCATGTAAAACTATACCGGTGTTGATACAACGGGTGTACAGCAATGAATAAACGGGTTGCTGGAAAAATTACAGACTATTTTACTAAAAGAACGAAACTCACCGATGGTAAGAAAGGATGGTAATATGTCTTTTACCTTTTACGAAGTTGCAAATAATGATAATTTTGAAACCTGTGTTTGGATAAATTAATTCTAGCATATTGAAACTACATGTAAGTCAGTCCATACCAGTCTTAGTGACCTGTTATAATTTTACTTTTTCTAAATTTGATATTAGTCTATTACTGTCTATTTAATAAATTATTTTAACGATACATTTTTTGAGTCATGAAAATTCCAGATACAAATAAAATTTTTCAAAATTAATTTAATAACTTGCTGTTGAACAGATATTAATTTAAAGTAAAACATATATAATTTGGAAATCAATATATATGATTTCAAAAAGAGGAATGTTAATGACTTGTGAAACTAGTTACCCGTAGTCCTGGCAACCTCCTACAGGTTCTGGTACCATTATATTTAACATATTTTTCATGAAAATTTAATGCATTTTAAAATCATTTATTTTTTAAATAATTAAAATAATGCTGCCAGGAGAGGTGTCACATACTAGTAGCAACAACAGCTGATTAATGATCAGTTAATAAACTTTCTCTGTACATTGGGGTTCATAGACAGGGTTCACCACAGGCTATTCAAGGGCAGTGCTCCTCCACTCTTGAATTTGTTTCCTCCACCCTTGAATTTTGAGCTTCATACTAAAAGTTTGACTTTATTCTTAAAAAAAAGAAGTTTTTAAATACAAAAATACATGTATATTGTGACTGGTAGCAAAAACACAAGTGGGAAATCAAAAACAAAGACTGATAACACTATTATGAATAAATAAATGTCACTCTAAAATTTTTATGAGTAAGGAAATGGATCATCTTCCGACTTGCACCACCCTTGGATTTTGAGCTGTGGTGATCCCTGATAGAACTCCCCAAGAATACCTTATACAACTACAAAATTGACACGAAAACAATATTTTTGTGTAAAAAATACATATTGCAAGATGTGAAATATTTTTTATGAGCAACAATATTATTTTAATATAGAA
This sequence comes from Limnoperna fortunei, assembly GCA_944474755.1. NCBI lineage: Eukaryota > Metazoa > Mollusca > Bivalvia > Mytilida > Modiolidae > Limnoperna > Limnoperna fortunei. Next base: position 39,086,179 of record OX104115.1, read on the forward strand.
AAACTCAAAATTGTTGTCATATAGACACTGGTTGAAATGACAGTGTTAAGCAATCTTAGTCTGTTTAAATAAAAGTTGTATGTACTCTATTTATGTATAAAGTCCGCAAATTATGCTAAATATTAATATGAAATAAAATACTGTAACTAAGAAACACATTTTGGAAACATTTTATATTACCGTTTCATATGATACTACTTCAATCAAGACATCAATGGAGTGCAACTGGTGATAATATGTTCGATCTTTAGTTATTTCGGGATTATTTTGTTTTAAAATTGCGATTTATAAATAATCATTTTCGTAGTTTACTATATTATATGTTGTTTATTTACTACCAAAAAATGTTATTTTAACAAGTTTTTGGGTACAGTTTCGGTTTTACACGATCATAAGGGGCTTCATACGATCGACCTATGATACACAAATATGGCACCTTTTTAAAATGGTTTAAATGTATATAACACATTTTGGTATTTAAAAAATTTCATTTTATTTCCATTTTGTAGTTTTATGAGGTATTCTTGGGTATTTTGGGGTATTTCTATAGTATGTACATTGCACTTGGTTTAGAGCAGTAAAAATAAAAATAGAAACCTCAAAATAAAGCTTGGTCGATCAGTGGCTACTAATTGACATTTCATGGATTTTTGTCTCTCAGTGCTCACTTATTCAGTTGCCTTGATTACAGAAGAGTAATGTATTTTTGAGACATTTTTAACACAATTTTAGAATGGTATTGTTTAATTTGATAGCAATTTTATGAAGTTGTTAAAAATACTACTTTATAATAATTGTGTTAATAAATGTGCATCACACACTATAGTTTCTTTTTAGCTCACCTGGACCTTACCTGGACCAAAGGTCCATGTGAGCTTTTGCTATCACCTAGCGTCCGTCGTCTGTCGTCCGTCGTAAACTTTTTCAAAAATCTTTTCCTCTGAAACCACTGGGCCAATTTTTTTCAAACTTGGCCAAAATCATCTTTAGGGTCCCTAGTTTCAAGTTTGTACCCAGGGTGTTGATCAACAGACAAAGATGGCTGCTGTTACTAAAAATAGAACATTGGTGTCAACACAGGTTTTTGATCATTATCTCAAAAATTATAATAGCTATGGAGAAAACCTTTACTTCAAATTGATCAGCACATTAAGGTCTACAATAGTTGCTATTAGTGTGAAGTTGTGTATTGGCTTCTTGTAGGAGTTATTGCCCTTTATTGATGATTTTTGACAAAATTTTTGGTAATTTACAATATAACTTGAAACTATAAGAGATAGAGTGAAACTGTAAATGGCAAAAATGATCAGCATTGAAAGTCCTACAATTCACTTGATTGGTCTGAAATTGTCAGATGAGTCCTTATTTATATGAGTTATTGCCCTTAAATGACAATTTTTTATGAAATTTTCCCTATTTGTCCCATAACTTAAAAACTATAATGGCTAGAATAAAACTGTATATAGCAAAAAATTATCAGCAATACAAGCCCTGCAATTAACCATATAAGTCTGAAATTGTCAGATGACTCCTTATAGGGATTATTGCCCTTGAATTGCAATTTTTTTTGAAATTTTCCGTTTTTGTCCTGTAACTAAAAAACCATAAAAGCGAGTGAAATTATATATTGCAAAAATGATCAGCAAAAAAAGCCCTACAATTCACTTAATTGGTCTGAAATTGTCAGATGACTCCTTATAGGGGTTATTGCCCTTAAATGACAATTTTTGTAATGAAATTTTTCTTTTTTGTCCTGTAACTTGAAAACTATAGCAGCTAGATTGAAACTGTAAATTGGACAAATGATCAGCAATAGAAGTCCTACATATGATTGCTTAGTCTAAAATTGCAAGATGACTCTTTATAGGAGTTATTGCCCTTTAATTATGAATTTGGACAAATGAAAAAGTTTTTGTATTATAAATTAGTCTATAACACACCTAGAGTAAAACTATAAATTTCTAAATTACCCTAAAGGACAAGCCAGAACTGCAAATGCCTTTTGATTGGCTGAAATTTTAAAATTTGTTTTCTCACAAACCTCTTTGCAGAAGGATATGTGATATTGTATTGTCCTCTACCAATTTTGAGTTTTTTGTTTTGATCCAAAATACAAGATTGCTGCCACCATGGAACATCACTTAACATACTAACCTATGAAAAAACATAAAAACTGCTTCTTCTGTCCTACAAATTGCTGCTGATTGGAAATTCAAAAAGTTTTTTTGTAAGTCGGGTGAGCAATAAAGGCTCTTAAGAGCCTCTAGTTTGTTTTGTGTTTTAAATTTTTGTCTATATCCAGATTATAATTGTTTCTTGACTTTGGCTATTGTTGTTCAGTTGGTTTTCTTATTTTGGTATGGTAGAAATGAAATTTTATCTTTTTTGTTCAAGATTTAAAAGAAAAATTTTTATCTTTTCTGTTAAAGACTTAAAAGAAAAAAATTTATCTTTTCTGTTTAAGACTTCAAAAGAAAAAAAATTATCTTTTCTGTTTAAGACTTCAAAAGAAAAAAATTTATCTTTTCTGTTAAAGACTTCAAAAGAAAAAAAATTATCTTTTCTGTTTAAGACTTCAAAAGAAAAAAATTTATCTTTCCTGTTTAAGATTTAAAAAGAAAAAAAATTCCTTGCTTATAAAATAATAAAATTTTATCTTTTGTAACAGGAAGAAGAATGATGAACTATAAACAAATATATCATTGAGTGGAACTGACATTACTTGATTAAATAGAAACAAGTTCTGAAAGTTCTTGTATATGAAATATTTGTGACTTTCGTCAATTTCAAAAGTTGAAAAAAGAGGAGAAATAATTTGGTAAGTAAGTGTTAGAAAAATATTTATCTTTTTGGGATAAATTTTTTTCTTTTTTCCAAGAACATGAAATAATTCAATTACAATCATACTTTGATAATTTCAGACTTTATCAAAACACATCAGACCCTCTTTTAAGTATTAGTTTGTATGTCCAATATTGTAGTTTTTAAGAGGAAATCTTGGGTATTCTTGGTTACGGGTATTTGTGAAAAATGCCAGTCAACGTATGAACATTTGATTTTTAACTGGTATTTTTCACAAATACCCCTCCCAGACATAATATATACGTTTGATTACACTGAATATTATGGTTTAAAACAGTAATGTTAGAAAGCTTGCTATTTTGTATCACATTGCCCCCCCCCCCCTCCCCGGCAACCGTGTTGTCCTCTGTTTTTATATATTTTACCATCGAAACGTTTCCTGTTTTCAAGGTTAATATCATTTAAGGTAAAGGTAAAAGCCTTACGAATGGACTTTTGTGGTAATAGTGAATGCGTGGGTAATTTGAAGCAAATAACGCGAGGGTAATTTTTTCCTCAACCACGAGGTCAAAATTTTCCCAGCAAGCTGTAGAAATGAGGAAAAACAATCAAAAGGCATCATTTTAATATGAGTTGTTATTAAAATTAAAATAGACTCATTATATTCTAATCAACCTGTTGTATGCACGTCGGGACCTACCTTTTTTTGATGCAAAATGTTTCTTTACATGTCTTATGATTTCTAAGAAAATTGCAAATATCTTCTTCAATCACGACAGTTAATAGTTACGTGAACTCTATTTTTCGAAACTTATAAAAAAGTCATTATCGTATCACTGGGGACGCGCTGGGCACCGCTGTAGATCAAGCACTAGAAAAATAACCATTAGTTTTCGCACTTAATGTATCCTGTAGGAAACAAAATGCGCAGGTTAAATGTATTCTTGGGGATACATGAAACTCTTAGCGGGCTTTAATCATTTTTAAATTGTCACGGCTGTGTTAATCGTAATAAAAATAACTTATTTTCGTTATTCAAACATTTACCGCTGTAAATATTTTTAGGAACTCACTTAAAACTAATGCTAGAGCCGGAAATGTCAAAATTGGGGCATGTAGTGATCAAAAGTGCGATTAAAAAAATGTTGTTGTCAAGACGCCTATTAAGGGTTGATTTATAATTAAATAAGACCGTAATTAACTATGCAGACCAAAATTAAATAGTTCTCATGCTTTTACTCGATTAGTATACTCTAATTTGGCTCCCGAATTGTATATTTGCATACTAGTAGGTATTTGTCTCCATTGGCATTTGGCAATATAATACGGCGAACAAAAATGTAAGTGACGATTATTTCGATCGATATATAAATATCACAATTGAAAACGGATCAGCCAAAAGATAATAGCGTTAACGAAAGTCTATCTCTGCTTTTGAATTATGAAAGTTATTTTCAGATTGTGTTAAGTATTAAATAAGAGGGAACACTGAGATTGCGGGTTCGATTCTCACTGCAGGCAGGGTGAAATCGAGTCCAATCTTAATTGACAGGGATTGCCAGTTTCCCTACCGCAGGTCGGGGATTTTCTCCGGGTACTCCTCCCCAATAAAAACTGGACGCCATATATAGCTGAAAATTTGCTAAAATTGGCGTTAAAACACAATTCAACCAACTCATAAATAAGTGGGGCTCGTAACTGAGCGTTAGGCCGGTGAGGGTAGCTATTCATTGATAAGTGACAAACGAATAAATATAATATTGTTTGACCCAAATATTAACATCAGTGGCTACTACTGCCACACATAACATAAGCAGTGTGGACCACAAGATGCGCAGAAAAATTTTAGTATAGCTATTTTCAGTATATACTTTATGTACTAATATTTATATATAATGTTAATAGTAACAGATATAACACCTGCAAAAATTTTCAAGCACAAGTCGATCTCGTGTACAAATAGTTTAAATATGCTTTAAATATTCTTAAGAATACATTAGTTCAGCTCTCTCTCAATTTCTTATGAGTTCATATCGTTTTTACGTATGTGTTGTTTCATTTTATGTTTGGTAATTAGTGTACCATAGTTTTGTATTGGCATTGTTTGGACTTAAAGATTGGATTGGCAATATTGTCGGATTTATATGTTGTTCTAAATGTATCAAATATCCAATGTAAATTGTGTTGTATCGTGATGCGTGATTCAACATATCATTAAAAAAATAATGGCCCGGAAATTTACACTAGATGGGCACACGATACAGGAATTGTTAAAAGTCAGATCTAATCGTCAAAAATCTGACCATCCCCATTGGTCCGGCGGCAACTGCGTTAGCGGTGATAAAATGGCATCTCAACGTCTTCCCAAAAGACCATGGGAAGGTTAATTTTGTGTTGAATTTATGTATTTATATTGTCTTTCGCGAAGCCATCGTACAAGCATCGTCAAAAATTGTCTTTATCGTCTTAACCTTGAATGATTATCAATCCCATCTGACATTTGTCGCATACAAGGGTAACAAGAATCAAGAGATTGTATAGGTAGAGCAACAAGACTAAGTAAAGCCCTGGCGCTGCCATAATATAGACGCATTCTAGTACGATCACATAGAGACGGAACTATCCAAATCAACTCAAATTTATTTAACTCAAAATTAAATTAATGTAAATTTTATATTAAAAGCTTGTCCAGGGTCTTAGCTACTTGTCTTACCTCATTTCATCAATTCTTCAACCATATATAGGCCTCCAGTTTGTATGACAAAGCTGCGTGTTTATGAATGTTTGTAGTGTTATATGAATGCATATTTCAAATTGATACTATGTAGATTATTTGCCAATGTTGATTGTCTATCACCAGTAAGTTTACAACCAAGTTATATAACGCCAAACAATGGTCTTTAATGAAGCAGTAAAGGGAACCATTTTTGGCTTGTTAAAATGACAGCAGTAATTTGGTTAAAACATAGTTTAAATGGTTGTATCCTTTGACGGTCCTTCCTTACCTCTGATAAGTTATCTTATTTTATGGACTTGGTTTTTGTAATAGACCTGAGTGCACCTGTGTTTTTTATTTTGTCTGGGTTAGTCATATTTGGTTTTTGCGTTTTCGAAACTAAGATGGCTTAATGGGATAAATCATTATACTACTTTATTTCACTAAAGTGCGCATCATAGTAGAACCTGCATACACCCATCCACATTTAGATCAGCTGCGTAAAGGTTGAACAGTGTAGTTTTCAACTCGGCACTAATAACGAAACCTCCCCCCTAAAAAAAATTATTGGTTATACTTGCACATCCTCTCAAACACAAACTAACGCATTTGTGAAAATTGCAAAAAGTTATTAAACTTCCATGCTTATATATTGTGAATCTCCCGTATGATTGTCTAGATAGCAATCATACCATTTTCTTCACACCATAACACTAAGACACATTTCGAATATGTTTTGTTCGTCATGTTTGGAGGACAAACATTTCAACACACTGTTTGTATTCCATTGGGTACTATTTGTGATCTTCTCCTCGCCGACCTGTTTTTGTACTCTTATTAATAGGCTAAGTTCCTAGAAGGCCTGCTAAAGAAGAAGGAAAGGACACTGGCCCAGATCTTTAATTTCACATTCCGCTATATTGATGATGTTTTGTCCCTGAACAATGCTCAATTTGTTGACTATTTGCATTCACTGTACCCTAGCGAGCTTGAAATTAAAGACACAACAATACACTAAGGTCAGCCTCTTTCTTAGACTTACTTATAGAAATACACTCAGGAATACTATAAACTGGACTCGAAGACAAACGTGATGACTTCAATTTTCCAATTGTAAACTTCCCTTTCATCGACAGCAACATTCCAGTAGCTCCAGAGTACGGAGTGTACATTTCACAACTTATACGTTATTCTAAATCCAACGATCGGTATTCCGATTTTCTATACTGATCACTGTTGTTGAATACTAAACTACTCAAACAAGGGTTTGTTGTACCTGGGTTGATGTTATTTCTCCGGAAGTTCTATGGGCGTCACCTTAATTGATCGTTATGGATTTGATTTTTCCTAGACATGACAATAAGACAAAAGACAGGCATGAGTGCATCCATGGTTTTTATTTGGTTCGGGTAACTCTCTTTCTGTTTTTGTTGTTTGTGTGTTGCGTTTTGTGTGTTTGTATATAACCGGATTTGTAACTGTCCCTAGATTAACGTATTATCTTCTGAAAATTGTGACAAATATTTAGTGACAGGTCTACATGACGGGCCGGATACGATGTTATATTTTAGAAATATAATACTGCAATGCCTAAACCGCTATTACTAATTTTACCATTTAACTAACTAGTTTGACAAAATAACAATTTTAATATATATTATTTTACATTTGTTTTCAATTTTATTGACTTTAATGCGTTTCACTATTTCAGGTTTAATTCGTGTGTCGTGTGCTATATTTAAATTTCGATTTTCTACTGTCCCATAGTTTTCGCGTCTTTTTAACTGATCTATTTGTTTAAATTTGTCTTAGATAACTAACAAATCTAGAACAATTCATTTTCTGAGATTAAATTTGAAATGAAGTTGATGTCTAAAATAATTTCTAAAAAGCAGTCAAAACTTTTGGCCTTATTTGGAATATATTATGTTATAAGAAAGGTAAAACCGATTTATTATCAAATCATGCAAGTATTTATATTAAACTTTTGTTACAGCTTACATTAGGATCTCATAAATATTTTTTTTTTTGCATTATACACATTATTGTACCTGTTGACCTGCAAAGTACTTTCGTTGGTAGGTCTATTATAAGTATCAATAATACAGTTAGTTTATATAAAAAGGTGCCAATCATGTCTTGCATGTTTTTCCTTTATAAGCTACATGGGAGTTAGTCAAGTTGTTTCATTGGAATGGCTTGCTTATCTCACTTAAAAAATGTTTTTGTTTTCTTTCGTCAAAATTAAAATGAAAACTAGTGGCACAATTTTGTTTTCTTTGTTGCACATGATTTATTCCTGTTTTATAGCAGCTTAACATTATTAGTTGCAAAAAAGGCCATGTTGCTCGTATTGAATACTGGAGTGTCCCAACAAAGCTTTTTAATTGACGATTTTAGCAAGACTGAACTGCTTTTTATCTTTTCAACAATTCCAGAGTTTCAACCCGTTTACTAGTTTGCAAAAAGTGAAGTCGAATAAAAACAGAAAAAATAGAACATTTCTGTAGTCGCAGTATACCAGTTGTGTTAGCCGTAGGTGATGACGTTAAACAAAAGCTATTTGTTGTTACAATGTAGCATCATCACTGTTTAAAACGTCCAAGACCCCACCCGCATTACTAACCGTTGCAAAGTGATTGATTGAATCTATCAATAGACGTCATACACGAACACGAATAAGAGTGTGACAGACATATTCAATACGGATTATTTGCCAATACTGTAATAATGCTAGAATGTGCATTTAATGTAAGTTGCTTATTGCAATTGTCGTATACAGCATTTTGTTTTGAATATTTGAAAGACTATTGTCAAGCCTCTGATTACGTCATGAATACTTTTCATTGACAATTGCCCTCAAGCTTTTTAAACAACAAAATCGAAAGCAATGTTTTGGTTCTAGGTACATGTTTTATATATTTATATTCTTAGATAAAATGAAAAAAACAGATATCAAATACAATACAATTTAATCAAATCAGTCGTTCATGTTGCCCTGCATATTTACAGAATGTGCCTTTCGAGCAAACACAATTAAAGACCAAGTTCTTAACGTCTGACTGAAAATGTACAGGTGACAATATTTACATGTTACAATTCATTGCAGCACTTTAAATGAAACTTCTTTAATATATTTCACACCTGACCTGAAAAAGAACACGCTTATGATGTAATATTTATTGCATAAATTGATAAATGGAGGTAAAATCACAATACTAAACACCAAGGAAACAAGCAAAAAGACACTCAACAAAGCGATGTCCAAACCGGCAATCTTAAGACGAAACGACCAACAATATAGCAACTACAACAATGGTCCGACTAAGTACAAACTATTAAAAATAAATAGTAGGTTAACCTAGGTTTTACAGCAGGCCAAAATGTGAGAGATGAATAGAATTGTACGTTAACATTTCACAATTCTCAGTGCAAACATAAAAAGGAATACATATCAATGTTACGCGCGAAACAAAAGACTTCTTTTAGATTACTTTAGTTTGTGGTTCATTTGACTAAATTTATTTTAAATTGGGAATCACCTAATACTCGAGATTAAAAGGTAATTACTAAAATTGAAATACGAGTTATGTGTTTGTTGTTCCTCGTTAAATAAATGTACAGAGAAAATTTAATTGAACTTTAAATAAATTTCGCATGTACATTATCGAGCGAAATTACCAGTATTTAGAAATTATTGCATTGTATGGGAATACAAAAACACACTTCAGCTGAAATCTTTATGTAAAGTGGCGTGATATTTTCATATATGCTCAATTAAGTTGTAATTTATAAAAATGGCCCCAATGAAATTCATGGAATTTAGCGACAAATTCGAAATGTAGACCATATTATGTTGATATGTATTCCGGCGGTGGAGATTTGAAATAGCGCAATTGAAACGTAAACACCATTATAAGATTGCATTAATTTAATAAAAGTATGCCAACCCAGTAATATAACTGAACACCGTTAACAAACTTATAATTAATGTTGAATATTGGTACAAAAATCATAATATGCGTATGCTATAATTATAATATTTTCAAGCAGTATTTAAAACTATAATTGTCCTTTTAAAGATAAAAAAAGTGTTTTCTCATAATAATCTATAGTACAAAAGTATTAATATTATAATGCATTGGTTAAATTTGGGGATTTTTTTTAAATCAAAGCGTTGTCAAGATTTATACTACATACCTGCAAACCGGGCAAAACCTGCAACAAACAGTAATCTCTAATTTACATGTAATTTTGAATGTTATTAAATAATTAGTTCTTATTTATTTAAAAAATGATAGACCTGAGGTGCCAATCATATGTTGATATTTGTTCTGTATTTAAGCGGAATGTAATGATAAAAATAAAACAAAAACAGTTATTTAAGGGATGCAGGATACCATCAGCCATTATTTGTGAAAATCCTAAATAAATATTTGGTATGATTAATAATAATTAAGTCATTCATTATTAACTCATAATTTCCATACAAATAAGAATGATACTGCATAATTATACATATACCATTACATCAATTTGATAGTTTCGATACAAAGTTTGCATAGCTTGTTTTTAATTGTTGGTTATAAAAGCTCCTCACTATCGTACGTGCTGGTCCTTCCAATAGTTTTGGCTTCACAATCGTTGTAGACAAAACTGGGTTCTGGTGTTTTTGGTCGTTATTATTTACATCTTACATAAAAGATGTTTTTGCTGAATAGTTCTCCAAATTGTGGTTTTAGGGTGCTATGCTACTGTTAACCTGTTAAAACCCTCTGGTATTAACCGTTGTATTGTTAATTTGTGTTTTGTAATACAATACAGTGAAATCAAACAAATAGTATTTGTATTGGGATAAACACGTATATACAATGTTGTTGCACATTTAAAGCTATTTTTATAACGCATGTTTCTTATAATTAAAAATTTCAGCTTCATATAGCTTTCTGTTTGTAGACTTTTAACATGATTTTTATCACGCCCGTTCGACTGTCAAGTTCTTGTTGATTTAATAACAGGTTGATTTTTTAGAGTTGTATTTCAAATTACATCAAAAACTGCTAAATGTGACAATTGTTAGAATGTTATTTATATTAACTGTGTAAGTCATACTAACCATCTGAAATAGAAAAAACAATAATTAACAAGGCTGCTTTTCAAAGTATCAACATTATATAGTATTATCAAATACAGTTATTGTGAGTAATTGCATTACACCTATATCACAAGTTAAATTGATATAAAAACCAGATAGGCTATATAACTTTTAACTTGAAATAAAAAATAAAACTACATACTCTGTTTAATAACACGAATTGCACGAATCGCTAATGATAACTTAAATAGCATTCTAGTTTATGTCAAAGAAAAACTATTATTTCCAAATGTTTTGAAAGCGATTAGTGTCGTAAATGAGGTATTGTTTTATGCCCACAATTAAGTAGGGCATAATGATAATAGTGAGTGTTACATATACACCCACAACAAAACAGATAAAATAATAAAAGCAAGTACCAAAACGAAGTTAAAGTAGAAAACAAACAAAACTTATTTTATTTATGTAATTGATATTTTAATGCATACATTTCTTGGGGATAAGTGCACATTCATATGTTTTTCAAAGTAGATGTCAAAACGTTAATAGTTATAGATTATTTACGTTTTTAAATCGAAATGCATTTTCTCGTCCGAATCTCATCAACGGGCAATAGCCATTAGATGACATGACGCGGTAGTGCATCCGGGTAATACCGCATATAGAGATCAAAGGAAAATACTGCAAAATACTTTTATTATAGATTATTTACGCTTTTTTAAAACGGATGCATTTTCTCAACTAAAGCACATCGAAGGGCAAAGACCCTGAGATGCGATGACGAGAAAATGCATGGAATTTTATAAAAACTAAAATAACCTGTGTATCGCTGTTTTGTATCATTGTGATGTCATTGTGTTAACATAACGACGTCTTTACAGCGAGGTTAGATGTGCCAATCTCACACTATTAAACTGGGATGGGAAAATACCGCACATAAAGATAAAAGAAAAAAATGCTGCAAAATAGCGATAATTAACAATAACATAAATGGAACACACATACAAAAAACGATATATTATAGACACCAAGAGTATAATTTTTGTTCTTTTATTATTAGACCGCAGTATCGTATTTTGGAACGATTATCTATTTTGCGATTTCGTTCTCGTCTGATTAGTTGAACATCTTTCGTGTATCACTTTTAACGCATTTGTGTGCTGAATATGATCTATTATATGTGTTTTAACTTAGACGAATTAAATAGTAATATTTCAAATAATATCAAGACAGTATTTATTTTTGACTAATATAACCGGTAACGTTGTAATGTTGTAGAAGGAATTACTCACTAAATATGGTTCAAGAAAAATACTCAATGAATATAATTCGAAATATTTGTTTAATTTTTGTCTTTTCACCTATTGTACTTTGTGCCCAGTCTGTTCCCGATTATTGTGATCATGTTTGGTTATCATTTTTTAAAGTTTAAATGGGTGAATATTTGGAAACATGTGTTAGACGAAATATAATACCGATAGAACTAAACATAAAGCAATTATGTTGGTTAAATTTGTTAACGATATATCAGGTCGACAAATTAAACATCAAGAATATGCTTTTATATAATAAATAATTCAGCAATATGAGTGCAGACATATTTTTTTCGTCTGGCATTTTATAATTAATAACTCCGAAATATGTCTAAGGCAAGTGTATAATTTCTGGAATGAGAGGTACACTCAAATATGAAGAGACCAATAATTTCCGTAGTATTATTAAACCACATGTAAACAAAACCCGTATATAATAATGTGGATAAATTAATGTTATTAGTAAAGATATACTTATACATTCTTCTCAGGTACTTACTCACTGAAACAGAAAATATGACAATAAAAACAACGACAAAAACAATGCCCCGCTGACTGATTGATGATAAATACATCGGTTTAAAATAATGAATCCGTCGTAAAATAAGCGTTAGCGATCAGTGCGATCAGTTTAGTCAATCCGATCCAGAATCCTTTATTTTTGACCTTCTCTATACATGCAGAAATTGCAATTATTTAAAACGTTAAAATGTTCTTTTAAATATTACCAGTTAATTGAGAAATGTCGACATGATATCAATTTTATAAAGTAGCAATCACTTTAAGAATGACTATCTCTAACTCAATAATGAAAGTAAAAGCAAAATATCTATCGCCGAGTCATAACCTTTCAACATGTTTTGTTTACTTAGTTGGTCCATCCCCAGAGGTAAAAAAAACATGTCGCGTACTTTTTCGTCCTTAGTTATTTATTAAGATATTGCCAAAAATGAAATGTTTTGTTGATAATTACGAGTAAGTATATATATGTTGCAGCAAGTTCTAGTGATATTGTTCAAAAGTCATTTCTCTGCGAATGAAAAAATAATATACAAGTGTAGAAAACTATGCAACGTTACAAATGACGGCGTTTCTGTCAAAATTTCAGACGCAGACTGACCAAGGAATGACATTAGTCATTGAGTGTCAATATAAACAAATAACGTAAACAAGAAATAAAATATTGATCTTGAATTTTCTCACTCCAACTGAACTTAAAACTTCTATATATTGCCCCAACCATTCACCACCGGGGACGCTTTGTTGCTTGGGTTTGCTCAAATATTCTAACAAAAAGTTACCAAGGTGACAAATTCACTACGCCAGTCGCGCGTTTCGTATATTCAAGAGTCATCAGTGGCGTTTAACTCTAAATGCTTAAATATTCCTCATTGGGAGTCGGAATAATATAAGTCCCCTGGGATCGTGTAAATACACAATACACGTAGCTCAAAATATTTTATAAAGGGTCTAAAGAAAGCTACTAACAAGTACACTTATTTACCATCGGATCGACACAATTATAGACGCAGTATGACCAACGAATAGCCTTAATCATTTAGTCATTGAGTGTCAATATAAACAAATAACGTTAACAAGTCATAAAATATTGCTCTTGAATTTTCTCACTCCCACTGAACTTAAAACTTCTATATATTGCCCCAACCATCCAAGAATACTATTATTCCATTTCCCTCCCAATAATGAATATCTAAGCATTATTGCCCAAACCATCTAAGAATACTATTATTTCCATTTCCCTCCTAATGAAGAATATCTAAGCATTTAGAATCATTTGCATCGTTGCATAATCTTCTAGACTTGTATATTATTTTTTGTTTATGCTGTATCGTCATGTTTGTCCTTCGATATTTAATAAGTTTACTTTCTTTTTTAACACTGTCAAATTTTTTTCCTTTTCCTCAGCGGAATTCAAACCCTTGTGACACTGTGGCACCAATTCGCCTGCACTGTGTCCAGCGGGCGAGACCCTTCTGCCAAATCGTTATATAAACTATATCTTCATTAACCGGGGTGAATCGTAGACATAGACATAGTACATGTGTACTTGCGTGTGCCAATGGAATTTTCGTAACCAATACGTTTTAATCTGACAGTACATGTAATCTAATTCAGCATTTTTTTATATATTATATAGGATGACAAAGATATATTTTTTCTTCTTTGTTCTGTAATTACACTAGCGCTTTCATTTTTACAAACAATCTTAACGTATGTACAAACAAAAGTAGGGTAACGGTGACTGTGCATTTTATAAAAGAATATTTAAAAAAAATCGCCACTGCACTCATCTAAGTGTCTATTAAGTGGTATATTTCTATATTTCGTTACTCTGATTTGTTGACGTTGGACAGTCATGCGTTGATTCAGAGCGTTTCCGGTCTTACCTTTATAATTTACTTTGCTATTTCTACATTGGATTCAATATATCAGATTCATACTGTTAAGGACATGTTTCCATTGGTATATATTTTTAATCCGTCTTTGATAATTAGTTCGATCCCGTGTATATATATAGTCAGATGTTCCGCACCTACAGCCATTACATTTAGAGACGGTAAACGTGTGTTGACTGTGATTTTTGTCAAGTTTTGCACGTGTAAGTAAGCGTCTAAGGTTCCATGGTTGTCGTTTACTTGAAAATACAGTTTCTCTGATGAGATCCTTTAATTTGTCGAATTGTGCTATTATTGGTATATTCGAGCGGGCAACATGAAATATATTTGTATTGCAGGGATTGTGGGTAATTACAAACGGTATTAATTTATCATTGTTTGGTTCATTGTTTCTGGTTGTCCTAAGCTCCTGAATCGTCATTTGTTTCGACCTCTCAATCGAATTATCAATCAGGGTCTTTGTGTATCCTTGTTTAAGAAGAAACTCATTGTTAATTCATTTAGTCTTTCGTTTCTAGTATTAACATTGTTACAAATTGTGCATATTTTGCGAGCTAAGCAGTAAGGTATGTATTTTTGTGTTGGACGGGTGACAAGGTTGAAATTTAAATACTGATGCGTGCCAGTGCCTTTATGGTATATAGCTGATTAGGCCGAGAGGTCTAGAATGCTGGACATAGCGCAAGCGATTCGGCGCCACAGTATCACAACGGTGTAAGTTCGATTCCCGCTGAGGGTAAGCAAAATTTGACAGTGTTAAAAATCTTATTCTAACAGTGTTGGGATTAATTTGTAGACGTAGATATACATATTTGATATTAACCCTGTATTTTTGATGATTCAGAAATCCGGTGGATAGATAAATAAATATATATATATATATATATAGAGAGAGAGAGTTTAAGTCTTATTTTTAAGTGAATTGAACCGGAAATAGCAGTACGGTAGTTAATATCTTTTTACTCGTAATATTTGCGATTGAAACTAGTTTAATATTTCCAAATATTTATTTATCAGTCAATTTTCTAAACGGCAGTTGAATGGATACATTGGACCGATTAGGCAAATGGTTTCAAACCCGCGAATAGACAGGTGAGTTAAATGAGTGATATTTTAGCACTTAGTGACTATGATTATTTCTAGCTCACTATAAAGACTCTATAATTACAAAAAATACTGTATAATATGAATACAAAATGTTATTTGTAAATTTATACTTATCCATTCCTTACGGGTACTTACTAACTGAAACAGAAAATATCTGAATACTCATGATGACCACTAAATAATAATACGATATTGAAATACGTATCATAATGGACATTCTAAACAAAAATTATGTACATCTTGTTCACGTTTGTAATATGTAATTCACTGGAATTATGTTTTTTCCTTCATACCTCATGAAATGATAGCTTCTTGCTATTTTGAGGTAGAATATAAGAGCATTTCATATCAATCCGAAAAAAATTACACGGTACCGGACCTATAACAGTTATGTTTCAATGCTGCAAACATAATGCCGACTTGCAATTAATAAGGAAAACACCGGAATCATTTAATTTATATATACCAAATTATATATTATACCTGTTGATAAGCCAAAATGTTGAATAGATGAAAACACGTTAAGTTAGATTGGAATGTCCTCATGTTTGTAAAAAAGTATCACATCAAACTTCATTATTACCTTCCGTTGACTATAAAGTATTTAAGTTGTGTAGTTTAATAATTGTATGTTACATCAGAGTCGCCGCATAGTAAGACATGAAACAATATTGAATATATTTACCATATATCATAAATAAATCTGCTATAAGCCTGCAAATATATTTTCAATTGTGTGGACATCATGTTTGCAAATAAAACTGTCATGAGTGATGAATCATGATTATTGTTTAAATAAGTCACACAGCAGCACTTAAGAAAAACGATTATTCGCAGCTCATTACAAAGACTTTATGACGAATATACTAAATGTATAATATGGATACATATATGTTATTGGCAAAGATATACTTATCTTTTCTTTACGAGTACTTACAGACTGAAATAGAAAATATCACAATGAACACAAAGGTCAATAAAAAATGAAAACATATTTTTATGCAAATTACAATTTATGTTCTAAACCAAAATATCGCGCATCTTGTTCACGTTTATCATTTGCAATTGTCGGGAATAGGTCGTTTTCCTTAACTTATGTTCATATTGAAATTAATAAAATGTGCCTTTTGCGATTTTTAAGAATGAGATAAGAAAATTTAATATCAATCCAGAACCATAACACATTACGGCACCTATGTTACTTATGTTAAAATGCTGCAAATATAAAGCCAGTTAATTTTTCCCTGTAATAATACAACAAGAAAAACACCAAGAACATATAATAAGTATAATGAATGATTCTTTAATATTCGTGTTTGTGGACCAATGTATTCAGAATATAAAACCGCATTTATTTAAATTCGTAAAATTTGATAATATTTTTGTGAAAAATGATACATAAAACTTAACAATTACCAAATGATGAACGCAAAGCACTAATGTCTTGTAATTCAGATGATTCACTACACCGCACAATAAAACATTAAGAAAATATTTAACTTATATAATAAATGATTATGTTATATTCTCAGTTATTAGCATTATATGCCATTATTGTTCCGTAAATAAAACTGACAGGAGTAAAATGTCATTTTTATAATCGTTTAAATAAACAATACATAAGCACCTGAAAGGACTATTATTTCAACTTCGGCATAAAAACTCTATGACGAAAAACTAAATGTATAATATGGATTAATACATTTTTGGTAAAGATATACTTATCCATTCTTTACGGGTACTTACGAACTGAAACAGAAAATATTACAATAAACACGGTGGCCAAATAATTATAACATATTGAAAAATGAATCTTCATTTACATTCAAAACAAAAATACTGTGAACCTTGTTCACGTTAATTTGTATTTGACTGGATATAGGTCTCTTTCTTCAACATGTATCAATATTATTCATGCTGATTATAAAAATATACTTCTTCCGATTTTAGAGAATGGGATTAGAGTATTTCATATGTGTCCAAAAACTGTTATAGTGTACACCATTTATGTTACGATGCTGCAAACACAATGCCAACTCAGATTTACCTTGGAATGATACTGAACATTTATTTTTATTTACATATACACATTTCTGTAATATACGTGTTCTTGTGTCAACCGGGTCAGGAGATGATACCAGAGTATTCTAAGTTTAGCTCTACAGCATTTTGTGTCATGTTATCAAAATCTGCTTTTTTTCTCCAGAGGTTGATGCCATGAAAAAACTGTCACTAAGTAAATGGAGAAGAACTCTAAATTTAGCTTTTAAGGTAAACTTAAAATAATTTAACATCGAGGGAAAATAGTTGCTTTGCAAATAACAACAAAAATTGCCTACCAACGTTGCAATACCTTAAACGCTTTATTTAAAAAGACCTATCGTATGACGTTCAAAAAAGAGGTCGCGGATTCAGAGTCACTGTAAGGATGCTCAAATTAACTTCATGAATTATCAATGTGCGGCGCTCGCATTAAGGGCGCGCCTATATTCTAAATACATTAAACATTATTCTGAACATAAATCATTTATTTTCTTTATTTAGATAATGACACATCATTATCTGACATCAAGAAAATGCTAATTATACAGAATGTATTTGATTTATAATTGAATATTATGTTCAAAGCCCGTGCAAATATCTTTAATTGCGTTACGTATACTTATCTATTCTTTAGAGGTGCTTACCGACTGTAACAGAAAATGTTGCATTAAAAACGATGACAAATACATAATCATCCCGGTAATATATTGAAATATAAATCATACTGCAAATAAATGTCATTAATGATAGCGTAGTTAATACCATTTACTACGCCCGACGCGCAGTGGCGCTCAAACCCAATTTTAGTACTGCTTAATTAACGCCAAAATGTTTTCTCATGTTAAAATTAGAAAAAATGTAACAATTTTGATTTCAATTAGATCTGGCCATATTTAATAATAAGTGTGGACATAAAAGATCCTGCATAAAAATGCACTTATTTAGAATTGATAACTATATATTTGGTGATTTTTACCTGTAGTTGGATATATTAAACAGAGTTCAACTGTGGTACGTACATTGAATGCAAACAATTATGCATGTTATGATTTCATTTCTGGTTAATATACATACGAATGCAAATTGAGATCTTTTGTTTTTCTGTCAATATTTTTAGTCAATAAAAATAAAAATAGTATAAAATTGTCAACCGTTCATTTCATTGCATTATTAGGTAAACGCAATCTTTGCCTTCAGTAGTTAGTGGCACATATCATCAACTCCACTTACAATTCATAATTCTTTGGACTGTATGTAGCACATTTCTATAATGTTTGCAGTTGCGTTAGTTTAATGTTCTCATCATTCATTTTATAACAATGCATATGAAATAAAACATAGATATATATGTGGTCAATACTACAAATTTTACCTAATCTATTCAAGAAGTCATAAATTACAACCGATGACAACGATTTGAACCTTTTTAACAATTGTGGAACTAAAAGGAAACCTGGTTTGCCTTTTCAAATCTGGAATTGACCAATATTTCTTCGATCAATAACTGTTTAATAGTTACAGTACTTGGGATTGAAAACGCAAAACTTTTAGCAATCCGTCAACGATCCGTCAGCGTTCCAAAAACCGTGAGCAATAAGTTCCCAATCCGTCAGATGATTCCCAATCAGTCCATCTGTCAATTGACGGATTTGGAACGATTTGACTGATCTGACGGATTGATTTGGACTGATCGCTACAGTCCGTCCATTCAACTTCCGGTAAGTGAAATTAATATTTCGAAATGTGAAAATGCGTTTCATATAAACATGGCAACTGTTATGTCCTCATTTATGGCTTGTTTTACCTAATAATAAGGCTTAAACTGGTCTAAAGTTATAAATGATATAAATGGAAATTTCTCAATCTATAACTAATGCATCTGTGACGAAATATAAACATCATATAGTGTCATTTTATTAATAAAATAAATAAAACAAAGTAAATTTTTTTAAAAAACCACACGCACACAATGACTAAAAAAATTTCGTATTTGACTTCAATTTTTTTTAAAGCGGAAATAGTCTAGTCTAAAGATATAAATGATAAATGGAAATTGCTACAGTCCATAACTAATGCATCTGTTACGGAATATTAACATCATATAGTGTCATTTTATAAAAAAAATAATTAAACAAGAAATGAAAAACACACAAAATGAATTCAAGGCATACATCTCGTATTTGTCTTCGAAATTTTTGAAATCGGAAAAAGCGAGAAAGACGAAAAATCTGAAGGCGGAATCGCAATTACATTTTTTTTCTGGCGTCGAGTGTTTATAGGGAAGAGTTTGAGTACCTAACGAAGCCGCAGACCTTCGACAGGAAAACTGGTGCTCTCCTTCAAATTTAGGGTTGAGTCGAGCACACCCTCTCGCTGTAAGGGTCGAACAGACAACTCTGTGATCAATAATAAATTACTGCTTCATTAACTACAGATGTCGAGGTTTTTTATTATAAACGCGTTTTTTATTATAAAGATCATTTGTCGAGGTTTGATTAGTTTTCTTTCTGTGCCATAATTCCTAAGAATTCCAGTGTACAATACTGAATAAGGTTTATGACAAATGCGAACACATATATTTATATATTTCATTCACTATCTCATTGTGTCACATAAATTTACACGCATTTGTAAATTGCAAATAAAGAATAAGCTACTAAACACGTTTGTATATAGAAGCTTACGAGTTGAAGATGCGAATACGTAACCGTAACATAAAAATCAATTCTGCTTTCGCATTTTAGCCGTCTAAATTTGTTTATTTGACGATGTCTGTTTTGGTCATTCGATATTTAATGATAAATAAGAATAAATGGTTTCCTTTAAATTCGGAAGTATTTGAAATTAGTTACTAGGTCCAGCACGTCCTCAGCTGGCGGACATGAGATGCCCTCTCGGTTTTTTTTTTTGGGGGGGTGTGGAATAGGTCATATTAGAGATTGCCTTAACCATAGTGACGTGTTGAGAGAGGATCTCTTTTGTAGATTTCGAAAAGGAGTAGGCTTAAAAAGGTAAATTTTCCGCCCCTACCCATACCCCATATTTCTCCAGTGGAATTCAAAATTTTTGCCCTTTGTCCATCTCTCTCTAATTGATTGAAGGTGCTTCGGTGGCCGAGTGGCTATGGTAGTTTACAACTATCGTTCGCGTGGTACGTCAACACTGAGGTTGAGGGTTCGAGTCTCACTGTGGGCAGGGTGCACTCGACTTAATTGGCAAGGAATGCCAGTTTCCCAACCGATGGTCGGGTGTTTTCTCCGGGTACTCTGGAATCCCCCTCCCAAAAGACTTGACGCCATGATATAGCTGAAAAATTACCGAAAGTGGCGTTAAACAATGTTCATACAAACAAACAAACAAATCTAATTGAATGATTTTTAACATGTTTTTGTCATGAATAAAGCTGAAATACTCTCGCTGGGAAAAAAAAGCAAACATCCTATCGATTAATCAATCAATTAATGAAATAAGTTATTGTTCAAATTGAATGACACTTTTTTGAAAATGTTCTGCTTAATCGATATAACTGTAAAGACCATGTTGAAACAGATCTTCATAGACCTAAATAATTCATGACGTTTTGTTCAAAAACTACTATTTCGTACAATCATGACGATAAAACGTGTCTATCTGTAACACATTTTTACGCTTAACTGCACTATTTCATCTACCAGTTTTCACAATCCAGTCAACAGGTTGCGGATTTTCGAACGACTGCAGATATGGTGTGACCGACTCCAACTTAATTGACAAAGATTGTCAGTTTTAATCTGTACTCCGGCTTCCTCCCACCCCACCCCCAATAAAAATTGGACGCCATTAAATAAATGAAACAATCCAGCGTAATTGTAAGTATATTTTTAACTACTTTTATTGAATATCAAATAAAATTTGCTTTGATTGACAATGCTTGTTCAACAGCTCAACAATTGTTTATAAACAAGTTTTATAATTGTATTTTGAAATATTGTTAACTAAATAAAAACACGCAGGCATACATAATTAGTAATGATGTCAAAAAGAGTCCACGTTCTTTCCTAAATCTGAAATAAATCTGTTACTGATTGGGGAAGTCGGGTTAGCTTAATATACGACAAAATATATACACGTAAAAGGTCGCAGAATATAAAATAGGCCAAAATCACGAGTCACGTAAATAAAAACAGAGAATCAATAATGGATTACGAAAATAAAATATTTATCTCGTCGCTACTGATGTTCCTTAAATCGAAGTTTATTTAATGTTTAAAGGACTCGACTCGCAGATGTCCTGCCTTAAAGAAATTTGCTTCTTTATATAATATAAAGAAAATAGTTTTTTCTTTAAATATGTTGATTAATTTTATTTTTTAGAACGAGACATTGTATTAACTATTCTTTTGAATAGTTACGTTTATTTTATTATAAATGTTATAATAAATGCATAGATATATAATATACAAATGACGCAGACTTCGTTTTATCTTTAAATTATTAATTAATACGTATCCGTCAATAAACTGACCGATTTATGCATATAATTAAATGACGAATTCTGGATTGCACTTACTGGACTAATCGCACTGATCGCTGACGGTTACCAAGGTAATGACGGATTCATAATTTTGGACGGATGTATTTATTATCAATCAGTCAGCGATCCGTCAGCGTTCCATAATCCGTCAGCAATCAGTTATCAATCAGTCAAAGTGTTGCGTTTATGGGTGCAAGTACTGTAATGAAAACATAGAACGTGACACCCCATCGTCAGCAACCTGTGTATTAAAATAAAGAGGATGGTGTTTTATATGTATTGCAAATTTTCAGTGTTTATGCTTATATTGATTATACTGATGAAAATTGGTTCTATTTGCACTTTCAAATTCGTAAAAAAATCGAATATCTAAGATATTGTTAGGTATATTATTTTTTTACCTTAATTTTCACTTAGCTTTTGTACTGCAGACATATTAATCCTTAAACGTATTTGTAACTTTCACGTTTTGGTGAGTTTTACAACGAGGTCAATAATTTTAAACAGCAAACTGCTTCTTCCGCAGCAAAGTTTAATATCGATTACCAACTTCTTCAATTGTAGTTTATACATCTTGTTTAACTTTGACAGTTTTAATCTGACTAGGTCATAAATGGTTATTATGAAAACTATTTATATAAAATACTCACTTTTTTGACGGGAAAACACTCTCCTTCCTAAAAATGAAAGACTAAGTAATTAAGCATATAATATAATTTTTTTTTACAGTAATTGTTTCATACAGTAAGCGGTGTACACAGTTTTATCTGTCATTATTTTTTCATGGTCACATAAGTATTTGGGATAAGAAAAACGTGTTAAAGACATTTATAGTCTACGTAATATGCAAATAAAAATGGAAAGCCTTCCAAACAAGTTAGCAACAGCATTTTTTCGCTAAGCTGTATTCCTTAGCATCATAATACAGTAATTATCGTTTTTAACTGAAGATAATATCAACCGGACAATTGGTTTTTGCAGTTCAAAATCACTTGGGAAGTGTACATGAACCCAAATAGTGTACACAAATAGTTTACACCAGTGTTGTAATACATGTAAATGTTTACACCTGGCTTTCAGTTTTTGTTGATTAACCTGTTTTCTTAATATGTTTTTAGCTTAAGCATGTGACTAGGACATTATAAAATACAAGGTATTATAGAAGTACCGTACAAAAATGAATTTGTTTTTAACCCCCCAAAATATTGGTATACTTTTATATATTTTATAGCTTAAATGGAGTTTATTTTTGCAGTTTTATCAAGAATTTAACACATTAGTAAAACACAAAAGTATTCTTTACAAATACTACCCGTCTGTCAAGAATGCCACCTTTGTAAGATTCCCCGGCTCAAATCATAAATGGATCACGATTTTGATTGAATGCCGTTACGTCCGACTATCAAAAATTTATCAGACTTGAGACGTTAATTGTAAGCATTAAAAATGTCATTCGGCATAGTCGACGATTATAGATATAATTGTTTATAGGATTAGTGATATAATTTTACATGTAGTTTATAGTATTAAGTATGATATAATGCATACAACCTGCATTTAAGAGTCGTGTGATAGATCATCGCACTGAACAGGAAGTACTCTTTCTATTCTGAAGTCCAATATAGATTGAACCTTAATTCCTTACCACAGATTAGACAACAATTAAAGATATTAACTAGTAATACTAGTTGGAATGCCAATAAAAGTTCTCCCAAATTAAGCCAAATTTTAATTCAAAAATGGTAAAATATTATTGCACAACTTCAGGTCAGGCTTAACATACCCACACAGATTTTTACAATTATACATCGTATCTCTATGCGTACTAGCTGACAAGATTGAGTGGGCGAAAAAAAGAATAAAAACACAAAGTAAAACAGGAAACCAGATAAAAACTAAATGTTTCCCAAACTTCGTTTGAGAAACATAAAAGCGTCATTTGCAATCGTCGACGATTCTATGAAAAATTGGTTATAGGAATCGTCAAATGTACATAAAGATTATACAGTATTCAGTATAATATAACATAGCAGCATTCAGTTGAGTGTGGTATACTAGATTAGCATACTCAGAATGGACTACCGCCATCTATTCCGCCTCACGGAATGTTCATCCTTCATGTGCTAATTAAAGATTAGTTACGTATCTTTAAACGGTGTGCATTTTCTTGTCTCTATCTCATTGAAGGGCGACATTCATAAAACGTAAATAATCTGTTTATCGCTAATTTATAAAATTGTGACGTCACAGTGTTTACGTAACGACGTCATTACATCCAGGTGAGATGAGCCCATTTTACGCTAGTACAGTGAAATGGGTAAATACCGCACATAAATATCATGGGAAAATACTGTAAATAAACAATAACCTAGCATACCACTCTCAACTGCAAGGAAAATTTTGTAATTCATTATTATTCGTTTTTCGACAGATACCAAATCTAGACTTACTCGGTCGTCAGTATACATGTAAAAGCAATTGTAGAGGAACAATTACTAACAAGAAAAATTAAGCTTTACTTATTAAACTTTTTTAAGGTGTCCCACTCGTTGCCGTGTTCCTGTGTTCTTATGAAACTGAATTTATTCCATGATTTATTAACGACAAGATTAACGATTATCTACATCATTTTTAGTCCTACCCCTAGAATATGACACCAGCGGTCAACTTAGCACACAACTGTACAACAATTGCAAATAATAAATTGTCATACTTATGAAGCAATATTCCAGCTTCACCTGCTTACTGTGTTTCTTTTTTGATCAGGTATGCAAGAGCTAGCAGCAGGTATACTGCAAACGTCAACAATTTCATCGATATACATTTATTAACAAAGGTTACAAGGAAAAAAATGTCCGCGCCTTTAATAAGTTAATAAGTATAACTATATGTACTACTTCCTTGTCGAACAAGACGTTTGAAAATATTGTTACAGATTGTTACCTTATTTTTTAATTCTTTTGAAATGCGTGTACCAAGTCAGAACCATTCCTGTATGTACTAAATTTTATGTTGTTGGTTCTGGTTTTTTCCGGTTTCTCGGACTTTTATTTATGGGTTTTGTTAAGTTTCCTCGCATATTTCGTTATAAACTTTCATTATTCTTAAAATAATTATTATACTTTAAGCTCTACTAGCAACAATTTATATTTTGTGGAATTCTTTAATGTACAATGACATAATAAATTGCAATGCCATTTTACTCACATTTGCATTCTATTTGATTAATTTCATAAAAATTCATTATTTACGTTAATATCTAAAGTGGGAGATTATCATATTTGTGCATATGTGCCCAAACCATCGATAGATGAGACAGACGACAAATTGTAATGTTTAAAACATAACAGATGTTATCAATGCATGGTTGGACGTGACTGCAAATCGTGATTATCACTTGTTTCTAGCTAGTAGTAACTAAACCCAAAATGGATACAAAATGACAAAATGCCCGCATGGAATGTCAATGCTATTACGAAAAGTGGAAAAATTGCTATGGACGGGAATTTAATGGAAGCGTTCCTGGATGTTACCATCAAATGTCGCACTTTGTATAAGCGACATTACAAATTATTAAGCGTCAAATATAAAAAAGACGTAGAAAGAATTATGACGCAACTGATATGTCTTGATCAAACTTGCAAAATAAAGTTATAAACCTTGATACATTATATGACATTCATTTATCACAAAATTGATAAAAAGTTATGCCAGTTATGTTTGACTTCATAGCATAATGTGATATCGATCATGAGGCGGTGAATAGTGAGATAAGTAGGGTTTCGTTTGAACAATCCGACAATATAGTCTCTTTTCTTATCATCACACTACGAAAATATTAAAGATCAACTTTTTTGCACAATAGGTACCATAATCGGGTAATGTTGGCATTTTTTCTCTTTATATTTATTTTTTAGCGCGTGTAATTTTGGTGTTTTGTACATCTGACGTTTTGCACCTTCGATGACAAGGAAAAGCACAAATCACAAAAGTAATGAGTAAAGTTAATTATATCTGTCTAAATATTTTTACATATGGGTATATAAATTTCAGGGGCGGAGTGAATCCAGAATCCACTTATGGATTCAGTCATGACGCCTAAATGTGTTAATTTAGTTATTCTTCCACAATTCATCTAGACTGAATTGAAGGTGTTATTTTTATGATTAATAACAGCGTATAACTAATAAATGTGAAGACAGAATGATTATGTGTAAACACAAATTCATACATTGTGGGTTCGTAACAAATTTACAAAAAAATAAATATATATATATATAATAATACAAAAATATACCTTTAATTTCCCTTTACACCCACCTGTGTATTACCAGTATTTTAAGCCCTTCACTTTACGCTATTATCTCAATGGTCGTTGTTTTGGCATGTAAAATGTTAGAACGTGCTTTATTTATTGTGTTTAAATTTGGCACTTTCATCGAAAGCGCTAAAGAAGCAAAATAAAAACTATAGCCAAAATAACACAATTTACAGTAAATACTGTCGAGAAAACTGTTGTAAATCTTTGTATAAAATGTTTACATTTCTAATTCGATATTTTTCAGTTACTACAATATGTAGACTGTAAGATTTAGAAATCAAATACAATACCTACCCGCATTTTTCACACGTGAAAAGGAAACCAACATGTGTTCTCTGAATTATACTGTAAAATATAACACACATATTAACAACTAAACTAAACAATCATATTGTAATTGCATTACAGATCCGATATTGATAACATTTTGATAACGACACATGATATAAGAGAAGTAGAATATATTCATTCTTCAGGAACACATCATATCACTCGTTTTGTTACTATATTGTGTTTTAGTGTTAAGTGTCTTCTATATTATTTTCATTAACGTATTACTTTTTATAAATTGATTAACGAAATGTGCTACATGAGACATTTTAGGTACACTACTATGTAAAACATGTGTTGGTAGTTTAAACATTATAAACATTATAAATTGCACATAAAAATGATTGAAGATCAAAGCTAACACGAGAAAAGATATTACTTAAAACATTCAGTGCATGTTTGTTAAAACAAGTTCGCATTTATGCTTTAAGTTCTCATTTTTGTATTTTGTGTTATTGAACGATTTGTCGATTTGTTGCTTACATTAAAGGGAGCAATATTTTAGCTATATTTTTTACGTGATAAGAAAACATTTTAAACTACTATTTTATATATCCTAAAATATAATTTTATTGATTTAAAAGATAATTACGTGCATATTCAGATCGATGATAAAGAAGCCATGCATTTATGTGTGCAAGCATATTAATGCCATATGCATGACAAATTCATACGAATGTTTTGCGGCCGAAACATCCATCATAGATGAATAGAATATATAATTTGGTAAAGTAGATTTACTGTAAGAAGGTTTATGACATTACTTTAGAAACGTTGAATTAATCTGCTGAAGTAAGCCATGTGGAAACTAAAAGCAGAAAAAGCAACAGAGTGATTAAATATTTTGAAATATTCTGAAGAAAAGAAAATTCAAAATGACTGTCATAACACAGCACTTATACAGCAATAAATATAGCAATTTTCATCGAAGAGATTCGTGATGACATTAAGATATCTTTCTAATGTATAAATTCAAAATAATAAACCAAAAATCTCACTTTAATTGACATAATGGTGATATTAAACCAACAATTCTGTTTCACGGAAATCACTGTCTCAATCTCAATAGCAGTGATATTGTATGTATAAGTTATGTACGTTCTCTGGGATATC
This sequence comes from Limnoperna fortunei, assembly GCA_944474755.1. Taxonomy (NCBI): domain Eukaryota; kingdom Metazoa; phylum Mollusca; class Bivalvia; order Mytilida; family Modiolidae; genus Limnoperna; species Limnoperna fortunei. Next base: position 39,113,949 of record OX104115.1, read on the forward strand.
GGATTATTAATAGGTGACGCTAACCTCAGGGTTAACTTCAAGATATATACATCTAAATACCTTTCAAACTGTTTGTTGTGTACTTAGTAAAACGTTCTCTAGTACTATCACGTATATTAAGTCGAAGTTTGTGTTTTACGGGTACTCCGTCTTTCTTCCCTAATAAAAACTTGATGCCGTGATGAAGCTAAACTACTGCGCTAAAACACATTCAAACAACCACACAGAAGCACGGATAAAAAGCGCAACAGCGAATGTGAAGCGACAGACAGTGACACCAATAAAATACATTACATTCCATAATACAAAATAAATTCGATAAATTATGAAATATGTATTGTGTGTTGCGTTGCCGTAAGCAATTAATATTATTATAATTGTCGCCAAAAAAGAAGCAGAACATCTACTAAATGTTTTGTCCTTGCACTAATAAAATGGTTGTAAAGGTCGTCACCTATTATGATTTTCATATAGCTGGGCAGATATTGTTGTTTTCTTTAATAATGCTTCATTTAACTTTGCCTTGACGTTTTTGTTTTCCTTTTCTAGTCTGGCAATTTCCTCTTGTAACAGTGTCTTTTCTTGGTTCAATAGAGTTAATGTATGTTTCTTGCTCTCTGATTCATCTAACATTGCTTTTAACTTTTGAATCTCTTCTCTTTCTTTGAATGTACTAAAAATGTATCTTATAAGAATATATCGTGAAACGGTTCTATAAAATTATGGTATTGACAAATCAGATAAGGCCGCTAACAACATTATTTATTTTATCTGCAATAAACATTATATATAGTGTAAATAATAAAACAAATGATTGATTGATAATTGCTTAACACCCATCGAGCATTTTTGTAGCTATATTTCTGACGAGCACAAGTTAACATACAAAAAATCAACGGGGGAAATGAAAAGAGCATCCGGAAAAAAATTTCGATTGCCACTAAAAAAGTATGGTGCATTCGTAGAGGCAGAACAATTAGCCCTTTGTAGCGGCTACAATGAGCCTACTTTTTTAAATAAACAGAAGTGGTTTTAATTTTGAAAGGAGAATGGCACTCTCCAAACACGGTTACTACTGCTGTCTGCGGTCAGGCTTTCCGTATTATGACCTAGCAGCCCCACCAACGAGAGGGCGTACTCTATCTGCTACCTGGGAACGCGCTGGGCATCTTTTCTGTCGGAGCTCTGAGAATCCTTTCATTATGGTCCAATATTAATAACTGAATTAGGCATGTAGATTTTAATTGGCAATCTTCTTACACATCCACAACGCTTTCAAAAGAGAAGGTATTGAAAATAGGATTTTATCATCATTTTGTTTCCATATCAGAGTCAAAGATTGTGATCGCCTAAAAGTAAACCACACCTATATATCATTTCTTTTGTAATGCCTGTACCAAGATAGTGCCATTGCTGTAGTTTTTTTTTTATTTTTGTTTTTTGGTTCATGGTTTGCGGTTTCTATGACTCTGATTTGTTGATTGTCTTTCTTGGCAGTTTACTCCGTGTTCGGTATTTTGTTATTACCCTCATTTAACAACAGAAAACGGGTCTCCAAATATACAATGAGACATGTTATTCCAGAAGTGGCAAAATGAAATATACACGTTTCGAATAATTGCTGGTATTCTTGAATCTTAAAAATCACATTCCGCTATATAGATTATATTTCGTGCAGGAACAATCCAAAATTAGGTGACTATTCGCATAAATCTTACCAGCTAACTTGAAATTGAAGACACCACAAAAAAAAACATTTAAGTCGGCCTCTTACTTAGACCTGCTTCTAGAAATAGAAATAGATTCTAGAAAACTACAAACAGGACCCTACGTAAAACACCTTGCCTTCGACCTTCCATTTTTCACATCTTATACGTTCTGCTAGATCCTGCGATTGGTATTCCGATTTTGTAGACCGGTTACTGCTGACCGTTGTTTCCTGATAAGCTCATCAACGAGCTTTTGATTAGGTTGATGTTATCCTTTCAGCAGTCTATGGCGAACATTATGATTTAATTGCCTTTTAAATACGATCCGACATTTTCGCCGAATACTCTTTCCTATTCCTGGACGAATTTTTCTAAACATGCCAAGAGTAACTCCCCATCTGTTAATTTAGAGGCAGGCATTGCTTACTTTTCTTGAGCACCTGAGTACACCCATAGTTGTTTGGGGGTGCGAGTTGCTCACTTTCAGTTGTATATGTTTGCTAAAATCCTGATTCGTAATCGTCTCTCGACTAAATGTTCTTTTCGGTCGGTTTTCTTACTAGTTTTCTTAAAAGTTAAAAATATTTTATTCCTTTCTCTCCAATCCTATGTAAATCCCTTCTGTGCAATCCGTTAACAATTTTGGTATTTTTTAATATCCCATTGATAACAAAAAGGTTAATAATCAAAAGCAAGAAACAATTCTAAAATGTATCTTATCTTTAAAATTATATAATATTTTGTCCGATGATTACGATAGCTTTGTGAACACCAAGAGACACATTTTAGTATTTGCTCAACTATCGCAGTGGTTAAATATATATATATATATATATATATATATATATATATATTGCTGACAGCTAATTCAATTATCGTTGTGCTTGCAAAATTAAAGCAAATTTGCATTTAAAATGTGCAATCAATCATCTAGTTGTGCTAAACATTGGTATAACATTATTCTTAATGCAATCGCAATTCAACTTTGAACTTGATTCAGTTAAGACTTTTCTAATCAGGGAGTGGTTGATTACATAGCAACTTTTTATTTCAGCTCAATTCCTGGCATACAAATATCGAAATGTTTTTCGCGATTCGATAACAGAGTCACACTTTTTTCAGTAATAATTAAATGTATCATACTTTTTCTGGTTTTCAGTAGTATGACATTTAACGTGAACGCAATAATAATTACATAATCGCGTAGGTTATATTAAATAGAGTGTCAACATAAAAGATTTCTTTCAGCAAAACTGAATATACTTGACTGTATTTCTTCCCCTTCAAATCTTAATATCTATAGCAATTTCTTCATTTTTAAAAATAATTGTTGTCTTTGACTACAGTCATAAATTATTTTTGAATATTAATCAAACTAAAATACTCACTATCTAGTCAGGAAAACGCTCTCTTTCCTGTAAATGTAAAACATAGTCATTGTGCATATTAATAAGAGTACTAAGATTTTAAATTATTTGCATTTATACGACATACAAAGTTTTGTCTTTCATTCTCATAGTTTCGCAAAAATCACCACACTCAGAAAAGAATACCGCGTTCGACTTTGTCTTTGTCAGCATTCTTTTTTCGTATTGTAATCTCGTTAACCACCCACAACTGAAGGTAATATGTGTATAATAAATGTGTTGTGCGTTGAACGACAAATTCATTCCAGAATACGTTAATTCATTATTGTTCGTTATACACTTAAAGAAGTTGCTAAATCGAGGCTTACTCGGTCGACACTACGAATTAGGAACAATTAGAACAATAATTAATAACTCAATATAAATAAAATAAATTTGAAAAACAAAGTGTTGTTTTATTTTCGTAAAATCTATATTTCGTATTTTTCTTCCTTGATATGTGTTTGAATGTGCGTTTATGCTTTCATATTGACTGCTCATATATCACAATGAATCCACCATGTCCACAAAAATTTAACGAATATTAGTTGTTTTTTATATTTAATAAACTATTTAAATACATATATGAGAATAAGTTACTACATGATACAGATAATATGAATGATACGAGAAAATTAATTTTAATTTACTTCTATAATGGTGCTTTTGTCAGATGTCATGACGATTTACACGCTGTTTAACTAAAAGCTATAGTTTTGTAGTGGTAAGATATGACTATAAAACGAGATCCATGTAAATTAACACGATTAAAGGTGATATGGGGTGCAAGCAATAACTGTTGGTACATTTTGGACTGGGAAGTGTGAACAATAGCACAAGTTTTTCGTACGGGAATGTTTTCGTACTTTATTGTGTACATGATGCACGAGTTGATGATACTAAACATAATAAAAATCATACATTTTAGTTAGACAAATGTTTGAACGCACAATGCTTTAAGTTAGGCATAAACACACAGCAAAATAAATAACAAATAAGCAAATTGACATTGCAGTATATACAACTCGCATATATTAAAAATGTAATTAACAATTTCTTTTTTAAATATGTAAGTTCGCGTACATCACACATCAATGAACAAGGCAATATATGAATTAGGAAAAGCTATTGGCATTAACTTCATTAATATGTTGATATAGGTTGCATGCAATTGTGTGCTCACGTGTATGAATTTTGTAAGTATTTGTCGGTTTGTATCATTTTGAGAGCAACTTCAGGTACAAAACTATGCTCAGAGGCAGAATGCTTTTCAATCATATACAGTAGCGATAAATTATATTAATTATTAGACTTTTTTAATGGCATTATTTTCAGAATAACATGTCATCAAGTATACCAAGGATAATCGAATTTACTACGCCAGATGCACGCGCTTTTCGTCTTATTAAGAGTCCTACCCAGAAAAATATTTAAAATCATAACGGTTAGGATGATGTAGAGCTTTCATGAACAAAACTCCAAAACGTGATATTAAATCTGGCTAAGGCTACCTACACATTGAAAATACAAAAACTTTATCACGCTAGGAATAGATGAAATTCCTGTCAGCACCGAAGTGGAACTCCTGGGCTAGAGATACCTTTGGGGACTAACAGGTAACCCACCATCAGAGGCATTAAACCAGTGATTGCAAATAAAATGTCATCAATGGTACCAAGGTCAATAAAATTTAGTACGCCAGACGCGAGTTTCGTCTAATCAACGCTTCACTGGAGCTCATGCACATAATATATTTATAATCCAAATGGTTACGTTGCTGTGGAATTTTCATCAACAAAATTCCAAAACGTTATACCAAATCGAATCAAAGCTATCTACAGCTTGAAAAAAGTAAAACGTAAGTAGTAAAATAATTTTCGAAATTTTAGGACAGTAAATTAATACAATGAATATATCACTGAAATAAATGATATTTTTGTCAGCACCGACGTATGACTGGTTGATACCCTAGACCCTAGAGTAAACCATCTAGAAGAGTAAGGAAGTCAGAAAATGGGAGCAAAAGAGTCAACATTGTGATAAAAAATTTAATATAATAACAAAGACAGTCATAACAACAACTATTGGGAACAAGAAAAAATAAAGATAAATATATAGACAAAAAACGCAAGCACAACTTAACATGTAAAAGTTTAAGCATGATGGCTAATAGAAAACCCATTGTATTATTTAAAGCAACAGTACAAGTTTTGAAAGATGGTCGTTAACTCGGTAAATGGCTGAAAAAGATTAATATATGAAAATACAATAAAATATTTGATCACTTCCAATGATAAATACTGAAAACCTAATACTCCAAACTCCAAATAGTCAGTATTATACTTATTTACAGCAATCGTCACTGGTCACTTACAAGAGACCTTAGAATATCTTTCAAAAGCGAAAAGTCAAAATGCTTAAACCATTGGTTTTTTTTAAGTAAGAAAACAACAAGAGCCAAAAGTCAAGGGACAGTTAAATCCGGATATAGATAAACGCAACACAAATACCAAAACAATTCCCATAAACACACGACGCAGCAAACAAATGACGAAAACAAAAAACACCAGACCCCAATTGAAAGAAAGATAAAATAAAATTATCGTTAAATTTAAGTAGAAAGACACAAAAGTTATTGTAAGATACCTTTGTTTTCTTAACCAGTAACAATGATTTGTCTTAAGTGAAACCATCTAAATTACAGCCTCAGACAGTAGGTACGTTTTCTTCTATTGAGTATTATTAAGAGCAGAAGCTTATGTAGATCGATATGAATCGATCTGAAGGATTAACTTAACTGATCGCTTCAGCAGACCGATTCAACTTCCGGTCAGTAATATTGATGGATTGAAAGAAACATAAATATTTCGAATTGTAAAATTTCATTTCAAACCCAATTATAAAATAAAATATTATTCATGTAGATAAGGAATTTATCTTTTTGTAAATAAATTAATTGATTTACTTATTTATTTATTATTTATAACGAAAAATAGATAAACGAGGAGACTAAAACCAGTTTCTAAGCAAATTTGTAATTTCAAAAATGTTAATATGACTAACAATCTTTAAACAATATAATATATATGAAAAATTTCGGTACATGTAAGCGCGTCCTTGACGTTTGCACAATTTGTGAAATTAATATTGAGAAATATAAACACGAGATAATTATACCATTTTAGGCAATCTTGAATACATTGTCATGGGTAGATTTGTATTAAAAGTTTGGTTAATTGAACATAAAGATGGAAATTATATATTTCTTTAGAAATGAGATAAAATAAGATTTAGCTGATACACTCGTTTACTCGAGACATGCCTACACTGTTCAAAATTCTGACCATACTGAGAGCCAATACTTGACTAAGAGTGCTCCCAATCGAATTCGCATGTGGGGAATAGGATTATATATTTCCTTAGGCCTGGCAGGTTATAATCCGAAAAGCGTGACTGCAAATCCACATGGGTAACGAGTTTGGAAATTTTCTAACTCCTTCCAAGATAAAGATCTTTTTTATAGTTGCCTCAAAGGAGTAGGCTAATTGCAGGCGCTGCATAGGCTTATTCTCCGCCCTTTCCGAATATTCGGTACTTTTATAGGGCTGTCAAAATTGTGTTCTTGTTCATTTTCCGAGTTTATTGTTTGAAAACTTGTTCTCGTCCTGACTAAAGCTCACGCTCGTTTTGGTCGCCGGACGTCAAACATCAATATGTCAAACAATACTAAAACAGACATAAACTTTCGATGTCCCGCGAGATTGAGGTAAAAAATATTTTCTGATACAAATATATATTAAATGTATACTAATAAAAACTGTTTGTTTCATTTTGAAGTTAAACTGGCGTATGTACCCATATACATTATAATAGCAAATTCAGGATTGGATTGATTAGGTTGGTCATACTGATCACTGCCGATTGACAAATGTTTTTTGGACCGACGAATTTGTCAGCCTTAAAATATCCGTCACCAATCAGTCATAAATCAGTCAATGTCGCTTTTATAGGTGCAAGTACTGTAGCAAAACATTACAAGTGTCATCAAGAAAAATTGTAAAGAAAACCGACCGAAAATCAAGAGCCGAAAGCCAAGAGACAATTACAAATTCGGATATAGACAAACATGCAGCGCATCACAAAACCAACAAACACAAACACAGAAAGAGAGTAGGCGGATCAAAACAAATTGGCTCATGTGTTAAAATTAAGGCATTTTTATCAAATTGGAATTACCTATAGAGATTTGTGTTATAACTGGTTGAAGATTAAATTAAGATTACGGTCTGTTGTTGCCACTAGAATTCAAATGCTGTATGTCTGTTAAGATTAAAACATAACAATGATATATATACATTTTTTGTAGATTTCGTAGTTTGATCCTTCGTTTAATATATTTATATGCTATATTTATTTTATACATTTATATATAAGAAGGAACCTTAGACATAAATATTCAATAGACGGGTGTTGTCAATTGAATTTCAGAAAAAATTGCAGTGAATGACATTTTGTCAAAAAAGACCATGCAACGTTCTCAATGAGTAAAATAGTTAGCGTCTCAGAACAGTTTCAAAGGTACATTCAAAGAAATCATAAAGAAAAGGAATCATACTAATTTTTTTAGAATGTCTTGAACTTTCATTGGTTACGATGTATTTATTGGCAACAAACCATAGTGGTTAAAAATATAGAGAGGTAGAATTTTGTTTTTAATAAGAACATTATCTTTAGCGAACTGCATGTAAATTTTACGTAGAATGTTTCAGTTACAACGATGTAACTAACGTCTCCTGTGTGTTTTTAGTTAGTATTCTTAACACGATTCCATTTGATAATTTTCATATTCCGAAAATAAATGAATTAGCCAGCAACAGTTAAGATTTTCTGGTATTTGAACAGATTGGGTTTGTGAAATACTATGGTTTAGCTACTCGTATTACAAGATATATTTAGCATTGCATTCTACACGTGGCTAACCTAATTGGTATGCCACTTATGATTTCTTTGCATACAGAAAATAACATATTCACAGTATACGTTATTAACCAATTATGAAAAATGTATGCCTGACTTCGTTATAAAATATTATATTCCAAGACATTACTTTAAAATTATTTTTTCAACTATGATAATAATACTCTAAACACTTTTAGTATCAGCTACAGAATAAAACAAATTGAACATTTTTCGTCAAAAGCAATCATTAAAAATTAGCAGAAAAGAAAGTTATCAAGAAGCCATTCGGAGGGAATTATATACTGGTTTAAAACGGTCTAATAAAAATGATGTGGCGGGAAACATCTGATAAGGGCTTCCAAAACCTTTCCGTTTACTGTTATGTCTTAACAACACAGACATGCAAAAATGTGCAACAACAACAAAACGCAATAGTACGCTTGCAGAACACAGAAACAATTGGAGGAATTACAGATTGCAAATACCAAAACGATAAGAAAAAATGAAACGATACAAAAGATATCTTTTTAATGGTATTGTTAAAATTTAATATAAAGTAAACAAAAACACTACCATGGTCAATTGACGGATTTTGAACGCTCCAATACGTCCATTCAACTTCCGATAAGTGAAATTAATATTAGGAAATGTGAAAATTCGTTTAACTTACAAATATTAGAAGAATAAAATTATTAAGTGTTATTTTCTCATTCCTGGCTCGTTTTACCAAACCATAAGGCGTAAGCTAGTCTGCAAGTGACATTTAATAGAAATTCACCCAATCTATAACTAATGCATCTGTGACGGAATATAAACATCACATAGTGTCATGTTATTAAAAAAACTATAAAAAAATACAAACACACACATAATGACATGAAACAATATTTGACTTTGCGTACCTTAACCACCGAGGTTGAGGTGTTTTTTTATTATAAACGCTTAAAACGATCATTTATCGCGGTTTGATCAAAGTTTTCCTTCCGTGCCACATTTCCTATAAATTCACGGGTTCAATACTAAATAAGATTTACCACAAATCGAAAACTTCTATTATATATTCTATTCACTATTTTATTGTGTGACATGAATTTATCAGAATTAAATCTCAAATAAACATGCTTTTATATAGATATTCATGAGTTAAGGGACTGGTCAATAATAATTTGTAGGTTGGGACCGGTGCATTACAAATTATCAGGTTTAAAAAGGTTATGTCCTATCTCCTTAAAATACAAAACAGTTGATGTCCTACATCAGATGTGTAATAAAAAAGTTGGTGTCCTATCGAGTGAATAATTTTATGGTTACAATTCAGAATTTATGTTTGTTAAATAAATTGTGCGATTACAGTATTTTAGTTTTGAATTAAAATGTCAGACAATTTTTTTTTAATGATGATATTGTTATGAAAAAAGAACCTGCTGTCCTATCAGTGCTGAAAATAACAAAACTTGGAGTCCCACATTTATGTCAGCATAAAAATGTATGTGTATTGCATTTTGCACCGGTCCTACCACCCCATAAATATTGACCGGTACCTAAAGGGGACAACATCTAAACGTAAAATAAAGTATGCTTTTCGCATTTTAGCCATCAGAATTTACAGTTTTCGTTTGATAAAATATCAAAGGCGAAGTACTTTTACTATTGTGAACGCTTTTTGCTATCAATTGAGTAATACTAAAATAGGATGGGTAAACATTCCACGAACAGAGTTTTTAAAATATCGGACGGATTTTTTTAAAGATTAGTTTTGTGCATTTCTCTTTCGTTTACTCAAAACGGAATCATAAATAGTGAACGTTAATGAAAGATTATATTTTAATTAATGATGGGTTTTCTTCACGCCGCCTGTTATAGGCGTTCGATATATTTTAAGACATATAGGTTTTTTTTTCTTAAAAATTGGGTGTATTTAAAATAAGTTACCAGTTTCACAGGGTTGCAACGTGTCCTCAGGTGTCGGATAGATTATTCCCTCTCGTTGGGGTTTTTAAAGTCATACTACGGAAATACCTGTCCGCAGAGCATAGTGGTTAACGTGGTATATAATATACAAATGACGCATACGTTTCCGTCAATAAACTGACCAATTTATGCATATAATTATATGACGCACTGATTGAACTGATCGGCACTTATCGCTGACGATTACCAAGGTAACGGCGGATTCATAATGCTGGACGGATGTATTAGCTATCAATTAGTCAGCGTTCCAAAATTCGTCAGCAGTCAGTTATCATTTAGTCGCAAAGTGTTGCGTTTACGGGTGCAAGTATAGTAACTTAAAACCGAATTTGCAAATGAGATTCTTTCAGCAGACCAAACGGTTGAATTATGTTTGATAAAGAGGTTAAAAAACACAGTCGTGGCCGGGATTCCAGGATACGCCTTTAATTTGGTTGCATAGTGCAAAGCGATCTTTATTCTTCTTTGATACAAAGAAGGCTCGTTTGCTTTTACATACACAATAATTACAAGAGTGGTTCAAAAAGCTCCAAGGCAAAGTCACAATTATTGATGATGTGCATGTATAGTATCAATGATTTTGACATTTGACTTTCGAGCTGAACCATGAATGAAACAACCATAATCTAATTTAGTCATTTTTTTCAATATTTGTAATATTTGAAAACAAGAAAAGTAGTTTCTTTAAAATTTAGATTTATTAGTTAAATATTTTTACAAGATTACTATATAATTGTAAGTGGATATCAGAGTGCATCTTTAGTTTATTTTCACAATCCATCTCACCGTTTTGTCAGTCGGGAAATTCGCCATTACCAATTTATCTACTCTTTTTAAACAGTACTGCATTTGACGTTCGATATTATTCATATTTGTTTTAATATTATCTGTTTAAACTTGAGCAAAGCTATTAATGTTAATACTAAATGAAGTGGCGGAAATGATGCTTCCTTGGGAACACCCATCTCATGTTAAAAAAGGTGAGATAAAGTAGAATTTACCATAACTAGAAATTCTCTGTCAGATAAAATGTTTGATATAAAGTAAGGAAGTCTACCTTTCAACTCCTTATCAAAAAGATCTTTTAAAATACCCTATTTTCACGTTGTGTCATTCACACACATTCATTTGATTTTATAAATCAAAAAGTTGGACACAATATGTTCGTGTTTTTGGCAAATGTCTTTCAAATATAAGTTTCAAACCGCGCCAAATACTCAACAGTACTACGACCTTGTCTTAATCCACATTCAATATTTCAGATAAGGTTGTTATCAGTGTCTCAAGTTTGATCTGACATTTTCGCTAGGTAGTATTTCCTATTTCGGGATTAGACTTTTCCCTCGACATGACAATGAGTAACTCGAAGTGTGTCTAATTAAGGTAGGCACAGCTTACTCGTCCAGAGCACCTAAGTGCACCCATAGCTTTTATTGGGTTCGGGTTACTATCTTTCTGTTTTTTTGGTGTTTTTGGTACTGATGTTGTGTTTGTCTATATACGGATTTGTAACTATTCCTTGACTATTGTCTCTTCTTGTTCGGTCGGGTTTCTTTGCTATATTTCTTGTCATCCTTTAAAAGTGGACGTTGGCTTTACCATTTGTACTATTTATTTTATGAATAATGTTCTAAGCTTTATTCATAAGGTTATGGTGATTTAATTTTATAACAAACTTGTGCCAAGAGGTTCATCTTCATTATTTCGTTACCCTGCGAGCTTTTGCTCGAAAAATTCGAAATTGGTTTCTTGAAAGAAATAAAAGGTTGTTAAGGTCGTTACCTGTCAACGTCTGCTTGTAGTTGGGCAGATTTGTTTCTTTCCTTTAATAACATGTCATTAAGCTGTGCTATTTCATCTTTGGTTTTCATTTCAAGTGTAGCAAATTCTTCTTGTAACTGTTTCTTTTCTTTGTTCAGTAGAGTTAATATCTGTTCCATGCTGCGCTCTGATTCATCTAACTTTGTTTTCAGCGCTTGCATCTCTTCTTCTTTTTCTTTTAACATACTAAAAACATCTTAGAAAAATTAGATCGAAGAAAAGTCAATTTATAATTTAAGAATTGATAAAAATGTTTAACATGCTTTACAGTTTAATCTATTATTACTATCATATGTAAGGGGAAAATTTCAAAAACTTATCACCAATTAGTCAGTTTTATAAGTTGTTTTACATCGCGTTTAATCAAAGTTAAGTGCATCGGATCTTCCTTTGAGTATTACATAATATAAATTAGAATATAACAAAATAGAGTTAATTAGAAGGGTCACAAACATACCCATCACATAAATGAAAAATAACAACTAGATGTGTATCGTAGACTCTATTAACAAACATTGATATTAGAATCCCAAAAGCATTGGCATGATAATTCTTTTCCTCTTACTGTTGCAGTGTCAGGTTCGTGTAAAGTCCAGGACAAAATGAGATACCATTAAGATATTAAACATGTACTACAGATAATCCATACTGATCAGCTAGTTTACGATGGTCACCGTAACATTTATGTAGAACTACTTAACCCTTATTGTCAGAAGCCTTTGCTTTCCCAAGCAGTGAGCAACAATTATTTGTAAAGGAAATCAATGTAGCAAACGCAAGTGCAGCTGCAAGAACATTAATATACATATATTGTGAAAAACAATGGTGAGAAAATATTTTTTATGATTTTGTGTAATTGAAAATTGCATCAAATTTCATTGTACATTTCAAGATATTTATCGAAATACATTTCAAGTTGTTTGTTGCGCTTTAATCTAAGGCCCGGTGTGATATGGCTTCTATGACGACGTACAGACCGGGCACTGTGGTTGACTGATAAGGTTAGAGGTCCACGTTCTACTGTAGGTAGGGTGAGGTTGACACAGAAGTAACATAGATAAACATTAAAACACACTTACCTCAAATATGATTTATTAAAATGAACACATTATTTGTTGCCATCAAAAAGCAGAACATAATAAATATCTGTATGTCCTCGCAAAAACTAAAATGTTTTACGGTCGTTACCTGTCAAAGTCTGCTTGTAGTTGGGCAGATTCGTTTCTTTCCTTTAATAAAGTGTCTTTTAGTTGTGCTATTTCATCTTTGGTTTTCATTTCAAGTGTAGCAAATTCTTCTTGTAACTGTTTCTTTTCTTTGTTCAGTAGAGTTGATATCTGTTCCATGCTGCGCTCTGATTCATCTAACTTTATTTTCAGCGCTTGCATCTCTTCTTCTTTTTCTTTTAACATACTAAAAACATCTTAGAAAAATTAGATCGAAGAAAAGTCAATTTATAATTTAAGAATTGATAAAAATGTTTAACATGCTTTACAGTTTAATTCTTATTACTATCATATGTAAGGGGAAAATTTCAAAAACTTATCACCAATTTGTCAATTTTATCAGTTGTTATACATCGCGTTTTATCAAGAGGCATCCTCACAAGTCAGGGTTTCTGTGTCCACATCTGTCCAAGAAAACCCGGACAACCTGGCCAGGAAATTCCCGAGCTAGAAGATTTTCATATGACGTCAAACCTTCAAAATATCAACTAATGAAATTGCTTGAAAGAAGCAAGTGTTTGGCAGTAGTCATTCCTACTCATTCTTGAGTGTGAAGAAAACGTAACGCAACTAATAAATAACGCGATAATAAGAAACTATTAACACTACTGTACAAAATACACTGACTTTCACATAGTCTTTGCAACACATAGTTTATTTACAATCGACATCGGTTTATCCCTTAACCAAGCCGCGAACGAAAGCGAGCTTTTGATTGGCTGCATGAAGGTATGATGTCTGAAAAAAAAATCTGAACATAGCACTGAAATTTAAAAACCAACTTAACCTTTGAAGTTTACAACTTGTATATTACACTTGGTTTACATTATTTTTGATGCAAGTTATTTCTTTGCATGGTTTACATTTACGTACACATTTGTTTTTCAGAATGCTTTTTAACAACCTATTAGGAAAATTAATGATCCCGATCGCCATTCAAAAATGCCTGACTTCACACTTTTTACAACTATTAAAAACACTAAAACAAAACATACTGTGTGTACATTCCACAACTTATACGTTATTCTAGATCCTGTGACCGTTATTCCAAATTCTAGACCGATCACTGTTGTTGACTGCTGAACTACTCAAACAAAGGTTTGTTGTACCTAGGTTGATCTCTCCAGAATATCTATGGTCGTCACCATGTCTTAATTGAGCGTTATGGGAAATCAGTGTCTCAAATACGATTTGACATTTTCGCTAAGTTATAGGTGGTGTTTCCTATTCCTGGATTTGACTTTTCCCTAGACATGACAACGTGTAACGACGGGTGTCTAATTAGAGTCAGGCACTGCTTACTTTTCCTGAGCACCTGAGTGCACCCATGGTTTTTATTCGGTTCGGGTTACTCTCCTTCTGTATTTTATGTTTTTTGTTTTTGTATTGTGTTTGTATATATCCGGATTTGTTACTGTCCCTTGGATTTTGGAAAGTTGTTGTTCGGTCAGATTTCTTTGCTATTTTCATACTTACTAAAAGATTGATTTTATGTTGATTAACTTCGTGCTTAGAACTTGTGTTTTGTTTATTAATATTCTGCATAGATGTACGATGAATGCTTCAGAAATAAATATAATGTACACATTCAATCTTTGTTTTTAAATTTTTGTCTTCTATTAACTTAATATAAAAAGTATACACTAAGCAAATTTAAGTCACCCATTGCTAATAAACGCAGAAGTGACGCAATTTATTTGGAGAAAGAAATTGGGGTGGAGTTTGTTCTTTAGATCTACAGTCTCAAGGAAAGACCTTAAGGTCCTTTACTTTTTGTATAAATTTCATCATCGCGTTTAATCAAAGTTAAGTGCATCGGATCTTCCTTTGAGTATTACATATCATGATTCAGTATTTAATTTTTACTATGAAATGAATCAATTAAATAATTGTTGTATTAAACAATGTATAGGACTGTGTTTATGTATACCTTCAATATATTTTGTGCTAAGTGTAATTATAAGTTTCGAGTGATTGTTGTGGTTTTTCAAAGTAATACGTAATGTGTTAATATATGAATGGAAAACATTTTGAATCTGATTCCATCTTTTTTTTGTTTTCGTTTAATTTATTAACACAATAGTATGTGTTAAAAAATATATCAATAATTTGAAATGATATGTAAAATAGAATTTATGGATTATACATTATTGTAATAAAAAGGGAATTTTCTAACAAACAAAAGTTCATGAGGCTTAAGCTTCCAAAACAATAACTAATGGATTATTGTATTTAGCCTTTTAAGTAATTTCACTATGATATTAAATTGAATAATGTATTGATCGAATAACTCTTTGGTTCACAATTGCATAATCTTTATAAAACTAAATAAACGGATGATACGTTAATTGTAATACTCAAGTTGAGGTTTTAAAAACATCTTTAATTTTCTCAAAACAAATGCAAGATGAAAAATCAGCGTTTTTATTGCAATTATTCTTGACTTTTGTGCAATATACATGTTTTGGGAACCCCAGTATATAATCTTCACATGATCTCTTTAACCAAATTGAATTAAATTCCCTGTATAATCATTTTCCTTCAACAGTAAATTTATTTATGTTTCTTATTGCTTTCAACTTTGAAAGTGCACAGAAGGTTATGTAAATTGAGGGGTTTCTTTTAATATTTTGTTTTAATGCACCTCAGTTACCATTGAGGAGTGCAAATCAAAACTAACTAATTAACTTATCTTCGAAGGCATTATTATCCTCATAGCGAATACCATAAGTCATTCATTTTTTAACAATTTCGTATGATCACGGAAAAAGATAAGCCAACCTATCGGCTAATTAAAATTGAAAACCTAAGTATATTGACAAAGCTCGGAGTAAGACAAATTCATAAGACGCAAAGAAAAATACCACAGAAAGTGAAAAATCAAACCGTAATAAAAACAGTTGTGAACTAATGTGTTTCTGACAAATAAACAGTGCCTTCCTTATTTATGCAGAGAGTTATCATGCAGAGAGAGAAACATACTTATAGCCTCGAGGAAATATCTGAACACATGGAAAGAGAGATTTTCATAACAATCAACTACGTCCTGGGGAAGACAATATAATTCCTGATTCCTGGAAACTAAAAACAATATAGTTTGCCTGTATTATTGGTCAATATCAGTGTGTTGTCTAGAAATCATATTTCTAATCGGTGGATCTAGCATTTCGTGTGCGTTTTGAATACTATAGAGGTTACTTAATATTGATTTCAATGAAAGAAAATTGACAATTTAGAAGAAATTTAATTAGCATTGTTGCAGAGTTTAGTTTGTGTAGTTTTCCCCTTAACATTTCAATCTAGTAAAAAATTTAGGTAATTTGATTTTATACATTGTGTCCTTAATCGCTTGGATTAGTTAAATAAAAATAATTCTATTCATGCTGTATTTATATTTATTGCTTTGGTTGGATAAAAACACTTAAATGGCGTCTTCTCAGATAATTTATATATCGATATTTCCTCTGAGCGGACTACGTTCAGTATCGAATGTAAACACGATGTCGTCCTTCTAGCGTATCGTCAGGGAGAGGTGACAGTGTTTTCTCTGCCCCAATGATTTCCAATTAAATCGATTGAGATTTTAAATAAAATATAATATAAATACCATTTAGTGTTTCATTTTTTTTTCCTATATTATTTACAGAACCGCGATTCCTTTGGTAGTATGTTTTGCATATCCCTACGCTTTTCGGTCTAGGTACATTTTGAGGTCTAGATGGGGTTTCTGTAACTGTTTTTGCTGTTTTAAAAACTATTATTTCACAGAATTATAAGGATTAAACGACTCCCTTATAAACTTGACATAAAGTCCATCGAACTTTATTTAGTTTTGAGTGAGTCGCCGGAGTTTACACATTGATAATTCCTAAAACTGAGTGTTTACTCCTATAATAGTAACCAAACTTAAAAGTATTTTTACCGGAACGAACATCAAATTAACGGCCTAAAGTCTTTTCGTTCCCTTTAATAGACATTATAGGAACAATATCTCACAAGAGTACTAAAACATGTCGTTGATTAGGTACTCATTGGAATGCAGATAGTTTGGTGAAAACACTGTTCTCTGAACACAACCTATACGTTATAAAACCTCAAAAATTAACAAAGGTGACATTATTTCTAGATTTTGTACCATTTATGTCATAGCAAGTTATTTCATGATTAATCACGAAAATGCAGCATTTAATTGTATTTTAAGCTGCATATAAACGATGGTATTATGAATAGTCAAGTGTAGAATAATCACAGGTGATGTAAGGTAACGCTCTACAGACTTTTATGCAATTTTTTTCATCTAGTAAATGGATTGGAAATTGGATTTATCGACACTGATAGAAAGACAAGTTGATTGCTACACATTATGTGTGATTTCGGCTGCAGACAAGTTTTATTTAACCAGAGTCGCAGTCTTGATATACTTATACTAGTATATCGACTTAGTTGCAAACATTTCTATAACAGCACCCTGATCCTGAATTAAAACGATATAATAATCATATTAAAATTGTATTTAATTTTAAAAGAAACTGTATTTCTTGGTCTCATAATTGACTTATCCTGGCAATTCTGCTCACGGCTGTGTTTTCAAACCTTTTTGAAAAACATCCAAACACAATTAAACTTTTTTGCCTAAGTATTAAATCTCATTTGTAAAAATTCTTATACAAATTTCACTGAAATAGCTCCCTGTCGAAATTCCATATATTCCTCCTTGGATGAACACCAAACACGCCTTTATTTGGGATTTTAGAATGCATAAGACATCCGAAACGAACCCTTTGATTATTCAGCAACACTTTGCAGATCTAATATCTAACTATTATGCGCATAGCACAATATATACAGATGGATCGAAAGACGGTGGCAAAGATGCTTCTGCTGCTTTTTCCATTCGCATCCTATGTATTCAAAGGAGAAATACATGGTATTTTTCTTTAAAATTACAAAAAAACCTTTATTTTTCGAAGTTTCCAGTCACGTGGGAATCCATGAAAACACATTTGGTGACCAGGAAGTCAATGCTCACATAGGAAGTAACATTAGTTTCTGACCAGTTTGTTTAATATGGTGTCGCCTTGGTGGCGACCCATAGTTAAATTTTAAATAATGAAACACGACTCGAATGTATGTCATGCAACAGTCACAAACATGTTTCGATTGACTGAGTAGTCGTGGCCCACATTCGCGATTTTTTTTCATACGGTGATTTCTTATTCCAATTTGCTGGCAACAACATATTGCAGTTTTTAAAGGAAATGTATGTGTTATTTCAACATCTGACTCAAATATATCAAATTCTTACTATTTAAATATTTTTAATCACTTTATTCTCTTTTATACGTAAATATTTTCATACTATTGTATGAGACCTCAGTATTAGTTTATTTAAATAGGTTCAGTAATTGTTGTTTGTGTACAAAATTATTAACTTTAAAATTGTTCACCTCCTGAATATAGATAAAATATTGCTTGTTGGGCGTTAAACATCAAGGAGGCACTCGATCAATAACGGATTTTATAAATGTTCCATGTCTTTTTAAATTAGAAAGCATTGTCCTTAAAGTTATTTTTTACATTTGAACCATTTGTCTCTATGCGAACCACCATATATTCATCTGGACTTCTTTTGTAACACTCTTGAAAATTATTCGCTATACAATCATGTTAAAAAAAATCCTAAATACTGCCAAATTTTGATATAGCTCTTACCATCAAACCGTTAAAGACAGAAATGGCGAAGCCTTAAATTTATTCTATTGTCAATTAAAGGCTGCAAATTCTTCTTAGGGCAATACAATAAAATAAATTTCAGTCGAAGTTACAATTAGACATAATGTAGAAAAGTATACAGACATAAGTCTCTACAAATGTAAATAAATTGACAGAGAGAAACATTTTATCTATCAAGGCCATAACAATCGATAACTGTTGTTATGCCGGATAAATAAAAAAAGATAAATTTCAGTGTATGACGCATCTGATAATGTCTCATTTACCTCCTACTAAGCGCAAAAATACAATGAATATTTTAACTTTTTAACAGTTTTAAAAATCTTTGACTGAATGCATCGATCCGAAGCATAGTTATTAATACATTTAGTTTAAATAAATACCTTATTGTAAACTTTTCCTGAATCCCTTTTATTACTACCTCTGTAAAACTATCTCTTTGAAAGTTAGCTATTGGAATAGATTCCGGAATAACGGGTATTTGTTCAAGGTTTTCAAATTCTTTTTCTATTGATTTCTGCTCATATAAGAATGTAATTCCATGCTGTTCTAGTAAAATATTTTCGAACTTTAAAGATACATCTGTGTAATTTTTATGAAAGCGCTCCAAAAGTTTTTGAATATTTTCTAGTTTTTCTGACTCCGTGCTGACATAATCTGATGCAGTTGTTTCATAAATGTTTCTAGCATGCCTAATTATGCTATCAAAATCGAGTGCAGTCGTCGAAACCTGTTTGCTAAATTCATAGTTGTCCGATTTGATCTTAGGCATTTTTTCATTTTTGATTTTTTCAAGGGACTCTTCGATAAATTTTAATTGTGCCTGTAGTGTTTGAATTAGGGTCTCAGTCTTCTGTCTCTGCTGATCAACAGTGATTTTATAGCCACAAATTTTATGTCCAGCATGAGTAGATATTATACATTCACTGCAAATCAGGTATTCACAACCCTTACAATAATACAAATAATCCTCTTTATGAACTTCACACATTGGTTTAGGCTTAAATACACGACAACCTTCCTTAGTGACATCTATCACCGTGTGTTCTTTGTTAGATGGAAATTTATCATGTATTGCTTTGCAAATTACACACAAAAATTGTACACAATCATAGCAATATAATTGTCCAAGCTTGTCAGTGCAGATACTACACTTATTAGACGAGAGTTGAGCCATTGCGGAGCTAAAAATGATAAAATATGTTCATACCTAATACTTAATAATCTTAATATTTAACATACCAAGCAGACTTTAAATATCGTTTCGCAGATTAGATAATAGAAATTAATAAATGGAAGTTATTGGCGAAACGGGTTATATTTATTGCTTTTGTATCTCTACTGCAAAGACTTTTCTGTTTTGGGAATATTTTTCTTTGTTTAAACCACCACACTGTCAAAATGCAGATATTGAGAACGCATAAAAACTATATAGTATGGTAATGACCTGGTGTCACTGAAACACGTAACATCGTAATTTTAAAAATGTTTGTTTTGTTGATGTTCTTTGTACATAAGATCTAACTGCCTTCAGTTTTAATTAATGACGTGAACACGAGTACCCGGTAAAACTCGATTTCTGCAAGAAAACTGGCCTCCCTTGTTGATTAATGGTTTAATATACATTAACTAGACAAGTTACCCCAAAAATAAAATAATTAAAATTGTTGAGAACGTAATGACGGAAGTTAACGTATGGTTGTGCCGAAAGGACTAAGGACTCGTTACGAGGCATACTTCTAGAGTAATCCTACCGAAAATCGTTTTCAACTGAACACAGAACAAGCAAGCCGAAGCACTGCAATAAAAGAGTGATGTCCGTTTTAAAAACAAGTAATTGGCCATCATTTATGTTTGTATTCAGAACAAAAATTAGTTGTCATTTAATGTTCCATTCAGAGCAATGTCACTTTCTGTTCGCACAGTCCCTTGCTGTTCAAATCATACATGCGAATCATCGGTTTTTTCGTAATCAAGAGAACAAAACATTTTTCCATTTTAAGATTTTGACCAAAAGAGATAATCTTAGACAATAATTTAAAGTAGAAAAAATGCTTCTATTATATCAAAATAGACACACTAAATGGATTATTTATCAACTTACAACACCAATGTTTCGTGTCGATTCAATTCAAACTCGGGTGTCCGTATAAAATAATAACAACCTGATCAAAATATAAAATGAAAGTTATTTTTTGTACTGAAAATTTTATATATATTTACTTATTGATATTTTAAAATTGAAGTGCACAGATACTCAATTGCGCAATTGAATACTGGCATCTCCTTTGTCTTCCACAACATGAGTAAGCTTTCGGAAAGGTATCTAATAGACTTTTGACTGCAATGAAGGCACGATCCACAAAGTCTACCGACTATTTATAACGTAGAAAAATGCATCGTTGGCTCGTAGTCGTCGTCCTTAAATCACGGTACTACGTCGACCTACATTGCATAATCGATTT
The DNA here is from genome assembly GCA_944474755.1 of Limnoperna fortunei. NCBI lineage: Eukaryota > Metazoa > Mollusca > Bivalvia > Mytilida > Modiolidae > Limnoperna > Limnoperna fortunei. The sequence goes on from OX104115.1 coordinate 39,135,239, forward strand.
ACTAGATATGCACAAACAGCACGACATACACATTCAAGGAGACCAACAATCGCAACGAACATTAGCGACAAAAGCACCGACACTGCATATACAAATACATATTACTACAAGACAAGACAATGGTATGTTGAATACGCAATGAACGTTGTCTCATCACTCTTTTTAACTGATCAGTGTGGCCGCCACGCTATCATGTTACTATGTGAATTCAGTCTAAACCATTAACTTGAACCTGTTATCTTTCAATCCATCCAAAATTCCATCAGCTTATAAATATGTGAAACGACTGGCGAGTAGCCTCTTCCGTTAATATTGAATGCGTGCTTAAGTTTTAAAAACGATATAGTAGTCTAAATGGTCGAAAGGTACAATTTTTAACGACATTTAAGGGATATTAAAGAACAAATCATAATGTGAATGGTTTGTACGATAAAGGTTATGTAGGACATTTAATAGATCGTGTTGCATAAGTTTTCCATATAAGGATACTTGTCTGTTTCACCCGTATCGAAATTGGTTTTAGCACCTCCTTCGAGCAGTATCATTGACTTTTAAGATGTGTTGTTTTCGATTTCCAACGAAATCCATAAATAAAAAAATCGTATAAATCCACATTTTTAACTATGCGTCAGTAGTTAATAATAAAATGCTATCGAAGATACCAAGGTTAATATATTTACTACGCAAGACGCGCGTTTCATCGAATCAAAACTAATCAGTGGTGCTCAAGCCCAAACAATATTTAAAATCCAAATTACTTAGATTTTGTAAAGCTTTTATCACCGAAAATTCCAAAACATATACCAAGTACGACTAAGGTTATCTATACCTTGAATATAGAAAACCTTAGAATTAAAATAATTTTCGAAATTGCAGGGCAGTAAATTAAGAAAATGATTATATCACTGAAAGAATTTATGACATTCCTTTTACTTGTGTTATTTTCGAGAGGAGTTTTCCATGTCAGACAAAATCTTTTGAGTAAACAAGTCTCGGAAGCGTTGACTCATTGCACATTTTAACTGAGTATTGTGAGCTGAAAATTATACATAAATGATAAACCAGTGTCATCAAAAATATTTTGTATACGAGACAACATTTAAAAGCATCACACACTCCAATATAGTTTGTACATGTTGTAGTTTGAGCTATACTATATTTAACTAAGTTTTTTCACTTCTAATTAACCTATTCCAGAAAGATACCATTCTAGTATTTATTTAAACTGACAATTGAAAACAGCCATGTTCCCAATAAATCAAGTGTATATTGACGAAACTTGTTAATAAAACATATGATGAGTATTTTTTAGGTAAATTAGTATGAACGTGAAGTGAGAATTGTATTATTATAAGACTTGTTGATTGTTATGTCGCATCAGGTTTCATTATTTTACAGAAACGAAGACGAATGTATATTTTTTAGAAACAAAAAATCTGTAATGCGTAATAACTTAATCTAATATTAATAAACATCAAGGAAAGCATTTTTCTATAGTTAAATCCAGAAACTGGTTATGTGTGTTTTGATAACACTTTATAAAATTAATCACCTATCAGCATTATAATGTACCTCACGCGGTCAATGTAAATATTTACATTGTTGTGACAATGACGTTAAGATAACTAGTAACCGATATAACGTGTACCATTCAGTACAGATTTAATGTTATCTCTCATGACGTATAATTATCTTTACTAATCATTATTGCAGTGCACCAGTTTGAGAGTTTAATTTCATACGACAGACACGAAATGTCATATTAAACCAGGTCCCTCGGATATTTCAAGGATTTCACTATTGGCTAGTCTAGTCTTGTTTTGTAGCTGAACATTCATTTTATACACAATGTATTTGCCACTTGATCTCTAATTAACAACAATGTTTCATACAGTTATAGAATAAGTTATGAGTTACATGTTTTTAGTAACGTTTTTTTTAAATAAATAGAATTTGACAGTGTTGAGCCAGTTAAATGGATCCCAAACGGCCATCTTTATTGCAATTCTCTCACAACACAGACTTGCAAAAACGTATATACATCACACTAATAAAAAGCATAATCGACATTCTGTGAAACACCAACCATTAGAAACTACAATGAATTGTATTTTTAAGGCTCCTTATATATTCGAATGGAAAGCCTGTCTAATTCCTTATTTTTTAATTAAGTATATTTTCTGTTTTACCTTTGCACTAGAAATTTTATTTAGTCACATGTCTTACAGTCATTGACTGGGTTTCACTGGGTTTATCTCCCAGAAATATTGTGTTCATCTTAACTTTCAAACCATTACAGATAACTCAATAACAATTTTTCGAAGAACGTCAGTCATGAACAGAGGCACTTTGTTTCATACAGAGGAAGATGTAACAACATTTATGGGTATAATTCCACCTTTCAATTGCAATTTAATAATGCACAGAGTAATGTGGATCTACTGATCAAAAGTTATATGTGTGGTTTTCTTGCAATATTTTAAGTTTTTTAAATGAATATATGCATAATACTATTTATATATTTTTTGTTTTTTTAGGGTTACATAGTCAAAATACAAAAAAAAAAAATAAAAAAAGACTAGATAAAACACAAACCTACGGAAAGACATAACAATAGATCATAAACAGTTACTTTACACTTGAATGGTTATACTCTACACCGCCGTATCTCAAAATGATTAGAGTCCTTCTTATGTTTGTACCTTTTTTAAGAAAAAAATGCTTCTTTTAAAAAATAATAAAATATGAAAGAAAAATGTATTAAACATGGACTACCACTCCAAAAGAAAGACAAAGCAATTAATTATGTCAACTTCACATAAAGAGCTAAAAAGGTCAGAATAAAAACGAATGCTGCGGGTGTGTAAGCGTTTTGCGAGTCATTAACAACATTCATAATTGTTTTCTTAGTCATAAAACGTCACTTACGGGAAGTGAGAAGGAAAAACAATTGAAGTTGAGTCTAGTTATCGTAGGGCCGAATAAAAAGTTTGACGAAAAATGGCTGTATAACATCACTTGATAATTCAACGTAATAATTGAATAAGCCCATAAATCGTATTGCATAGCATGAGATAAACTTTAATCTAAAATTGTTTCCTAAACAATATTCAATGATTAAAAGAACAAAAATGAACGTTAAACCAATGTTCCAGTATTACAGTGAAATAAGATAATAAACGGTCTTGTAATCTTGATTGAAACATCCTTTAAACAAAGATTGAAAGAGTGTTTACAAAATGAGTATATGGTATATGATAAAAACACGATTATTCGGGGATGAAAAAACTATAAAACAAATGCAAACACAAAAGCATTTATTTGAACGTAGAACATTTCACACACAAACAAATTTGCAATTTTTAAACATAATATTAATTATCATCAGACTATGGTCTTCTCTTAATTTCCCCGAAACAAAACAAGTAACATCTAATTATTTGTCAAACAAACAAAAAGATTATAGTCAATAGTTTACATATTTTTACAAATTTTATGCGTTCCAGTGACAATTTTTAAATCTCATATTTAAGGCAGCAAATAATTGTATTTAAAATGTTTTTTGTTTGACAGCTAGGCTTTTGTATTGTTTATACTTATTAATAATTTATAAGTTTTTTAAATCACGTTACAAAGTATCTACTGTTCTTGTTTGCTTTAAATTACATCCGCCCGTCGTCACTTACAGAAATGTTCCGTTCTTATTGAGCAAATATAGCAGCATCTGATTTAACTTCAAACTGGGGCTTCGGTGGTCGAGTGGTCAAGGTCGTTCTACTATCGATCACGTGTCAGTCAAAAATAAGATTGCGCATTCGAGTTTCACTGCGGGCAGGGTGCACTCGACTCCAATCTTAATTGACAAGGATAGCCAGTTTTGCTAAAGAAGATCGGTGTTTTCTCCGGGTATTCCGGCTTCCTCCCCCAATAAAAACTGGACACCATGATATAGCCGAAAAAATTGCTGGACGTGGCGTTATACACCATACAAACAAACAACAAAAACAAATCAAACGTCCCTTGATACCTATATATTCTATACAGTTGCTATGCCTATAATTTAACAAAATATTGTTGATACATACTTATTAAAAACCGGATTAAGACATTACTAAATACTGCAATATTTAATGTATAGAAGGTTTGGCAAATGTCAGCTATGAGAACCTATAGACAGTCTCTGGATATTTTTTGTAAATCTGACATGCATAAATGACATAATGCAATAATGTTATGTTAGCTTTATGCTGTGATAGGTAATTCCATTACTGAAACTTAAAAAAATTCTATCTAGAAAGTCAGTTAACTCTATCTCGAATTGGCTAGAAAGTAGGTTAAACCAGTGCTATCAATTTCTATCGATTCATTGATTACACTTCCTACTAATGACATTAAGGAAAATGAATAACAAATACTTGGAGTATGCAGGCAACGGTAAGTCAAACGCAGAAAAAACCACGGTAAACAAAGAAGACAATAACAAAGCAAACAGCCAAATCACTGTTATGAGGTACTGATTAATTTTGCCTTGAATTTGTATTATGTATTTATATATTTTATTTGTAAACACCAAATCTTTATAAAATAATTACATTGTAATCTTTTACATTGGTTGCTATTTTTTTTTACTTGAGAAAACGAATTGTTAAGAATAATCTACAACTGTTTACCACGAAATAATAATAAACACAAGTCAGCTACACAATTCAAGGACATTCCATGATGTATAGAATTCAAGAACAATCATTTAGGAGCTGTAAACTTGGATACACCTGAGAAGATAAGATTTTGGTTGGACTTTCATTCTTATTGTTGGATAGTGAGGTAAGTTGGAAATACAACATTTCGTACAAGTGGACTTATAAATTCATTCAGTCTCTGGTTGCCTTAAAATTATACGCTTCTAATGAAAACTAATTTCGACTTTGGTTATTTCGACCTGTAACAACAACCAAAAATGACTATAACGAACACCACTAAAATCCGGGAGTGGGTACATGTGTTCGGGAAAGAGAAGCAAATTCTGCTCAACTCATGGCACCCGTCATAATGGTGACTAACACGACAGAAAAGCTGATGTGTTAATGTAGTCTGTAGAAATGCAGCACATATGCAATTCGTCTGTAACGTAGTTATTTTACATACGGAACCTAAAACCCTGTTTTTAGCCCTTTACCCGACCGGTAAAGTTTTGACATTTTTGCACTGGAAATCGTTACCACGTACATCAATCTAATGTGGAAAACGGTCTACTTTCTTCTTCTGAACAATATTTAATAATCATGAAAATGCAGCTTTAAATCAAGACAGTGTTTAGTTCATCGAATTTGTGTATCTTAAATAATTCTCAGAGATTTTCGGTGTTAGTCCCAGAAAAGGTTTTCATGCATATACATTTTTTCACACGAGTACCCGGTAACCTTATTGATGTTATAAAAGCAAACAATAAAAAGGATCTGGAAGCAAAATTATATCACTTGATATAAGTAAATATATATTTTTGTTAAAGGAAAAGTGTGTTATAATAAACAGAATTTGTTTCTTTGAATGTTTTTCTTGTCTTGGCATGACGTCCATTTTTATGATGGAAGAGGTAGTGTTACTAATTTTAAATATGTTGGAAAATCTGACCGATTTATTTAATATCAGAAAAGAAATTTTTCCGAGGAAACTTATCTTTAATAAATCATGACCAACAGGGTGCTCAAAATGTGTTCTTAACAGATGTAATTCAATGATATTTGCAATAAAGCACCATACGATAAATCTGTGTCACCTACACAGAATTACGAAAGCACAAAAACATAAACCGCATTTTCATTCATTTCTGATAAAATTCATACTACATTGCTTATCATACATCATTTCCTTTTCTATCTGCATGAGCACCTATACAAAAATGTGCCATTGCTTTTTAGATAAAGCTACCCGTTTGTCTATGTCCATGACTTATGATTTGTATGTTGTACGTGTGATTGTAAGATGAAAACATTTAATGCGGTAGTCTAAGCCGAGTTTAATAAACTCAGTAATCATACAATATTTTTTTAACTGACATTTTATGCCCCCGCGACGACATGTCGGGTGGCATTAAGTTTTACTCATGTCCGTCCGTACGTCCGAACGAATTTCAGTCAAGCTTTTCTCAGAAACCGTACATGGGAACAATTTGAAATTTGGCAGAGTGGTTCAGTATCACAAGTTGTACGTCTTAAGCGACTTTCAGACCTGTCGGACAACTACTTCCTGTTTGGGACTTCATTTGTACGTAAATACCTCCGTCCGTATGTAAGAATTTCCGTCAAGCTTTTCTCAGAAACCATACATGAGAACAATTTGACATTTGGCAGGGTGGTTCAGTATCACAAGTTGTACGTCCTAAGCGACTTTCAGATCTGTTGGACAACTACTTCCTGTTAAAGACTTCATTTGTACGTAAATACCTCCGTACGTGTGTACGAATTTCCGTCAAGCTTTTCTAAGAAACTGTACATGAGATCAATTTGAAATTTGGCAGGGTGATTCAGTATCACAAGTTGTACGTCCTAAGCAACTTTCAGACGTGTCGGACAACTACTTCCTATTTGGGACTTCATTTAGCGGGGGCATCTGTGTCCCATGGACACATTCTTCGATTTTTGTTTTAATTAATTTTAAATAGTAATGTATTATTAAAATGAATATTGCATACAATATTTGTTCTATACGTATATATAGACGAATAAAGTATATATTCAGTATAATTTAGTAAATAGTAACTTCGAATATATTTACAGTACAGCTTTTAGCTATGCATAAATATGTTAACAATCTTTGTAAATGTTGCTTACCTTTCATAGTAATCGCAAGTGTCGTGCGCCCTGCGAAATTTACTCATTAGACGGGTAATACATATCTAAATGATGTATACAATATTATATATAAATTATATAAGAAAAAATACTAGTGAGAAGCAAATAAGCAATGTGTCATGTATGATATCTGATATTCAGGTAGTACTATAGTATAGTATAGTATGGTATGGTATCATATGGTCTGGTCTGGGATGGGATGGTCCACTGATTATAGAAAATGGTCCATAAAATATATAAATAACCAATTGAAGTTGTTATAAATGGGCCATTCACAAAACATACTTTCAAGATTACTGTAGTGCATGATATTTTTATACGGTGCGATTATCAGAAGTACATGTATTAGAAGTCAATGCTTGGTGTGTTTTTTTCGTTTATTTGTTTGTTTGAATATTGTTTAATGCCACTTCAGCATTTCTTTTAAAGTAGCTATATCATGGCGTCAAGTTTTTATTGGAAAGGAAGCCGGAGTAGCCGGAGAAAACCCCCGATCTTTGGTAGGAAAACTGGCAATCCTTGTCTTTTGAGATTGGAGTCGAGTGCACTGCCCGCAGTGAGACTCGATACCGCAGCCTCATTAATGACAGATCAAGTGATCAATACTAGACTTAAACACACGTCCACCGAGGCCCCCGTGTTGTTTTCATATTGATGCAATTACTTTTACTCATTTATTTTTTTTTGGCAAATAACCGTTACGTTATCATATGGGTTCAAGCATATTTAATTTTTTTGTAACAAATTTATCTTGTTGCAGTCTCACAGATATAATCCGGATGTTATTCATGAACGCGATAAATAAAAGTTATTTCCTTTTTTTCTGGGATGAAATTATGTTGTATCAGTTTTTATTTACAGTCAGGTTCCAAATGACTCTCACAAATTTGGGTTCATATACCTAAAATAACGCCGGCAGTGGTTGTCGAACTATTGGCAAATTATAGTTTTTTAAAATGATTTATTTGTTGGTTTAACGTCCATCGAAGGCATATTTTAACTTAATGCAGGACAAGCCCAAGATAACAAACAATAAATCAACGGGGAAACTGGATAGCCCAACAGAAACACAAATATGAAGGCCAATGGCAGAATGGAGTATTAGGTTGAGAAGGAAGTTTTAGCTTCTTGTAGCGGCTGACTACTCTTTTTCGAAATATGTACACGTGGTATTTAGCGTGCAAAATGCGTGGCACATTCCAAGATACTCCAAGACGTAAACCATGTAAAAATTTGTCTTTTTAACAACAAGGCGCTGAGTACCGAACATTTTTACGGACGATCTAAAATACGAACGTGATTGTCCACTACCGGGCAGGTTAGTGTTGAATTCGTTTGGAATCTTCTCAAGTTCTTGAAATGTAACTTTCATGACTTTGGAAACGTAACGGTAGGATTTCTTATGAAGAAAAATTAAATTGGAACAGAACTAACCAGGAAAAACTATACATAGGTGCAAGTATGTTTTTACTGTTAGAAAATATGCGTATAAATATTATGTTTCTTCCCTTTTCTGACATAATAACAAATTCGTCCCGTATCATTCGATAGCGCATGTAAAGTCGATATTACAGGTCCCCGTGGATGAACCATATGTGTGCATTTATTAAGGTTTACCCCTTATATATTATCATTTAATAAATAAACTACTTAATAAACTGATATAAGGTCTATTAACATGTTATTCATGTGTTTTTCATAAAGGGTTGTAAATCTGATTGTTTTCTGTTAAGATACGGAAGGAATTGAAGTTATTCCCCTTTGCCATATTTTTACATATTTAACACTACGCGGAACCTTGAGAGGATTATTTTCGCCAATTACATAGGCGTAACAGCCGGTACGGTACGGCAGGTACGGCTTCCGCCGTACCAATAACTTTTGCAGGTACGGCATGCCGTACCAATAATTTTCAGAATAAACAAAAATTGTTCATATTTTTCTATTTTTATTGGTGTCTTTTTACTCTCCTCTCATCTCAAATACATAGGCGTAGCATCCGGTACGGCAGGTACGGCTTCCGCCGAACCAATATCAAATGCGATGCTACGTCTCTGAATTATGGTTACCAATGGCTTCGATATAGTTAGGTCTTTACAAACCCAATTAGTAAGGTCATTTTACTCTGATTTATGAAGACTTAAACTTGAAAAAAAAGAAATTGTTACTAATAATAGCTGATAAAAACTGTAAACACTGTAATTTTATTTTTGCGTATGAAAAACATTCAATAAAAGTATTTTGAGATAAAAAAAACACTAATTCATTTTGTCACATTTGCTTTAAAATTTTTGAATAACTTCAACTTTTCATTCTTGGCTCAGGGGCCTCGGTGGCCGAGTGGTCAAGGTAGTTCGTTTACTATTGATCACGTGGTCTGTCAACACTGAGATTGCGGGTTCGATTCTCACTGCAGGCAGGGTGTACTCGACTCCAATCTTAATTGACAAGGATTGCCAGTTTTCCTACCGCAGGTCGGGGGTTCTCTCCGGGTACTCCGGCTTCCTCCCCCAATAAAAACTGGACGCCATGAAATAGCTGAAAAATTGCTGAAAGTGGCGTTAAAACACCATTCAAACAAACAAAAACAAAATCATTCTTGGCTCTGTTGTTTCGTAATTAATCGATTACAGCGATAGAAAACCTTTCGATATTTGTTTGACATTTTTAATGGGATTTAACGCCACTTTCAGCAGGTTTTAGCTATATCATTTATTCTAGTTAATATTGGGTGTATCAAAGAACGCAATACGTCATAAATACATCACAAAAATACAGGTTTTTAACGTTAATGCGGGTGTTACGCAGTATTCTGTATTATGGCCTCTTTTGTTTTATTAATGATATAAAAGGACTCTATTGAGTCAATCACAAGACTGTTTTCGGAAGACACCCTTTTTATGTAAAGTTCTAACTCAAGGGAAACTTTAGAAATTGTTTCGATTTATATATAATTGATACATGGTCATTGCATACTTCGGATATGCTGTTGATAAGGAAGAGTTTAGAAGTTTCAAAATAATCAACTGGGTATATTTTAGCAGTGAAAAAACCTCGCAATTATACGCAGTCACTACTTAAGATATCAATGCTTAAAAAACGCAAATATATACTTCGGTGGCCGTGTGGTTAAGTTAGTTCGTTTACTATTGATAACGTGGTCTATCAACACCGAGATTGCGGGTTCGATAATCACTGCAGGCAGGGTGTACTCGACTCCAATCTTAATTGACAAGGATTGCCAGTTTTCCTACCGCAGGTCGGGGGTTTTCTCCGGGTACTCCGGCTTCCTCCCCAATAAAAACTGGACTCCACGATATACTGAAAAATTGTTGAAAGCGGCGTTAAACACCATTCAAACAAAAACAAAAAAACGATTATGGAGTATAGTTGTGAATTGTGGAATAGATGCGGGAATGAACTTTCAGAAAAACCTGACAAAAATGCCGTCAGAAGCAGCCAGCTTTGTAGCCGGTCTCCCATATTATGCAAGTCGCAAATCACTGTATTTAGTCACAGTTTGGGAGAAGTTTATAGACAGACGAAATGACGATGCTTATGTGTGCCCAAATTATAATCAAATAAAACAATCTATAAGTTGTACTTCAAATTTTACTCACTGTCGGTCAATATCATTTTTCGGTTTATCCCTTGAATGCCAACATTCTTTGATGTACCGAAAATTTACCTGTAAAATATTGTTGGCATTCGAGGAATAAGGTCAAATTGTTGTAAAAACAAATGTGCATTATTATACAAACAATCTTCTAAATTAATTTTACATGTAAATTAAGTAGAGGTTTTTTTTTATTTTATTTTCTATTATCTCATTTTGTTTCACCAGAAGATGTCTCTTTTTATATTTTCAATTTTTAATGCCTCTTTTTGAAATGATTTTAAAATAACATTTTACTTTTTTTTTTTTTTTCATTTATTTCACCAGAAGATGTCTCTTTATATATTTTCAATTTTTAATGCCTCTTTTTGAAATGTTTTTAAAATAACATTTTACTATTTTTATTTTATTAATTTCATCACTTTCAATAAAAATTTGGAATATAACATTAAGCACAAATAAGCATACAAACACAATATTTAGTTAATACATTTTTACTCAAGATGCAAAAGGTAGGATGCAGCATCAGCAAACTGTAATGTGTTCATCTCTTTGTTGGTGTTTCTGTGTTTAAGGTATCCAAGTCTGTCTTCAGTTTCTCTGTATTTTCTCTTTCTGGTGACTCGTTTTCCAGCAGAAGCGTACTGGAGCATCTGACATCTTGAGAGGGCATCCTGACGCGGCGTAAGAGCTCAACGGTAGATATTAACTTTCTTTATCTTGGAGTGCCATCCTTCTAAGTTATTGGTAGTTCTTGGTGTCAGCTTGGATATTTCAACTTAACATCATTATGTCTGGTACATAGTATTAAGCTTACTTTAATAATTATAATATTGAACATATTAATTAAATAGTTTTAAAACTCTTATAACTTAGTGTATTCATTTTCAATATTAAATATATTTAAAGAGAAATTAAAACACACTAAAAAGTAAATTACACGAATGGGTTTTTATTGTTTGGGGAAACAAAATTATTAATGTTAAAATTTTACTTATATATTTAATTCTAACCATCTAACTATCTATGTTATACTTTCATACTTATTAATTAACTTAATTCGTACGAAAACACCTTGTAATTGTATAAACATCTATTGAAATTATGGTGTTGGCATTCGAGGAATACCTACAATATAAAATGTTGGAATTCGAGGAAGACGCCCATTTTTCAACGTCCGTATAAAAGCGTATTGACCACTTTCCAAATTATTATATGACATATAAAAACCACAACTGAAATACAATTTCGTTTATATATTTCGTCGGTACTGTTATGACGTAAATTCGCCCTTTTTGCCGGTCCGAATATAAGGGACGAATTCCGTCATACTCTGTTTGTACAGACTACATGTTCCTTGTTGTGGGGTATAGCTCGGATACGAGAGGTACGACCACTATAGATGAAAATAATATGTACTAACTAAAAATGGATGGACCAAAAAGCTTTCAACAGCCGAAAATCATTTTTAAATTATAATGCTCTATATAATAAATTTTGACAAATTATAACAATATTTACATCAGAAACATTAACCACTAAATAATTATTTTCGTTTTTACGTAAATTTTAATTCCTTTTAAATTATTCTTTGTAAATTTATCACAATTTTATATTTACTAAATATAGCTGAAATATTAAGATTATTTTTACTTTATTCTTAATTATCTTCGAAAATATATGTTAGTTTAATAATTTAATTGGAGTCGGAAATACCATAATAAAGTATATATATATTGTTTAAAATAAAATAAAATGTAATAAATTAGCTAGTGGTTATATAACATATATAGTTATGTATAATGTTTTGTACCTACGCAACATATTTGTTTTTTTTTTGTTTTTTTCTTTTGAATCTGATTGGTTGATTGCAGAAGTGTTGAATTTTGGCTCAACTCCTAACATGTCGTAAAAATATCTTATGAGAAGTTTAATTGTTCTACTTTCGTGACATCAATGTCAAGTTAATCTGGTGCAAACGTCTTTCCTAGTTTTTCTAATTACCTACATCAAGATCTGATTAAGCGATTATTGATTACAGATGTTATGTATTGTTTTTCTCATGATTTATTATTTTTTATCTTTTAATATTATTACAAAACTGATTAAAATTACATCACAACATTACAGGTGCCATATTATTGATGTTGGTTCTATACTAATTTTAAACCGGAAGAAATATCCGGATCTATATTTAGTACAGTAGCGTCAATATTTGTTAGGGCCCCGCCACTTTGTGGCGGACGCCCTATAGTGATCAGTCTGTCCGTCCGTCCGTACCAATCGTGTCCGGGCTGTAACTTTTTTATCTTTTGAGGTAGGCTTTTGATATTTGGAATGTAGGTAGATAATATCAAGGCGATGTGTCGCATACCGTGGTTGATAACCTTTGACCTTGAACTTTGACCTTAATGTCACAATATTGCTTTCTCTATGACAAATTCATGTCCGGGCTATAACTTTTTTATCTTTTGAGGTAGGCTTTTTTTATTTGGAATGTAGGGAGATAATATCAAGGCGATGTGTCGCATACCGTGGTTGTTGACCTTTGATCTTGAGCTTTGACCTCATGTCCGAGTTGTAGCTTTTTTATCGTTTGAGGTAGGCTTTTGATATTTGGAACGTGGGTAGATAATATCAAGGCGATGTGTCGCATACCATGGTTGATGACCTTTGACCTTGACCTTAAGGTCGGCGGGGCCCACAGAGATGGGTACCATCTCACTGATATCTAGTTAAAAGTCGTTGGAATGTATGAATAGTTTCAGCGTAGATCAAACCGTTGATATTTTAAGTGCTGTCCATAACTACATCAAATGCACCCACCGCTTCGAATGACTTCGTGTTCTCTACATGCTGTTTTCTTTTCCTTTTGTCTTTCCTATTTTCCTTCATTTTTCTTATTGTTGAAATTTTTTTTTGTATTTTTGTTATACAAGAAGTAATAGAAACATTTAATTTGAACATTCATAATTTGAAAATTATTTTAAGAGTTGAGTGGCGTAGCTAGAGTCTGAATAATGTGGAAGCAGCGGGTTCTTGTGTAAGTCTTGGCAAGAGGTCCGGGGGGGGGGCGGGCTTACCACGTCAAAAGCTTCAGAGACATATAGCATTTTCGAATTTCCAACATGTTCCTAGATCTGTATTGTTTTTTTTTGTTCCTTTTTTATCTTTTTTTTTTGCCAAAACGATTTTAAAGCCTTTCCTTCGAGCTCCGCCTGGCCACGTTGTTACTCAGTGGTTCATTGAAATCGTCTTTAATGGTGTATTATTCTAATTTGTTTCTGTATTTATAATTATGTTGTGTTATGTTAATGCTTGATTTACAATCTAGAGAAAGGGTAGGGTCCAGCTTATTTGCTCTTGTATTGTATGCAAATAACATGTTTAATATGGGGTTTGGGAGGCAAGGCAAAACCACTACCTGCGGAGGGAAAACTGTGAATCATTGTTTTTTACGGCGAAATTAAGCACGCCCTTCCCAAAGAATAAGGCTCAAATCTGCACCTTTAGTGTTGATGCTAATTACCTTATGCATTTGTCCTTCGAGGTCCAGTGTAAGTAATAACGTTTCTTTATAATTTATAATATGTCCTTTTATTTCCTATTTTGATGATCTCAACTGAACAAAAATATTTATACAAAACACTTGTTTATAGGAACAGCTCGGCTACATATGAAGCTCATTTTTTTACAATTAATTTTTATTTCACCACAAAATTGGACTTGGTGCCGGCGTTGTAGTAGACAGTCTACAAAAGAAAAAAAAACAATGCGAGTTTGAATTCCGTATTGTCATACAACAATAATATTGGGTGTGTTGGTTTTTTTTTTGGGGGGGAGTAATCATATAGAACTGAACTGCACAAAGTATAAGCCTAACATATTACAGAATGTTAGAGGTTACAGAAGGTTTTGGACTAACATCGTAACTAAAGTGAAAATATATGTCTCATTCTGGCTTGACAATTAACAGCCACATTCACTTGAACGCAGGTTGGTTAAGGGATTTGAGTGCATTTTATCAAAGGAAATCTCATGCATATGGTATATTTTTATATTTACGCGAAGAGATATTAAAAAAAATATGTTAGGAGTTTTTTTCTACATGGACGGTGTACATAACTTATCGAATAAAGTCTGTTACAAGCGACTCTTGTGGTGTCACTGTGACATTGAAATAGCTTACAGTACATTTTGTCTTTGTCGTCAAAAGACAAACGACTATTGCATTATATATTAACTAAAAGTTATTGAAATAAAAACGAGCAGATCTTAAATATTAAGAAAAACAATACGCGCCGAAGATTTATGAAATATTATATTTTTTATTTAACGATGATCTGTGTAAACTGAATGCGATATTTACGTTCGTGTCGTTCAAACGCACGTGTTATCTTATTTGTGTTGAAGAACAAACAAAGAACAACAATGTTTACAAGCAAATCCGAAGAAAAGAGTGAGAGGGGCATCCTACATTGATAGCAAATATATTTTCCAAATAAACCTTTAATCTTTGCTGGATTTTGTTTTGCTTCAATATTGATTTAAACTGTCGAGCAGATGTCTGATGCTTTTAATACATGACCTGCCCTACATGTAGATGACCAAGTCAAGCACATGTTGAAACAGACAAATAAAGCGACATATTTGAACAAAAAAAGTACTACAGGACGCTTCTTCAACATATATCTAGTTGTATTAATTTTATCCGTATTCTTATATTTTCACTAATGTTTGCATATGGAAGTCATCATGACTAAATTTAAATAAACTGTTGTTCCTTAAACAACGCATTTCCTAAAGATACACACGTCTCTGTTTTGTATTCAACCTTTCATAATCAATCCATTCCATCTTTAACAAGCATTTCTTTTTTGTTTTTGTCATTTTCCCGTTCCTGCTTCTCCGATATGACCTCCAACACAGCATAATTATTGAACTCAGAACTACAACGACACTTTTTCTCTACATTTTATACCACGCCAAAAGCTTCAGAGACATATAGCATTTTCGAATTTCCAACATGTTCCTAGATCTGTATTGTTCTTTTTTGTTCCTTTTTTATCTTTTTTTTTTGCCAAAACGATTTTAAAGCCTTTCCTTCGAGCTCCGCCTGGCCACGTTGTTACTCAGTGGTTCATTGAAATCGTCTTTAATGGTGTATTATTCTAATTTATTTCTGTATTTATAATTATGTTGTGTTATGTTGATGCTTGATTTACAATCTAGAGAAAGGGTAGGGTCCAGCTTATTTGCTCTTGTATTGTATGCAAATAACATGTTTAATATGGGGTTTGGGAGGCAAGGCAAAACCACTACCTGCGGAGGGAAAACTGTGAATCATTGTTTTTTACGGCGAAATTAAGCACGCCCTTCCCAAAGAATAAGGCTCGAATCTGCACCTTTAGTGTTGATGCTAATTACCTTATGTATTTGTCCTTCGAGGTCCAGTGTAAGTAATAACGTTTCTTTATAATTTATAATATGTCCTTTTATTTCCTATTTTGATGATCTCAACTGAACAAAAAGATTTATACAAAACACTTGTTTATAGGAACAGCTCGGCTACATATGAAGCTCATTTTGTTACAATTAATTTTTATTTCACCACAAAATTGGACTTGGTGCCGGCGTTGTAGTAGACAGTCTACAAAAGAAAAAAAAACAATGCGAGTTTGAATTCCGTATTGTCATACAACAATAATATTGGGTGTGTTGGTTTTTTTTTTGGGGGGGGGGAGTAATCATATAGAACTGAACTGCACAAAGTATAAACCTAACATAAAACCCATTGTACCTTAGACACGATATCGTTTCCCGCTAATGGGGTCATTATCCTATTCATGTAATGAATTTCCGGTGCATGTCAAAAGATGGCAGGATGAAAAAATAGTCCCATTTTTCTCTTTTGTTTCTGCTTTTGCCTATAACTGCTATTGCTTAAGAGTTGGATATTTTGAAAGGTATGGCATTACTGTAGAACATGAATATATTTTTTTCCAGTCAATGTCTTTACAGTGGAAGCACTTCCTAAAGTGTGTAATGTGGTACAATGTGACCACAACACTGAAATGAAAGTAGAAAAACCATTCTTAAACTTTAAGGTAATTTTCCCGAAAAAAATCCGTGGACAGGTATACTTTTGTCTCCATTTTTATGTAATTTAGCATTATAGGTGTAATGCCCCATATATGAAATTTTACGTGAAAGAAAGATTTTTTTAATAAAAATTTTTGATGTCTCGCCCGTCCGGTTACTTTTGCTCAGGCTATCCAAAAGGATAATGACCTCTGTAAGAGCAAAATTTACAAATTGGTCAAATACACAAATCCCATTTGTCAGGTACTTTTTATGGAAGGGTACCAGAACTCATTATAGGAAAACATGTTTTCTGCAAAATATATCTTCAGGTTTTATAGTTATAGTCTGTTTCATTATCTGCAGTAAAATTTGACTTTTTGGCCTATGGTATCATAAAAAGTTATTATTTTTGCAAAAAGCACTGTTAACAATTCTATAGAGTACAGTAAGGTAGAACCCAAGGTGACATGAAATAAAAATGTATTACTGGTATTAAATAATACCTTTCAGACCAAAAATTGATTAAATAAAGGTAAACCATGATCCTATTTCATGTACCAGCACTTATTGCTAGACAGAAACATGTATCATACCTTGAAGATTGTAACTAAAGATTAAATGTATTCATTTTGTTTCTTAAAAGAAGGTTATACAGCAGTATTTTAATCAATATGTAGTGTTTATTCATTCCTCTGGCCTCTAGGTAATTATTTGGCATGGGTAGGCATCATTTGCAATGTGCCGTTTTAATGTAAAGTCTGTGAATCTAGTATGCTTTTGGGTACTTTGAACCAATCAGTCTAGTCAGTTGCTATGTTTTCTACTTTTTCAGTGACTTGGCATGCAAAAAGGACTGAACAGATGCCAATGAGTCTTTTTGTATAAAAATTATATGTCAGTTTTCTTAAAACTAGTCATTACTCTACTTTGTGCATAGTTTTATTAAAGTATAAGCTACAGAAAAGAGACCTCTGCTTCTCAACCTGAATTCCATTGTGGTGTATTTCTACTTAATAAGTTCATTTATACACTCATTACAGCTAAGAAAAGCTTTTTTAGTTAGTTTTTTTTCTTTTGTGAGGAAAAATGTTAATTTTTATATCATACCGTCATAGCAACAGAACCGACTGTTTTCAACCCCCCCTATATTCAAATGAGCCCTCACTTGATAAAAAGTTGCTTTTATCAGATGTGTTTCTGCTTATTTGGTAACTATTACACCTGTACTCTCATAAAAAGGTGATATTTTGACTGTTGTGCCAAAATTGTTGAACAGAAGAAAAAAATTATACACTTACTGTCCTTATCAGTTAAAAATTGCTAAAACAAGGTTTCACCACATCTTTGGAAACTGTCATAATTTTTATTTGAGTAGCAATATATTCAAACTGCATGCTTATTTGATTTACAGAATCATTAAATAACATATAAAAAAATTTTGGTGGAAATCCGGAACTGTTGGCTTTGCTTAAAAGGGTCATTATCCTATTCATGTAATGAATTTCCGGTGCATGTCAAAAGATGGCAGGATGAAAAAATAGTCCCATTTTTCTCTTTTGTTTCTGCTTTTGCCTATAACTGCTATTGCTTAAGAGTTGGATATTTTGAAAGGTATGGCATTACTGTAGAACATGAATATATTTTTTCCAGTCAATGTCTTTACAGTGGAAGCACTTCCTAAAGTGTGTAATGTGGTACAATGTGACCACAACACTGAAATGAAAGTAGAAAAACCATTCTTAAACTTTAAGGTAATTTTCCCGAAAAAAATCCGTGGACAGGTATACTTTTGTCTCCATTTTTATGTAATTTAGCATTATAGGTGTAATGCCCCATATATGAAATTTTACGTGAAAGAAAGATTTTTTTAATAAAAATTTTTGATGTCTCGCCCGTCCGGTTACTTTTGCTCAGGCTATCCAAAAGGATAATGACCTCTGTAAGAGCAAAATTTACAAATTGGTCAAATACACAAATCCCATTTGTCAGGTACTTTTTATGGAAGGGTACCAGAACTCATTATAGGAAAACATGTTTTCTGCAAAATATATCTTCAGGTTTTATAGTTATAGTCTGTTTCATTATCTGCAGTAAAATTTGACTTTTTGGCCTATGGTATCATAAAAAGTTATTATTTTTGCAAAAAGCACTGTTAACAATTCTATAGAGTACAGTAAGGTAGAACCCAAGGTGACATGAAATAAAAATGTATTACTGGTATTAAATAATACCTTTCAGACCAAAAATTGATTAAATAAAGGTAAACCATGATCCTATTTCATGTACCAGCACTTATTGCTAGACAGAAACATGTATCATACCTTGAAGATTGTAACTAAAGATTAAATGTATTCATTTTGTTTCTTAAAAGAAGGTTATACAGCAGTATTTTAATCAATATGTAGTGTTTATTCATTCCTCTGGCCTCTAGGTAATTATTTGGCATGGGTAGGCATCATTTGCAATGTGCCGTTTTAATGTAAAGTCTGTGAATCTAGTATGCTTTTGGGTACTTTGAACCAATCAGTCTAGTCAGTTGCTATGTTTTCTACTTTTTCAGTGACTTGGCATGCAAAAAGGACTGAACAGATGCCAATGAGTCTTTTTGTATAAAAATTATATGTCAGTTTTCTTAAAACTAGTCATTACTCTACTTTGTGCATAGTTTTATTAAAGTATAAGCTACAGAAAAGAGACCTCTGCTTCTCAACCTGAATTCCATTGTGGTGTATTTCTACTTAATAAGTTCATTTATACACTCATTACAGCTAAGAAAAGCTTTTTTAGTTAGTTTTTTTTCTTTTGTGAGGAAAAATGTTAATTTTTATATCATACCGTCATAGCAACAGAACCGACTGTTTTCAACCCCCCCTATATTCAAATGAGCCCTCACTTGATAAAAAGTTGCTTTTATCAGATGTGTTTCTGCTTATTTGGTAACTATTACACCTGTACTCTCATAAAAAGGTGATATTTTGACTGTTGTGCCAAAATTGTTGAACAGAAGAAAAAAATTATACACTTACTGTCCTTATCAGTTAAAAATTGCTAAAACAAGGTTTCACCACATCTTTGGAAACTGTCATAATTTTTATTTGAGTAGCAATATATTCAAACTGCATGCTTATTTGATTTACAGAATCATTAAATAACATATAAAAAAATTTTGGTGGAAATCCGGAACTGTTGGCTTTGCTTAAAAGGGTCATTATCCTATTCATGTAATGAATTTCCGGTGCATGTCAAAAGATGGCAGGATGAAAAAATAGTCCCATTTTTCTCTTTTGTTTCTGCTTTTGCCTATAACTGCTATTGCTTAAGAGTTGGATATTTTGAAAGGTATGGCATTACTGTAGAACATGAATATATTTTTTCCAGTCAATGTCTTTACAGTGGAAGCACTTCCTAAAGTGTGTAATGTGGTACAATGTGACCACAACACTGAAATGAAAGTAGAAAAACCATTCTTAAACTTTAAGGTAATTTTCCCGAAAAAAATCCGTGGACAGGTATACTTTTGTCTCCATTTTTATGTAATTTAGCATTATAGGTGTAATGCCCCATATATGAAATTTTACGTGAAAGAAAGATTTTTTTAATAAAAATTTTTGATGTCTCGCCCGTCCGGTTACTTTTGCTCAGGCTATCCAAAAGGATAATGACCTCTGTAAGAGCAAAATTTACAAATTGGTCAAATACACAAATCCCATTTGTCAGGTACTTTTTATGGAAGGGTACCAGAACTCATTATAGGAAAACATGTTTTCTGCAAAATATATCTTCAGGTTTTATAGTTATAGTCTGTTTCATTATCTGCAGTAAAATTTGACTTTTTGGCCTATGGTATCATAAAAAGTTATTATTTTTGCAAAAAGCACTGTTAACAATTCTATAGAGTACAGTAAGGTAGAACCCAAGGTGACATGAAATAAAAATGTATTACTGGTATTAAATAATACCTTTCAGACCAAAAATTGATTAAATAAAGGTAAACCATGATCCTATTTCATGTACCAGCACTTATTGCTAGACAGAAACATGTATCATACCTTGAAGATTGTAACTAAAGATTAAATGTATTCATTTTGTTTCTTAAAAGAAGGTTATACAGCAGTATTTTAATCAATATGTAGTGTTTATTCATTCCTCTGGCCTCTAGGTAATTATTTGGCATGGGTAGGCATCATTTGCAATGTGCCGTTTTAATGTAAAGTCTGTGAATCTAGTATGCTTTTGGGTACTTTGAACCAATCAGTCTAGTCAGTTGCTATGTTTTCTACTTTTTCAGTGACTTGGCATGCAAAAAGGACTGAACAGATGCCAATGAGTCTTTTTGTATAAAAATTATATGTCAGTTTTCTTAAAACTAGTCATTACTCTACTTTGTGCATAGTTTTATTAAAGTATAAGCTACAGAAAAGAGACCTCTGCTTCTCAACCTGAATTCCATTGTGGTGTATTTCTACTTAATAAGTTCATTTATACACTCATTACAGCTAAGAAAAGCTTTTTTAGTTAGTTTTTTTTCTTTTGTGAGGAAAAATGTTAATTTTTATATCATACCGTCATAGCAACAGAACCGACTGTTTTCAACCCCCCCTATATTCAAATGAGCCCTCACTTGATAAAAAGTTGCTTTTATCAGATGTGTTTCTGCTTATTTGGTAACTATTACACCTGTACTCTCATAAAAAGGTGATATTTTGACTGTTGTGCCAAAATTGTTGAACAGAAGAAAAAAATTATACACTTACTGTCCTTATCAGTTAAAAATTGCTAAAACAAGGTTTCACCACATCTTTGGAAACTGTCATAATTTTTATTTGAGTAGCAATATATTCAAACTGCATGCTTATTTGATTTACAGAATCATTAAATAACATATAAAAAAATTTTGGTGGAAATCCGGAACTGTTGGCTTTGCTTAAAAGGGTCATTATCCTATTCATGTAATGAATTTCCGGTGCATGTCAAAAGATGGCAGGATGAAAAAATAGTCCCATTTTTCTCTTTTGTTTCTGCTTTTGCCTATAACTGCTATTGCTTAAGAGTTGGATATTTTGAAAGGTATGGCATTACTGTAGAACATGAATATATTTTTTCCAGTCAATGTCTTTACAGTGGAAGCACTTCCTAAAGTGTGTAATGTGGTACAATGTGACCACAACACTGAAATGAAAGTAGAAAAACCATTCTTAAACTTTAAGGTAATTTTCCCGAAAAAAATCCGTGGACAGGTATACTTTTGTCTCCATTTTTATGTAATTTAGCATTATAGGTGTAATGCCCCATATATGAAATTTTACGTGAAAGAAAGATTTTTTTAATAAAAATTTTTGATGTCTCGCCCGTCCGGTTACTTTTGCTCAGGCTATCCAAAAGGATAATGACCTCTGTAAGAGCAAAATTTACAAATTGGTCAAATACACAAATCCCATTTGTCAGGTACTTTTTATGGAAGGGTACCAGAACTCATTATAGGAAAACATGTTTTCTGCAAAATATATCTTCAGGTTTTATAGTTATAGTCTGTTTCATTATCTGCAGTAAAATTTGACTTTTTGGCCTATGGTATCATAAAAAGTTATTATTTTTGCAAAAAGCACTGTTAACAATTCTATAGAGTACAGTAAGGTAGAACCCAAGGTGACATGAAATAAAAATGTATTACTGGTATTAAATAATACCTTTCAGACCAAAAATTGATTAAATAAAGGTAAACCATGATCCTATTTCATGTACCAGCACTTATTGCTAGACAGAAACATGTATCATACCTTGAAGATTGTAACTAAAGATTAAATGTATTCATTTTGTTTCTTAAAAGAAGGTTATACAGCAGTATTTTAATCAATATGTAGTGTTTATTCATTCCTCTGGCCTCTAGGTAATTATTTGGCATGGGTAGGCATCATTTGCAATGTGCCGTTTTAATGTAAAGTCTGTGAATCTAGTATGCTTTTGGGTACTTTGAACCAATCAGTCTAGTCAGTTGCTATGTTTTCTACTTTTTCAGTGACTTGGCATGCAAAAAGGACTGAACAGATGCCAATGAGTCTTTTTGTATAAAAATTATATGTCAGTTTTCTTAAAACTAGTCATTACTCTACTTTGTGCATAGTTTTATTAAAGTATAAGCTACAGAAAAGAGACCTCTGCTTCTCAACCTGAATTCCATTGTGGTGTATTTCTACTTAATAAGTTCATTTATACACTCATTACAGCTAAGAAAAGCTTTTTTAGTTAGTTTTTTTTCTTTTGTGAGGAAAAATGTTAATTTTTATATCATACCGTCATAGCAACAGAACCGACTGTTTTCAACCCCCCCTATATTCAAATGAGCCCTCACTTGATAAAAAGTTGCTTTTATCAGATGTGTTTCTGCTTATTTGGTAACTATTACACCTGTACTCTCATAAAAAGGTGATATTTTGACTGTTGTGCCAAAATTGTTGAACAGAAGAAAAAAATTATACACTTACTGTCCTTATCAGTTAAAAATTGCTAAAACAAGGTTTCACCACATCTTTGGAAACTGTCATAATTTTTATTTGAGTAGCAATATATTCAAACTGCATGCTTATTTGATTTACAGAATCATTAAATAACATATAAAAAAATTTTGGTGGAAATCCGGAACTGTTGGCTTTGCTTAAAAGGGTCATTATCCTATTCATGTAATGAATTTCCGGTGCATGTCAAAAGATGGCAGGATGAAAAAATAGTCCCATTTTTCTCTTTTGTTTCTGCTTTTGCCTATAACTGCTATTGCTTAAGAGTTGGATATTTTGAAAGGTATGGCATTACTGTAGAACATGAATATATTTTTTCCAGTCAATGTCTTTACAGTGGAAGCACTTCCTAAAGTGTGTAATGTGGTACAATGTGACCACAACACTGAAATGAAAGTAGAAAAACCATTCTTAAACTTTAAGGTAATTTTCCCGAAAAAAATCCGTGGACAGGTATACTTTTGTCTCCATTTTTATGTAATTTAGCATTATAGGTGTAATGCCCCATATATGAAATTTTACGTGAAAGAAAGATTTTTTTAATAAAAATTTTTGATGTCTCGCCCGTCCGGTTACTTTTGCTCAGGCTATCCAAAAGGATAATGACCTCTAATTAGCGTACTTGCGGTAAAAACTCAAAACAATCGCCATAGATAATGATATATTTATATCACATAAACACCATGAATACAAAATGAATACAACAAGCACGTGTCTGATCAACTTTGATAAATACATTAGTCCAAAGTGTTAAATGCAATTAAGATCCTAGGCTTAAATTGGTGTTTTACGAACATATGTATGAGTTTAATTGCATTGTTTTTGTATAATGTAAATGTTCTGCTTCTAATATTTTGCAACTCTTCAGAACTGTGCATAATAAGTGAGGTTACAGAAGGTTTTGGACTCACATCGTAACTAAAGTGAAAATATATGTCTCATTCTGGCTTGACAATTAACAGCCACATTCACTTGAACGCAGGTTGGTTAAGGGATTTGAGTGCATTTTATCAAAGGAAATCTCATGCATATGGTATATTTTTATATTTACGCGAAGAGATATAAAAAAAAATATGTTAGGAGTTTTTTTCTACATGGACGGTGTACATAACTTATCGAATAAAGTCTGTTACAAGCGACTCGTGTGGTGTCACTGTGACATTGAAATAGCTCACAGTACATTTTGTCTTTGTCGTCAAAAGACAAACGACTATTGCATTATATATTAACTAAAAGTTATTGAAATAAAAACGAGCAGATCTTAAATATTAAGAAAAACAATACGCGACGAAGATTTATGAAATATTATATTTTTTATTTAACGATGATCTGTGTAAACTGAATGCGATATTTACGTTCGTGTCGTTCAAACGCACGGGTTATCTTATTTGTGTTGAAGAACCAACAAAGAACAACAGTGTTTACAAGCAAATCCGAAGAAAAGAGGGAGAGGGGCATCCTACATTGATAGCAAATATATTTTCCAAATAAACCTTTATTCTTTGCTGGAATTAGTCTTGCTTCAATATTGATTTAAACTGTTTAAATTTTTGTTTGTTTGTTTGATGGTGTTTAACGCCACTTTCAGAAAATTTTTCAGCTATGTCATGGCTTCCAGTTTTTATTGGGGGAGGAAGCCGGGGAAAACCCCCGACCTGCGGTAGGAAAACTGGCAATCCTTGTCAATTAAGATTGGAGTCGAGTACACCCTGTCTGCAGTGAGTATCGAACCCGCAATCTCAGTGTTGACAGACCATGTGATCAATAGTAGACGAACTACCTTGACCACTCCGCCACCGAGGCCCCTAAAAACTGTTTAGACCCTATAAAACTAAATTAATATATATGAACTATCGAGCAGATGTCTGATGCTTTAATACATGACCTGCCCTACATGCAGATGACCAAGTCAAGCACATGCTGAAACAGAAAAATAAAGCGACATATTTGACAAAAAAGTACTACAGGAGCTAGGCTTCTCCAACATATATCTAGTTTTATGAGTTTTATCCGTATTCTTATATTTTCACTATTATATAATGTTTGTATATTGAAGCCATCATGACTAAATTTAAATAAAACAGTTGTTTCTTAAACAATGCATTTCCTAAAGGTGCACACGTCTTTGTTTTGTATTAAACCTTTCATCATCAATCCAGTCCATCTTTAACAGGCATTTGGGTTTTTTTTCATTTTCCCGTTGCTGCTTCCCTGATATGACCTCCAACACAGCATAATTATGGAACTCAGGACTACAACGACACTTTTTCTCTACATTTTATACCACGATGATTACAGTTTAGTACAGCTGCAAAATGAATTCCTGCAACTTTAAAAATAGTATCAATTGCAAGGTCAATAAAGGATGGTTCTGCAATAGACTTTTATTATAAATACACAGACCATGATGTCAAAGATCGTACTTTTATAAACTGTACTAAATTCAATTATACAACATCCATGACAGAACGATATGAATTACAATAAATTACAATATATTTATGAAAAAATGAAATAAAATACATATACCAATATATAATGTATTTCGAAGACAGTGCGTCAAAATACAAGACTGTGTTGGTAACAAAAAATATTATGTTAACAATAACCATTATAACGAAAGAGAAAAAAATTACCCAAAACTATTATGTGTAAAACTGGTGTGCACAAAACGGAGCTTAAAACAGTCAAAAGCTAAAAAAATGCAACGCATGCAATTCAAGACGTATAGAATTTTCATCATGCACAATAGCTATAGCAAAAGATAGGGCTAATTGTTCAAGAACAATTAGAAAGGTCTTTCCCAGATTCCTGTAAGAAACTAATTTTTCTTCATCTGTTGTTTTCAACTTAACTAAATAGGTTACTGTGCCATTTTAAGACTATTTCTATGGTCCTGAGTAAAACAATACATGGTTGTCAAGGACTTATGTGGCTGTTGCTAGGGATAAAATGCCACTACCGGTTGTAAAATGACATATTGCAGTAAGGTACATTACCCTGATTAAAAATATATATGGTTGCTGAGGACGTTTTGTAATGGTTACGTTGTTGCTATGTTATGACCTTGACCCATAACCTTTCAAGATGGGCTGAAATTAAAGGCCTTGACTTGGTGATCATATTTAACCAATCTGTTAACTATATTATCTCTAACCGTTTTCAAGTTGTATGAAAAAAAAGATTAACTGAAATGAGTCAAGGGCTCGTACTCGAAAACGGTTCATCGCACAGTTTCAGACTAAATGTAGCAAATGAGGGTCTTGATGAGAGAAGTAATTTTCCTAGTATTTATTGTCTTCTTCTATCTTTTATAGTTGTTGAGTTGTAATGATAACAAGATTAGAGGCCTAAGGTCGAGGTCCCTTTGACGTGTAGATTTCCTTTAACGACACAGGACGGACGACAAATGTGAAGATCTTTACTGATTTCGACTTACGGTTTGTGAATTTTTGTGATAAGCGGAGTCCTTGGAACATTCAAGGGATACCACTCGCCTTCGCTAATCAGAAATTTTTAGCCAAATTATGTCATAAAGTTGTCCGAAAAGTTTTAAACATTTGTCACTTTTCAGTTTCCTTGTATCTGTTATAGTTGCAGAGATTACTCGATAACAAGGTTTTCTGTGTTTGTGCAGATAACTATTTAAAGAGAAATGATTCGATTTCACAGAGTGAATTCCGAATAGACTTTCAGTTCCCAAAACTTGTCGCAAAAGATCAAAATTATGTGTCGCGTACTTCTGAAACTGTTTGGTTTTGAAAAAAAAATAATAAAGCAAAGCAAGAAGGTCTTCCCACTGGAAGTGGGAAAGACCTTAAATATCAGGAATAAACTATGTTTGTACTGAACTTATGCACAATGTTATTGAACAAATCCCCTCCTTAAATCCACAAAATAAATATTTGTAAAAACATGCATTACTCCGGTCAAAATTGCTTTCTTAATATAACTTTAATAAATTGTATAGCAAATCCATTGATATATAACTCAATTGTATTTATAAAAGGGAAATTTGTTAAAAGTTGACAGGATTTGATGCATGTTCTGTGAAAAAATCAGCCACAGGACACTTTTGTTTGTTTAATTTCTTTTCCACAATGTTTTAAATTCACATGTCAGCTATTAATTAATAAACAGCTTGAAAATAATGAATTACAAAGATATACAATTCACTATATTATATATTGATCTGTAACCTTCTCACTTTAAATGAACTTAAAACTTCTATACATTGCCCCAACCATCCGCCACCGTTATCAAAATTATCAAGGTGTCAATTTCAATACGCTAGATACGCGTTTCGTCTTTTCAAGATCAATATTTTATGACATGTTTACGTTTTTTATTTATACTAAATTTTCACTTTGATAATTTTGATAACATCTTCTTTGAATATTTGAGCCGAGCCAAGTGATAGCTCGTCCGACGGTATTGTGTATTTACACGATCCCAGTAGACTTATATTATTCCATCTGCAAATGAAAAAAAAATACTTTAAGCATTTAGAGTTAAACGCCACTGATGAGTCTGGAATAGACGAAACGCGCAGATCAATATTTGATGACTTGTGTACGTTATTTATTTATATTGACACTCAATGATTAAGGCCATTCGTTCGTCAGTCTGTGTTTATAATCTTGACAAAAACACCGTCATTTGTATCGTTGCATATTCTTCTAGACTTATATTATTTTTTGTTTATGCTGTATCGTCATGTTTGCCGATTCGATACTTCTTAAGTGTACTGGTTGGTAGCTTCTTACACCCTTTATTTAATATTTTAAACTACCTGCATTGTGTATTTACACGATCCCAATGGACTTATATTATTCCATCTCCCATTGAAGAATATCTTAAGCATTTAGACGAATAGACGAAACGCGCGTCTGCCATAATGAATTTGTCACCTTGATAATTTTGATAACATCTTGTTTGAATATTTTTGCAAAGCCAAGTGACAGCTCGTCCGCCGGTGGCGGATGGTTGGGGCAGTGTATAAAAGTTTGAAGTTCAGTTGGTAGGTTGTTTTAAGACCCTTTTTATAAAGGGTCTAAAAAAAGGTTTTCAACTTTGACACTAAATTTTTTTCAATTTGTTGAACCAGATGAAAAGTAGGAAATTTAGTCTAATGAATTCATCGATTTATAACTGAATTCTATTTAAAAAAGAGATATTTGTCAAAGTTGATCGGAAGTGTGGTTCGTTCAAATGTGGCATACAGTAGAATTTTAACTTTAAACGCAAATTGTACAAACATGCAAAACCCTGTTCAAAAGTGATTACTTTATTCCTCTAGTAAATTTTAATAAAATTCATTGAAATGTATGCAAGTTTTTGGACATTTTTAGCAATCCGCATAAGTCATTCTGCTAAATATCAGTTAATCCGCCAAAGTACAAAAAACCATTTGGTAGGTATTGGACTAATATAAAGAGAGCAAGATTATCGATAATAAATTAGTTCAGCGTTGACTGGTTATCTTGTTGTTTGTTACACCAGTCCTTTCTGAAAACTCAGTTATATTATACGAAAAGGCTTCTCGTAGCTTGCGATATCCACACGGGTCCAGGGTAAAACAGTAGGAATATCTGTGTCATCTTCATAAAGGTGTACGTAGATTTTTTCAACCGATCAAATTAAAAACTTGGGAACGTAATGGACGGACAACCGCCATTTTCTAATTGCAGTCAGTTTACCAAAATCTCCCCAAAAACGTCAACTTTGTCCGATTTCAACGAAATTTAATTTCTATACTTATTTTTTATGTACCGATTTTAATGAAATACTATTATACATTGAGATTTAAGGAGACTTCTGTGTTGTCATCACAATAGAAATTCTTAAACTATTAATTTGCTATCTTATTATAATTTCCTTTTTTCTTACCAGAGAGTTTGTCCGGGACCTTTTGGACAACAATTAGGTCAAAGGATCCTCATGAAACTGCAACACCCACAGAATGCTATATTTAATCTTAAACATCAGTTTTAAATTTTTTTAAATGGTAGCCATTTTTAAAATGGCCGCCGTTGAAATTAAAAGTACAGTTCTCAGATCTCTCTGTTATGGATACAACAGTTTTAGTGGAAATTAGTAGACTCATACAGCTAACTTGGCTATTCAATCAATTTACCTTCCTAAAAGTAATTTGACAAACAATTCGCCATTCTACATGAAGTCATGATAGTACCACACAATCCATGGAAACAGTTGGTGACCGGTGTTGGGATCCGACATACATTATTTTTATTTCCCTTCAATCTTGTCCGCTCGCATTTGTTGAAATGGGATGTCTGGTTGACACGAAACATTGTATGTTGGGCCGACCTGAAGTTGTGCTATCAACTAATACAATTTCCTAATGGCTTTGTTGGAGAGACATTTATGATAACAAAAGCGCGATTATTTATTATGCATTTACAATATAATACCACTTACAATAAGTTCATTTAAGCAAAAACCTCTAAAATTTACCCCCCCCCCTTTTCCAGCGAAAACACTTTTTTGTGTAAGTTGAAAAAAAACTTCGTTATTGACAAAAACAAGTGGTAAAAAATGAGCGAAAATTTGGGTTGAAATAATCACATCTGAATGACATTGACAAAATGTCTAAGCTCCCTCTTGATTAATCGTTTTAAGCTCAATTTATCATGCCATTATAAATTTCCTGCCAAATATCGAACATTTTCAAGCAATAATGTTTATAATTTTAAATTTTGCTATTTTCAGAACTCCCACATCCAATCAGATGCATCCGTATATTTCCTTCTGCATACTATCTTGGTGTAAACAATTTCCCGGTGTATTTAAACATATAATTAGGCTATTGCAACCTATAAGCAAAGATGAAAGTGTCAAATGATACCAAAATGTTATGGTATCATCCTTAGGCAATAACTAATGTTTCCATAAATAAAATCGAGTTATCTTCAGAGGTTGTTTGTTCGTTAGAATCTTCTAGAGGCCACGGCTTTCACAAAAAGTGCCATAATTTGTCAATAATGTGTTGCTTCTTAGTTCGTGTTATCGGTCGTTATTTGTATATTTGGTACACGGGTCCATTAAGCAATAACTTTCGTCTGCAACATTTTCCTGAATCTGATCTGGAGGTTGCATGGAAACAAAGTTTTCGTAGAATCTGAGAAAAACTACATACGGTCAAGAAAGGAAACAAAATCAACGAATCAAAGTCCGAGAAACCAGGAAATTCCGGAAACAACTATAGGATGTGGATATGGAAACATGATAAATATATAATAAATCTTGCCTTAGAAGTACTGTGGATGTGGAATTATCCATTCAGATACATGTATAATAAGAAGACGCGTTCTTTACCTTTTTGCAAAGGAGTTATCTATTTAATTCAATCTTTCCATCCAACTATATCCTCGTTAGAATCAATCCAGCATTGTGTTTTATACAAATTATGATTGCAACTTCGGTTAATCTCAGTATGAGCATGACGACATATCATCAAACCACATGTTTTATACAACGTTTTTTCGCGTTATTCAACAATCGGCATACCATTAACTACAAGTGTACATTTTGCTTCTGTATTCATGCAGAACATTATTTGACAATTTTTTATGTAAGTGATTTAAAGAATGTATACAATTTCAAGCTCATGGGAATAGCTGAGATCCCCAAAGTCACTACAATGTGAATTTTGCAATTATGAGCCATCATCTGCTGACAGAAAAGCTACTTAACCGGGGGTTGACATTAATAAGATCTAATTCAAACGTTTTAAAGGTCGCCATAATGACTTAGTAGACCGTTGCGAAATATCTGTATCACCAATGACCTTTTTTTCTTAAGTATTTCGTTACCATTTTCCCTCCTTAGTGATTTATTAATACTCTCGGATTTAGCCTTATTGACATTAAGGTGACACGCTTGGAGCAGGAGTGGCTTACACTTACGTATGGCACGCCGTTCTCATCAAAAGTATGATTCAAAATATCTTCACAAATTACACACTCAAAATTTTAAATTACGCACTTAAAATTACACATTGTGCGTAATTTTCAGTTTTGAGTGCATGAATTAAAATTTTGAGAGTGTAATTTCAATCTACCTTTTGAGTGTGTTTTCGTAAACTTTTTGAGTGCATATTTTAATTTTGAGTGCGAAATTTAAAATTTTGAGTGCATATTTTTATTTTGAGTGCGTAATTTAAAATTTTGAGTGTGTAATTTGTGATAATATTTTGAACCACACTTTTGACGAGAACGGCGTGCCATACTTACGGATTACCTAAACTTACCCCGGGTTTTAGTAGGGTTCCTGTTTTTGGTTTTTGTGGTTTGTCTGCTCGTTTTGTTTCTGTCCCCTATGTTGTTTTGTCGTGGTAACTCTACCCGTGAAAATTGTCACCAAAATAAAGCTGTAACAATCATAAAGTTAAAAATAACACGTCATCAAAGATACCACGGTTGAAGAATGTACTACGACAGACGCGCGTTCGTCTAAAAATGCTAACAAACATCTCACGTGAATAGTCTTCTCTTACATGTTTTTAGATATATTGGTACACTTGTTAGCGACATAGTTGCAATATGTTTTAATACATATAAGGGAACATAAACAGCATTTAACAAAGTAATGTCGAGATATTATCTATAAGTAGAGAGTTTTCCTATTAAATTGTTACAACGAATGCAAACACCTAGAGAATGCTACTAATGTATAGTTTTTATTAACTGTATGGTACAGTGAGTTCTCTCATTGTGTTGCCACACGCCATTGTTGATCTGGTGGCGTTGTCACTTATCCATGCTGTGATGGTATGTACAGTGCTTCTTCTGGTTGTGTCGCCATTGTTGATCTAGTATCGTTACCACTTATCACTGTGATGTGTAATGTGGCAGCTTGAAATTAAAGAAAAACATGTTTTAATCTGAATAAGAATATAAATCTAACAGAACAAGTATACAGACGGACTTATGCTGTATTACTTAGATATGTACCCCCGACACATTATGGGCTATTATATGGCGTTGTATCAACAATCAGGCTTTGTGTTCTAACCTGACTTTTGACAGCGGATTTCCAGGTTTCCTGCCCAAGGTCGAGTTGTCACCAGATGACAACGGCCCTCAATTATTTGCGGTTTGGGGAAACTATTAACATTTTTTGCTTTGACTCGGGCACCAAGTTTCGTTAGTAATGAGATGCCTCTCAAAGCGAGCGAAATCAGTTCAGTTATATCAATTAAATTTTCGGGGTGTCATGTCTGATAAAATTTTTCGCAAACTTAGAAACCCCGAAGGATACTCAAGGAAACTCACAAACACCATAAAATAGTCCAGAAATGGGCTTTGCACAATCAGATGAAAAATAACCAATACATTTAATAAATTATAAAAAAAAATATTTATCAATTCTGTATGGAACGCTTTTTAAATACAGCTCTAATATCTAAATTCCTTTGAATAATACATCCACTGTCCATGGTAGAGCTCGGCGCAGCCAAATATCAAAATAAAAACTAATTTCCTCTCTCTCAGTCAAAGGTCATTTACAGAACCGTTGTCAGATAAACCGATTTCATCCACTTCACTGCATGTCCTAGGTCGGGAGTTGTCATTAGGTAAACCGATTGCTTACCCTTTCCTGGCCAAGTTCGGGAGCGGTCACTAGGTAAACCGATTGTCTCCCTTTCATGTCCAAGTTCGGGAGTTTTCACTAGGTAAATCGATTGCCTCCCTTCTCCTGTTCAAGGTCAAGAGTTATCACCATGTAAATCGGTTCCCTTTCCTGTCCAAGGTAACGAATTGTCAATAGGTAAACCTTTTCTGTACAAATTCGGTAGTTGTCACTAGGTGAACCGATTACCTCCCCTTTCTTGTCGAAGGTCAGGTGTTACCTTCCCTTTCTTGACGAAGTTCTGTAGTTTGTCACTTGGTTAACCGATTGCTTCCCCTTTCCAGACTAAGTTAAGGAGATGTCAATAGGTAAAACGGTTGACTCCCCCTTTTTCCTGTTCTGGCATAAGTAAGACGAAATCAATTTTCAACCAAATTATGACTTTATTTTCCACTGTGAACACAAAGTCCGGAATGACAACAAAATAACAAAATACAGCGGTGATCCACAATTTTACAATATATCATGGACAAATACAATTTATAATTTTAAACACAATTAAGGTACTTTATATTAATCATTATGAAAATGCAAGGGAGCTATGAATGTTTAACATAGTTTCACTAAATCAATTGATTAAAAGGGTAAGTATTCAGGTAAGTAACAACATATTAAATGTGTTACAAGTCGAGACCATTTTACACCATCTAATTTATTAAAATAAGAAAGTGGCACTCAAGCAGTGAAAATTACCTTAGTATTAAAATATACCAAATGACAATCATTAAGGTCTGAGAATAACATAACAGACATTAATATTAAAAAAAACTTACAAAATTTAGAATTAAGATGAAAAAAATAGTCTTATCTGATTAGCATGTTTTATGAAAATAATAACAAGAAAACTGACAATTCGATCGTCAGTTTGCCTATAATGAATTACATTACATAAAAAGGTTAATATCTAGGACAATAACAAATCGTCGAAAATGACCCTTCTACATTGTAAAATTGATAAAAAGGGAATTTAATATAGTCACTAGTTAAACCGATCGCTTCCGCTTTCCTGCAAAATGTCGGGAGTTGTAACTAGTTAAACCGATTGCAGCACAATTGCCTCCCCTTTCCTGTCCAAGGTCAGCAGTTTTTTGTCACTAGGAAAAGCGTTTTCTTCTCCTTTCCAGCCCGTGGTCGGGAGTTGTCACTAGGTAAACCGATTGCCTCCCCTTTACTGCCCATATTCTGGAGTTGTCGCTTCATAAACCGATCGCCTACCTTTTTCTGTCCAAGGTCAGGTGTTGTCGCTTCATTAAACGATCGCCTCCCCTTTTCTGTCCAAGGTCAGTTGTTGTGGTTTCATAAACCGATCGCCTCCCCTTTCCTGTCCAAGGTCAGGTGTTGTCTCTCCATAAAACGATTTCCCCTTTCCTGCCCAAGGTCAGGTGTTGTCGTTTAATCAACGGATTGCATGCCCTGTCCTGTCCAAGGTCAGGTGTTTTCGCTAGGTAAACCGATTGCTTCCTTAACTAAAGCTGCATGCTGCTATAAAGCTTTATTGCTGAAAATGGCTCTAAGCATTGTGCAAGGTGTTCTGTTATTTCTCAGACATAAACATATAAAAATGGGATGCAATTGTCCGTATTCATATAACTAATTGCGATGTGTCATTAATACTAGTTATCTAGCAGGATGTAACAACTTGTTCACATTTAACTGTATAAGGCAACGATGACGTTGTTTCATCAACACGATGAAATATTTTACGTAAAACAATCTTAAAGTAAGATGTTTTTCGGGTTTCTGAGATCATCGTCATGTAAAAAAAATAAGATACGAGAATACTTATCCCACAAAGGAGACGGCGGATTTTTACAATGATGATTGTTTGTCAATATACCGTACATGATCTAAATACACATACCTCCACCGCTATTGTCTACACTTGTAACATCATCTCCATCGCCATTGTCTACAGTATAAACATCATCTCCACCGCCATTGTCTATAGTATTAACATCATCTCCACCGCCATTGTCTACAGTAGTAACATCATCTCCATTGCCATCGTCTACAGTATTAATATCATCTCCACCGCGATTGTCTACAGTAGTGACTTCATCTTCATCGTCATTGTCTACAGAAACAACACTATCCCACTGTCATTATTTACAGTATTAACATCATCTTCACCGCCATTGTCTACAGCATTAACATCATCTTCAACTCCATTGTCTACAGTAGTATTATCATCTCCACCGCCATTGTCTAAGGAATTAACAACATCTCCACCGCCATTGTCTACAGTAGTGACTTCAGCTCCACCAACTGGTTTTCTTTCACCTGGGTATTATAAATAATTATGCATTTACTGTTAGCCTGCATGTTTCCTTTAGTCTATGGTGGTTAGCCACTCTAGATTACATGTATATGGTATGTTATGTATCAATTGATTCTGTATGTCTTGACCTTGTTAGTTTGTTGGTAGTTGTGAGAGTTTTCATGGGGTACTGCTGCTTTCTCCATGAATAAAAACATTATAGGACTGAAAAAAAGGTTCAAGTAGCAGAAAATACCATAAAAGACCATAAAACGAACAGAGCTTGGCAAAATTACTTGATGTTAAGACAGGGATGTCACAACGGGTAAAAGTAGGCACCACGCTAAATATTGTCTCCTGAATAAGCAACGTCTGGGGCGGCCCAAACATCGGTTTTGATTCACTATTGAGCAGTTATGAGTAGAAGTCATAGCCGATTAAGTATAGAACTTAAGCAAGTGTTTCAGTGTATGTGATGATGTGATCAGTGCTGATCTACCAACTTTCCCATCGCAGTAGACTCAGAATTTT
Organism: Limnoperna fortunei; assembly: GCA_944474755.1. NCBI lineage: Eukaryota > Metazoa > Mollusca > Bivalvia > Mytilida > Modiolidae > Limnoperna > Limnoperna fortunei. The sequence goes on from OX104115.1 coordinate 39,170,744, forward strand.
GTAGTATCCGACATCCAAACAGAATGCCCGAAACAAACACGTTGCTATAATAACGTCCTTGTTTACGACGATCTGGTGGTAGCGTTACGATGTGGGCGACGATCTCTTATGACCGTAAAACTGAAATGGAACATTCCCCGGCAACTTCACGGCTCAGATTCGAAATTCTCCAACCTCATCAAATACGCTTGATTGCCCGACAGAGGGAGTTGTTCTAACAGGACAAAGCCAGGCCTCACAGCGAGCTTAAAAAGAGACCATCATTAAAAGAATAACACTACTGTGCTACCATTAATCCGATTGAACACATTGGGATAAACGTGTGCTTCAGCGTTAACCTTAGCCTCAATCCCTCGATCAGCTCCGTAATGTTGCAAAAGGAATGGAAAATAATTCCACGTAGTAACATTCATTGATTCTATGAAATGCAAAGCATTGTTGGTAGCTCGAGGTGGGCATACTCGTAAATATTTACACTTTCAGGAAAACTATTTATTCGTGAACAATAAATTTTTTTGTCTTTCAATATATAAGTTTTAAAACATACAACCCAATTTGTTAAAGTTCGTCTGCAAAGTATTTAATTTTGTCATTTTATTCAACATGACCTGGCTTTATGTAAAGAATGGTATTTACGGTGATATTGCGCATGAGCTTAAAAATCAATACAGGGTTAAATTAAGAAAAGGATTATATATTTTTAAGTTCTTCTGTGCGCGAAAACTGCAGACTACATTGTATTGACTTACATGTCCATTGACACAACCAGAGGTCTCTGAAGTTGTTACTGTTACCTCCACATGGGTAAAACTGGAATGGCTCACATTCCTTTGTTAAAGTATTAAAAAAGAATCGTTCCTCTGCAGATTGTGCACAATATATGGGTCTCTCATCCAGAGGTAACGTACAACTATAGTTTGGCATCAGTTCCGGTGTTGGGCCTGGCTTTGGCATCGCGTTCGGGGATTTTGCTGGTGGTGGTGGTGGTAGTGGTGATTTCGTTGTTTGTGATGGTTTCGATGTTGTCGGTTTCACTGTTGCTGTTGGTTTCGATGTTGCTGTTAGTTTCGGTGTTGTTGCTGGTGTTGGTTTTGATGTTTGTGTTGTTGGTTTAGGTGTTGTCGTTAGTGCTAGCCTTGTTGTTGGTGTTGTTGCTTTCGGTGTCGTTGTTGGCGTTGGTTTTGATGTTGGTATTGGTGGTTTTGATGTTGGTGTTGTTGTTGGTGTTGGTTTTGATGTTGGTGTTGGTGGTTTTGATGTTGTTTTTGGTGTTGGTTTTGATGTTGGTGTTGTTGGTTTTGATGTTGGTGTTGTTGATTTTGGTGTTGTTGTTGGTGTTGGTTTTGATGTTGGTGTTGGTGGTTTTGATGTTGTTGTTGGTTTTGATGTTGGTGTTGGTGGTTTTGATGTTGGTGTTGTTGGTTTTGATGTTGGTGTTGTTGATTTTGGTGTTGTTGGTGTTGGTTTTGATGTTGGTGTTGGTGGTTTTGATGTTGGTGTTGTTGTTTTAAGTGTTGTTGTTGGTGTTGATGTTGGCGTTGCTGGTTTTGTTATTGTTGGTGTTTGTTTTGATGATGGTGTTGTTGGTGCAGGTTTTGATGTTTGTGTGGTATTTTTCGGTGTCATTGTTCTTGGTGTTGGTGTTGTTTGTGTTTGTTTTGATGTTAGTTTTAGTGTTGTTGTTGGTGGTTGTTTTTAATGTTGGCGTTGTTGGTTTAAGTGATATTATTGGTGTTGGTTTTGATGTTAGTGTTGATTTCAATGTTGATATTGGTTTCAATGTTACTGTTGTTTGTTTCGGTGCTGTTTTTGGTTTTAATGTTGGTCCTGGTGTTTGCTTTGGTGTTGGTCTTTGGGTCTGTTTTCTTATTTGTTTCTGAGTTGGTATCGGCGCTGGTTTTGGTTTAGGTTTCTGGGTTGGCATCGGCGCAGGTCTTGGTTTTGCTTTCTGAGTTGGTATCGGCGCTGATTTTGGTTTAGGTTTCTTTCCTGCAAAATTTGAATAATAGACATTAGTGTATGACTGTCATTGTCGATAATAATTATGTCCTATAATGTGGTCCGTAGATAATAATTATGTCCTATAAAGTGCTCCCTAGATTAATAATTTTGTCCTATAAAGTGACTCGTAGATAATAATTTATAAATTTAGCATACCAAAAATATGACAAGATACTCTTATTGCAGTTTTGACATCTAACATAGTATAGTATGCATACATACTGCTAATGGGTGGCCTTCCCTGGTGTTCTGCAACCAGCAACAGTAAGATAACAGCTATAACAAAAACAGTCTTCATCCCGTGATAATATATAAAAAAAACAGAATCGAATGATAGATATGAGTACACTATTTCAATAAATAAAAACATAAAACGGACGTCAATAATAACATTGACAACATGATAAATACATTTCCTATGACAATGCATTATGTTGTATACCACTTAGATAAATAATAAACCAACTGCATAATATTAGTTATATACGTTCATATCCGTAGATATAGAGATTTTAACACCTGAAGTGCCCCAAGTACGCCCTGAGGCAGCGCCGAACGGTGTACAGGGATGCTGAAGGTGTTAAAATTGACATATCTACTGATATGAACGTGTATAACGAATTTATCCCCGGTTTTGATTTGTAATGATGGATTTTTAGGTACTTTGTCAACGCAATGGCGAACGTTAAAGTAAAGTAACGTTTTCATCATTTTCAAATAAAGTTGGGTTGAATTTTGATAAAAATGACGCTTTCTTAGAGAATGTAGGTAAATAATAGATTTCTAGAAAACATCAGTTGTTTTTTTGCATTCACAAAGATGTTGAAAAAATTAGTTATGGCGCCGAATATCATGCAGAGACTTCATAATGGTGTGACGTCGTTGTTAGTCAAACTGAATATCTTTTGTGTCGTTTTCTTCTGAAAATAAAACACATTTGGACATTTGTTCCAAGATTTCATCATTCTGTATATGATTTAAACCAATTACCATTTTAAATATATACGCATCCTATGTATTATAGTGAAACTAACGGTAAGCAACACCCGGGTATATGACTTAGCAAAGCCCCGTGTATATTAGATTGGTAAAGACGTGTAGCTGACCAATCAAATTCCAGGAATAATACTGATACGGGGATAATATAAGTTACATAGGTTCATATCAGAAGATATGGAGATTTTAACACCTGACGTACCCCCAAGTACGCCCTGAGGACACCAAAAATAACGAAACCAACAACGTCAACAACACCAACGCTAACAACAACACTTAAAACAACAACACCAACATCAAAACCAACGCCAACAACAACACCAACAGCAAAACTAAAATCAACAACACCAAAATCAATACCAACACAAACAACGACAACAAAACCAACACAAACAACGATACCGAAAGAACTCATTTGAGGGTTATATGTTACAACAAACTCGAGTCTTTTAAGGATAATCTGTTAAAACTAAATCGAGTCATTTTAGGGTTAACTGTACAACGAACTCGAGTATTTTAAGGGTTATCTGTAACAACGGACTGAAGTTTGTTTGTTTGTTTGTTGCAACGAACTCAGTTTCTTAAAGGTTATCCGTTACAGCGAACTCGAGTCTTTACAGGGTTATCTGTTACAACGAACTGGAGACTTTTGAGGGTAATCTGCTAAAACGAACCCGAGGCATTTAATGGTTATCTGTTACAACGAACTCAAGTATTAAAATGGTTATCCGTTACAACGAACTCTAGTCTTGTATGGGTAATATGTAACAACGAACTCGCGTCTCTTAAGGGTAATCTGTTACAACGAACTCGAGTCTTTTGAATGTTCTTCATAACTAAGACCTTTTTAACCGTATAATAAGTCTTTTAACCATATAATAAGTAAGTTGTCTGCAAAAAGTTTGATGTTATTATTTGGTGTTACATCAGCATTAGTTTTCCAAATATGCTGTATAAGAAATGGATTTTTCAGATTTAGCAGATATTCTAGATGAAGATTTTACAATAATAAATATAGACATTCACTTAAATTCTCTTAATTAAAAAAAATAAAAGTCTATCGCTTAGAGATTGATGAATAAATGCCAGTGTATTGCAGTTTTCACCATATATGAACACCTCGAAGTGCACTCACTGCTTTGCATCTCCCTTGAATAGAGTTTTACGTCACTACGTGGAATTATTTGACATTCCTATTCACATACGTTTATCCAGCCGTTCCCAAAAGTGTGCAATCGTATTCGAATACGGCGATTTGGAAGGCAATAGAAGCTTATTAATGTTAGTTTCCCAAGATAGTTCCATGTTAAGGTCGTAAGGCTTGGAAGTGTCCTGTTGGAACAGCTCCCTCTGTTGGTCAATTACGCGCATTAAGGGAGGTTGGATAATTTTGCAATTGTACCTGAGGCGTTAAATTACATGGGATATGTGCCAGTTCTGTTTTACGGTCATTAAAAATCGCTGCCCACATTATGACGCTATCTCCATCGAACCCATTTACTTCTTGGGCTCTTGAGGAGAAACGTTCCTGTGCATGTATTCTTTAGGCAGACAAAAAAGCAGGACTCCACGGCAGGTGCGGAATATCCAGATCCTTAATCTGTTGCATCATCGGACTTTTTCTAATCTGTTTAACTGTACCAAAGCTATCCATGTCCTGGACTCAGGAGGGTTATAAACGTTCCTGTGCCTGTATATACGGATTCTTTCGTGTTCCTGTAGCAGAAAACCTGACTTGGCGCTGAACCAGAATGTACGCCAGTTGCGGAATTTCAGTCTGTTGCACCATTGGAATCTTTCTCGTCTGTTTAACTGTGTAATTGGCAGTGAGCTAAATCAAATTAACAGACCTTATTTGTAATGACCACGATTACATTTAGTTTATGAATTTCAGGAAGTGTTTTACCAGTAATTAATAATAATACATCATGTCAATCTGTCATACCACAATTGTTGGTAAACATTTTGAAAAATTAAATGTTATGATTTTTTGCTTTAAAAGGCGTAACAAATGTCACGATTGTCAGTATCTGTGTTTATACAGAACCAGTGCCAAGGTTGAGTCCACAACAGAGAGAACAACCTTTTTAAAGACTGCAGGCTGGGCAATCCGCTAGTTATATCCAACGACTTCAACTGTGTTACCCGGACCATTGAACGTATGGAGATACGTATCACCACAAATGACCAAGTTACTACCCCCAATGTCGTAACATCATCCCTTCTGACTCTGACGACAACCGTTATAAACCATAGCTATAGCAGATTGCAGAAAAAAACACGGAGGGGCCTGGGGAACGTTTTGAAGACAGATAATTGTGGAAGGCGACGCCTGGGGTGGACCAAGCATCATGGGGTGGAATAAGATTAAAAGTAAAACTAGGTCCAGTTATCTTCCAATGTGGACCCCAGAAGAGTCAATGCAATGGTGTAACAGCTTCCGATACATAGACATAATCTTGAGATCAAATACCATGCCTCATTTTACACGTCATCAACTTCATGCATAGAAGATGTGCCGCTGTGATATTTTTTGGTGTTGAACATACACGTTTTTGACTGAAGTGTAATATCGATGATTAAAAAAACATGAAAATTCCGGAGACAGCAATTCGTTCATCAAAATTTTGTGATAAACGTCAAAACATCTGAATTTTTTCGGTTTAGTATATTTACCGTTCTGTTATTGATTAAATATACAGCATAGATTTATTGACGCAATACAACAAAGCATTTGCATATATTTGTTAAATAGAGGAAACACGTTCCAAGACGGAATGTAAGCGATGACTTATTCGGAGCAGTCGCGTACATTACTATGCCGTTGGAACAGAATTGTCATCATCTGGAACTGCTGTAGTGGTTACTGTAAAAAACAAAACATTTAATGAAAATGCTTAATAGAGTGAGTTATTCTAACGAAAAACAAAATAACAAATTTATTTGGACATAATTCAATGACTTTTGACATCCTCCCATTACTGTACTGACCTACAATTTTATTTTGACCTAATTTTATTACTTTTGACATCCTCCCATTACAGTACTGACCTACATTTTTATTTTGACATAATTCTATGACTTTTGACATCCCCCTATTACAGTAAAGACCTACTTATATAAGTGACCATACAGATGTATTGCGAATTTGTCGGTCGCCCAATGTCCGAAATGTACAGGACTGGTATTAAATTACCAGATTGTGTATTACTATATGATGTATACCATAAATAAAACAGGTTACCAGATTGTGTATCCCTACATCATGTAACACCATAAATAAAACAGGTTACCAGATTGTGTATCCCTAAATTATGTAACACCATAAATAAAACAGGTTACCAGATTGTGTATCCCTACATCATGTACACCATAAATAACACAGGTTACCAGATTGTGTATCCCTACATCATGTAACACCATAAATAAAACAGGTTACCAGATTGTGTATCCCTACATCATGTACACCATAAACAAAACAGGTTACCAGATTGTGTATCCCTACATCATGTAACACCATAAATAAAACAGGTTACCAGATTGTGTATCGCTACATCATGTAACACCATAAATAAAACAGCTGGGTTACCAGATTGTGTATCCCTACATCATGTACACCATAAATAAAACAGCTAGGTTACCAGATTGTGTATCCCTACATCATGTAACACCATAAATAAAACAGTTAGGTTACCAGATTGTGTATCCCTACATCATGTACACCATAAATACAGCAGCTAGGTTACCAGATTGTGTATCCCTACATCATGTAACACCATAAATAAAACAGGATACCAGATTGTGTATCCTACATCATGTACACCATAAACAAAACAGGTTACCAGATTGTGTATCCCTACGTCATGTAACACCATAAATAAAACAGGATACCAGATTGTGTATCCATACATCATGTACACTATAAATAAAGCAGGTTACCAGATTGTGTATCCCTACATCATGTAACACCATAAATAAAACAGTTAGATTACCAGCGTATATATCCATACAACATGTACACCATAAATAAAACAGATTACCAGATTGTGTATCTCTACATCATGTACACAATAAATATATTTGTTTATGTTCTGATTGGGTCAATAGTGGTTACGCCTGAACACATTTTTGTCTGTAAAATACAGGATAAGTTAGGTTTTGAAAAGTGTTACAATATTTCCAAGGTCTTGCAAAAGAACATTTTGGTCTACAATTTTAACAATTGAGTATGTTTATTCATGTACATCCACTGCATTAGAAATTGCATGTAATAGTTGGATCGTCTCAAAATGTTCAAACTAGTGACAAAATGAATTGATCCCGGATATATATGTTATATATTTTTTTTAAATTGAATTAAGTTTTATTATTTTCCTTACCGAGTTAATGCTCATTAATGTAAGAAAGGTATACAAAGCACAAAAATGTTAGTATGTTTATCTAAATATTTACTACCGTTCTCCCTTCGATAGATCTCTCACATTGAGTCCGTCATTGTGAAAGTATAAATATCAAGATTTAAGAAAAATTGCTACAAATGTGCAAAAGAACTATATAAACAGATATATCTTCAGGCCTGTCATCTCTGGTACTGTCCGTTCTACCTCGAATACCTGCAAGAAACTTCATCCTGAATAGAGCTGAAATACTGCTTACTGAACGTTAAGCAACCAATCAACAGCAAGCATAATTTCCAAATATTAACAGTGTTTATGCCGTACGTCGTAGGTTCTTAGTTACACAAATTACACTGGACAATCAAATATTTGGATGAGGCAACCATAAAGAATTCATTCTTTAAATGTAAGAGTATTTTGGTCTGTTTATCTTATTTGCTACATCTTGTTCAGAATATTTTGGACACATTTAATTATAATAAACCACCTCTTGTAACTGTTACATCTGGTCTCCTCTTACCTCTTTTCTTTTCACCTAAAAAAAAATAAAACAAATCGGTATAGCCCACCGTTTGACAACATATGCAGGTGGCCTCGGCTATTTCCGACTGCGGTCGGACAGTAACGTGAGGGAAAATAAAACAATTACAGATTATCAATAACTAATATCTGTACTCAAATATCCGTTATAATATTTTATATATTGGTTTTAATATCGACATATTTTACTATTTTTATACAATCAGGATTTGTTGCGCAAAATAAACAGTTCACCCCTTAACTATTGTATCAGCTATAATAAGATGTGTCCCCGGCCCCTTTTTGGTTTGCCTATTATCAACCATAAACAATTCTAGTTAATACGATTTGGCCCTTGGTGTGCCTTATAATCAGCTATAAACAATTCTAGTTAATACGATTTGTTCCCATTGGCGTACCTTATTATCAGCTATAAACAATTCTTGTAAATAAGAATTGTCCCCCTTGGCGTGCCCTTTATCAACCATAAACAATTCTAGTTAATACGATTTGTTTAACTTGCCGTGCCTTATTATCAGCTATAAACAATTCTAGTTAATACGAATTTTTCCCCTTGGCGGGCCTTATTGTCAGCTAAAAACAATTCTGATTAATAATTAAGATTTGTCCGCTTTGGTGTGCCTTATTATCAGTTATAACCAATCCTGGTAAATAACATTTGTCCCCTTCGCGTGGCTTTTTATCAGTTATAACCAATCCTGATTAATAACATCTTTCTCCTTTAGCGTGCCTTATTATCAGCTATAAACAATTCTAGTTAATACGGATTGTTCCCATTGGCGAGCCTTATTATAAGCTATAAACAATTCTGGTTAGTAAGATTTGCCCCCTTTGGTGTGCCTTATTATTAGTTATAACCAACCCTGGTTAATAACATTTGTCCCCTTTGGCGTGCCTTATTATGGTCATTCATTGCACATAAAAAATGAATAATATAAGACCATATTGTATGGTTTCAAATTTATGTGACCTTCCAATTACATATTGAAATACAGTCGTATAATTACAGGGTTGTTGCTTTTGACAGATTAAATTAATATGAAAGGCAGTACATATAAGAAATTAAAGTTAAATTGATGTAAATAAGGACAAATAGTGGTTACTAAGTATGAACGCATTGTACAAATTAAAATTGATTTTATTTTACTATAGTTTCCACACGAACACTTAATTATATTCAAGAATCGGATAAAACATGTACACATTATGTCTGCACTAATATCTAAGGGTCCGCGTCCGCAATGTGTTGATACGGGATCCTAATTCCCTAAATCTAGTGGTCAGGGTCCGCAGTGTGTTGACACGCGGTCCAAATACCCTATATCTAATGGTCCGGCGCCGGAGGCCGCAATGTGTTGACACTGGGTCCCATAAACGTGTTGTAGCAAACGTCTCCCTTTAATTAATTTTTTTAAGCTGTTAGAGAGATGCACCCTTATGTTAATAATAAAGATGTATCTCCCTAATAGCAAAAAAGGACTTTTGGAAAGTTCAAATGAATTTTAATAAAGTTCTCATTTACAAATAATTTATCGCCACTTTCAACCATTTTTGCAGCTACATCTTGGCGTCTAGTTTTTATTGAGGGAAAAAGTCAGAAATTCGGTAGAAAACTTTGGCAATCATTGTCAATTAAGATTCAAGTGCATTCCACCATCAGTTGGACTCAAACCCTCAATTTCAGTGTTGACAGACCAATGATCAACAGCAGATGAATTACCTTAACCACGCGGCCACTCAGGCTCACTCTACATGAAGAGAAGTAGCCAAAACAGGCGTTATACCTCAAATTTGATTTATCAGGAATATTTCTAATTTCTCAACAAGAAATAAGCTATAAACGTTTCAGTAATTTGAAATATTCCTGATAATTCAATCTGTAAATTATTTGACAATTTTAACGAAGAACAGAAGATGGCGTCATGGAACATAAAATATAACGGCGTTAGAACACTAGTGTCAAGTCATCCCGCAATAAAAATCCGCAAAAAAATGGGTGCGTTCGGATACATTCGCGCGGACGTCGAAGAGGACACCCGGACTTAACAGATTAACAGTAAAACCTTGATTGCAGTTTTGTGTTTTCTTCAACGCTAGGAATGCAAAATGTTGATTTTATTAAAACAAGAATATTTTTAATGATATGATGTCACGTGACTTAGCTTTACCGCGGAGATGGGTTTCTTCGTTCTTTGCAAGGGAGACCGTGGTCGTATATGGACGTATATTGTTGATGTACAATCGTGTGAAAAATAATAATTGATTATTAAAGACGACGCAGATGACTGTAATCGGAGCATGTTGAAGATTATTTGACTACGTTTTCGATTAATTTCAAAGAATTTTCATTCCATAGTAAGTATTAAGTACACGTGGTCCAAGCAGACGACAAACGAAAATGATGTTAGTTTCGAATCGTATCAGCTAAAATGCATCGTAGAATCGTAGTTTTTTCTTCAAACGGCCTTGCAAAGGATTTATAACCAAAAACGCCTTAAAGTCATATGGTATAGTGTGAGACGGGCTAGGGTTTCTCGCTTGACACTAGTCGTTAGAACAGGTCATGTGACCAGTTATTTCGTATAACCTGGGATGTTTTAATTGTTCAATCAGAGACATTAATTATTACGATATACTTACACCTCAGCTGACATAATCTAAGATTAAAGAAGTTGTTACTGTTTCCGCCACACCCTGTAAACTGGAACGACTCGCATTTAGACGTCTCGGTGTTGAAGTAAAACCTTTCAACAGGTGATCGTGAGCATTCCTGCCGCCCCGTGTCCAATGCCAGCGAACAATCTGGTCTCGGTCTGGGTCTCAATCTATTCCCTACAAAAGAGCGCAACAAGTTAATCACATATTACATCAGAGTTTCACAATGTTACAAACTACAAAGGTATAGTTTCCTCCGAGTTACCGTTCTTAGTGCATAGTCTCCTATTTTGTATATTGATGCTGAAAATTTGAATTTTGATCTACATGTATTTCTTATTTTCGCTTAGTTTTCACTTAACAACCATGCGAGTTTGAAGAAAAATGACTTTCAAAACAATCTGAAAAAACTTAAACAATGTACAGATACAGACTACTAAAACTACAGAACGCACATCCTCACAAGTCAGTGTTTCTGTGTCCACATGTGTGTCATGTGTCCACGAAACCCTGACAAACTTAGCTAGGAAATTCCCGAGCTAGAAGTCACTATTTTGATTGGCTTCATCATACCTTAATGTAGCCAATCAAATGCTCGCTTTCCTTCACGACTTGGTTAGGGGATATCCCGATGTCGATTGTTAATAAACCAAAAGGATGTGTTGCGTAGGCCATGTGAAAATCAGTGTATTTTGTACAGTAGTGTTAATAATTTGGTAATATTTGTTATTACCGCTTTATGTATTAGTTGCGTTACGTTTTTTTCACACTCAAGAGTGAGTAAGAATGACTACTGCCAAACACTTGCTTCTTTCAAGCAATTTCATTAGTTGATATTTTGAAGGACTGACGTCATACGAAAATCTTCTAGCCCGGGAATTTCCTAGCTAAGTTTGTCAGGGTTTCGTGGACAAATGTGGACACAGAAACCCTGACTGGTGAGGATGCAGAACGCATAAAATCAAGAGGAGCCCCACATTCTACGGAACAGTAATCATTCACTACATCATTTCCGACACCCTTTGTATTCTTCTATAGTCATACATAGTGTAAGTGAATTTCTAGAAGGGACCGCGTAGTCGAATAGATAAAGCAGTTATCTACTATTGATAACCTACGTGTCAACAATAATGTTGCGAGAAAGCTCGACTCCAACCAAGAGGATTGCTAGTTTTCCTGCTAAGGTCGGCGATTTTTTACAGAGACTACAGATAACTGCCTCATAAATGCTAAAAAGTAAAAATCTGTTCTAAATATTGAATTATAACCGTTACTAACAGCACGTCAATGACATTTATACAAATTTAATTTTTTTTCTAAGAGCAAATTCGATCAAGTAAAGATGTCATGACTATTTTTTTATTACTTTTCATTTTGCGCCGTCTGGAATAAAATATATGAGCATCCTTCAAATTTCTCTGTATCTGCTGTTATAGAATTGTCAGTAAAACAAACAAAGAATGACTTGTTCCATTACTTTACACTAGATTTGGTCTTTTAGTAACTGATACAAACTGTACATTACATATACAACATCTTACTGGTTGCATTTAATATATTCTAAATGTTCGGTCATCGCGTTTCCCAAAAAAAATTTGTGTTATGGCTTGTTTTCGTCATTGTTTTTGTTTGTTTGAATGGTGTTTTAACGCCACTTTCAGCAATTTTTCAGCTATTTCATGGCGTCCAGTTTTTATTGGGGGAGGAAGCCGGAGTACCCGGAGAGAACCCCCGACCTGCGGTAGGAAAACTGGCAATCCTTGTCAATTAAGATTGGAGTCGAGTACACCCTGCCTGCAGTGTGAATCGAACCCGCAATCTCAGTGTTGACAGACCACGTGATCAATAGTAGACGAACTACCTTGACCACTCGGCCACCGAGGCCCCTTCTTTCTCTATTAAAACGCATTATGGTAACACTTTTAATGTTAGAGTTAAATTATTCCTACCTACTATATAGATCTGCAGTGTGCACTCCTATTTTCGACATAGCATTTATTAAATGTTGAACTGTAGGTTTTGAAGCGGCATTCGACTTCCAATACTCTAAAATTCTTAAGTTTTTTTTAAACATATCAGAGCCTTTTTCATGAAGATATATATCAACAACAGTGTCCGTTAAACCCAGAATAATTCCCAACTGACCACCTTCTCTTCCAACTGCAATTGCTACTTTCTCTAGTAGATCACACGAAGGTTCTGTATTCATATTTGCTTCAGAAAAATATTTCACTGGAATAAAGAATAATTGCATGCGACTAGAACTTGCAATAATTGATTGTTTGAAACCCTTGCCAGTCATCCAGTTTTCGTCATGAAAATAGTTGAAATATTGCTTAAGAAATGAATCGTCCATTTAATCAATTACAATCAATATTGTATGTGGAGAAAAATTTACCATGGACTCCTGGAGCAAAACAATTTGATCCAAACAACGAAAATCGGGAGTCACGAACTGGATGTACAAACATCAATTAGAAATACATACCTCTGCGTCCTTCAAGATACCAGCAAGACAACTCAGAAATACGTACCTCTGTGACCCCTGCGTCTTTCTACGGATACCAACAAGACAACTCAGAAATACGTACGTCTGCGACCCCAGAGTACTTCTACGGATACCAACAAGACAACGACCAATAAAGCCAGCACCAAGGTGATCTTCAGTCTGCTGTGTATGTTCAACAAATGACAAACAATATTTTAAGTCTTATAATATATGATAAATATAGCTATGTTCAATTGCCAGAGGTGACAATGCAGGATACCGCTTATTCAACTGATGCAGGTGTTTCCTGGTGTGATTTGTCTTTGAGACTGGACACGACCGCTAAATCTGCCTTACGTGATTATACGTGTTAAGAAAATGGAATAAAATAAAAATACCCTTTTGTTCCGGAGGTTGAAAAAGATGTTATTTTGGTTTCGTACTCTTAGTTGCGGATATATAGGTTGTTCCTAGATTAAAACGTGTTAAAACAAACAAAAAATAAAAAAACAATTACCCACTTTTATACGTCAAGAGTAAAAAAAATATGTTTATGGTAAGATTCCTTGTTTTAGACGTTTTACTATCGTGTACAGCAGTTTATTACATGTCTTACTGTCATCTACAACAGGTTATTACATGTCTTTCTGTCGGCTACAGCAAGTTATTACATGTCTTACTGTCATCTACAACAAGTTATTACATGTCTTACTGTCGGGTACAGCAGTTTATTACAAGTCTTACTGTCGGCTGCAGCAGGTTGATTACATGTCTTACTGTCGGCTACAGCAGTTTATTACAAGTCCTGCTGTCATCTAAAGCAGTTTATTACATGTCTTACTGTCGGCTGCAGCAGGTTTATTACATGTCTTACTGTCGGCTACAGCAGATTATTACATGTCTTACTGTCGGCTACAGCAGATTATTACATGTCTTACTGTCATCTATACAGCAGGTTATTACATGTCTTATTGTCAGCTACAGCTTGTTATTACATGTCTTACTGTCATATACAGCTGGTTATTACATGTCCAACTGTCATCTACAGCTGGTTATTACATGTCCTACTGTTATCTACAGCAGCTTATTACATGTCTTTCTGTCATCTACAGCAGGTTATTACATGTCTTACTGTCATCTACAGCAGTTTATTACATGTCTTACTGTCGGATACAGCAGTTTATTAGAAGTCTTACTGTCGGCTGCAGCAGGTTTATTACATGTCTTACTGTCGGATACAGCAGTTTATTAATAGTCTTACTGTCGGCTACAGCAGGTTATTACATGTCTTACTGTCATCTACAGCAGTTTATAATAAGTCTTACTGTCGGCTACAGCAGTTTATTACATCTCTTACTGTCGGATACAGCAGTTTATTACATGTCTTACTGTCGGATACAGCAGTTTATTAGAAGTCTTACTGTCGGCTACAGCAGGTTATTACATGTCTTACTGTCGGATACAGCAGTTTATTATAAGTCTTACTGTCGGCTACAGCAGATTATTACATGTCTTACTGTAGGATACACCAGTTTATTATAAGTCTTACTATCGGCTACAGCAGGTAATTACATGTCTTCCTGTCGGATACAGCAGTTTATTATAAGTCTTACTGTTGTGTACAGAAGGATATAAAAAAAGTCTTACTGTCGGCTACATCAGGTTATTACAAATCTTACTGTCGCCTACAGCATGTTATTACATGTCTTACTGTCATCTACAACAAGTTATTACATGTCTTACTGTCGGCTACAGCAAGTTATTACATGTCGTACTGTCGGCTGCAGCAGGTTATTACATGTCTTACTGTCGGATACTGCATGTTATTTATTTTATTTATTTATTTATTTATTTATTTATTTATTTATTTATTTATTTATTTATTTATTTATTTATTTATTTATTTATTTATTTATTTATTTATTTATTTATTTATTTATTTATTTATTTATTTATTTTTTATTTATTTATTTATTTATCTATTTATCTATTTATCTATTTATCTATTTATCTATTTATTTATTTATTTATTTTCTTATTGCAGCCCGCAATTCTAAACTGAAGCATATTTAAAAAATAAACCTCAATTACTTTATAGTTAGCTCTATACCGGACTCTTTTTGTGCATGTGTATGGGGGGGGGGGGGGGCGGTCGGAAAGTTGAATCAATGCACCCCTTTATGATAAAATCCTGACTCTGTCACATGACTAATAATATGTCTTGTACACAATGTTCCAGTATATATTTCAGCATATTTTTATATATGGATTTGAATCAGTAAATTTAACTCAAAATTCCAAAGAAGAATGGGGCGTCGTTGGCCTAGTAATGCATGTAATTTGTCATCTGGTATTTAACACATAACTGTCAACATGACTGTTGTGGGTTCGAATCTCACTGCGGGTACGGTGTGCTCGATTCAAATTTTTATAACAAGGACTGCCAATATCGCTTAAAATTCCACATTTTCTTCAAGGACTCTGTTGGAGCATCAGTGGCCGAGTGGTTAAGGTAGTCCATATACTATTGATCACCTGCTGGACATAGTGCAGGCGATTTGGTGCCACAGTGTCACAACGGTGTGAGTTCGATTCCCGCTGAGGGTAAGCAAAAATTTGACAGTGTAAAAAATCTAATTCTAACAGTGTTGGGCCTAATTTGTAGACGTATAAATAAGATGTTATCAAAATTATCTAGGTGACAAATTCAATACGACATATGAAATGTTGAAATGCATTCTTCTTTAAAATAATGTTTTAATGTCTAACATTACAACATTCATTTCGATCCCTCAACAGATCTCATTTATTTATTTATTTTCTAATATTCTGTGGAAATTAAATAAAAATTAATGACATTATGAATGTTTCAGACCTAACCAGTTTTTGTCGTTTTCCACACATGACTTGTGCCTCCAAACATTACAAGTTCTTCTGTCTGACCTTCCGTTACATCCTATCATGTCTTCAAATGTGTCTTGCTTTCCACAGATGTAATTAATTGGAATAATTATTGTTTTCAATTTATAATTTGATAGTGCTGGACCTATTGAATTATTTGGAAATTGAGTAAAATGTCCCCTTTCCATGCAACTAATTAAATGTTTATATTTTTGATCGAAAATGATATGGGTACACCATATGAATCCTGTTAAAGAAAATTCTAAGGCATTTGCAATTGCTAACAGACCGCAATCAACGTTTCCGTTCTACCTCTGCGTTTCAGACATTTTAATAGCAAGTTGATTCTGCTCATTGTCGTAAATTTGAGCTAACTGATATTTCAAACATATGGTAATTTTTAATGATACACTGTCCAAAATATAAATTTCATTTTTGGAATCTTGCAGTGACAAAACCCAAAGATCTCGACCGTTATGGTGAATTTGACATGATGGTGATTTTTGAGATTTAAAACCACAGTTACTTACCCACCTGTCCTGAATTTTAACTGGTGCTAATGTGGTATCTTGAAACCCGTTTATTTCTGGGTACTCTGATATTAGTATATTTTGAGAATATTTTCGCTCCGGTTTTTTATATAATATAATATACGGATTTACGAATACATATTTCAACAAACGATTGCCATAGCTATGGATCGCCTACTTTATTGTATTTTAACGGGATTTTTGTCGGGTGACGTGGTTAACGGAGTTTTGTATGTTTTTACAAATTGAGTCTTAATTTGAAAATCGTATTCAATTTTAGTAAAATATACCAAAAAAACCCTTTCGGTTTTCCCACCCTTCCTCAGATTAGGGACTCCCCCAGCCGTCTCACTTATAGTCAAAATCGGCACTAGAAAAGTGACTAGTATGTTACGAAAGAAGATACTAATAATTAATAAGAAGTACAAATGTTCTCAACTTGTCTGTTCTTTCTTTATCTGGAAATAACACTCGTCTCTTATGCTTTTGCAATACGTGTCAGTTCACAAATTTGATTTATGGTTTTATTTAATAAAGGGTATTGAAAATTCAATTCTATTGTCATTGATGTTTCAGCAGGTAATCGAACGTCTTCTTCGACCATCTTTTTAATTTTTTGATTCAGAGCAACCCAGCGAGTATGTTCTTCTTATAAATGGCGAATCTTTTATTATCTTGAGTGACTATACTAAAAGTTACACCCCTTTGCGCTCAGTGTTTTGATTGCATTTTTTTATTATTCCATATTGTACCTGTGTAGTGTTAAAATCCAATTTAAAACATTTCTACACGATAACACGTCCATATTTTATATTATGCCTTTGTTGTTGACAAGTTCCAAATCGTCCTTGACATTTGCTACGGGAATTTTACATAGAAAGTCAACCATTTTAGTTTCTACATGGACCTCGCGTTGTTTTCAAAAAGATCGTCTGTTTTTGTAACGTTCAGTGGTATTCGAACAAACCGCGAGGATTTTCACGTCTTAACTGCAGACTAAATTACCCGAAGGATTTAGAACAAACGACAATGGACTCTTCCAAATATACACTTCCGTTGTAATTTAGATCAAACTTCACTATAAAAAATTTCTCCATCACAATGAAAAATCCGCCGCATTTCAAAACGCTAAATAACTGTGGAAAATTAAGTGATGAATTCAATTTACACATTTTTTGATCTACAAAAGGAGCGTAAGCTGGACCATACGCGGTAAGTAGTTTTCATTTGTCATGCAAAAACAATAACCAAAATACGTCAACATTGAGTATAGTTAATTATGCTGTTAGTATTGTTTGTTTAGATATTGAACGACTGTGGTCGAAATCTGGAACACACTATGAATTACGTATTGCCAAAAACAGGGTCGACTTTCACGTGCAAATCATGGTTATTTTTTTATACAATCGGTATAAAACCCCGCTATTTCTTTTCTTGCCTTAGTAAAATAAAAGTCTGATGAGGTGACGCTATGCAAAGGTTAGATGCTGCTTCCCGGAATATCGCTATCGGTCGAATCGAAGCCGGGGAACCAAAGAATGTCATTGCCAGAACGTACAATGTTTATCGTAGCACAATTTCACGCCTTTGGAGACGCTACCAGCGGCTTGGTACTACGACAGACCGACTACGTTTAGGGCGTCCGAGTCTTACAACTCGGGCGCAGGATCGTAACATAAGATTATTCCATCTACGGAACAGGACTTGCTGCAACAGAAACAGCTGTAAACGTGCCTGGGTTGCGCTGAATATCACCAGACAGTACGCAATCGGTTACACTCTCATGGATTGCGGGCAAAAAGACCTTACGTCGGAGCAACACTGAGTCGCCAACACCGCCGAGCAAGGGTTAAATAATGTACTACTGTTTATGTATGGAATTTACAGAACTGGAGAAAAGTGTGGTTCAGCGAAGAGTCACGTTTTCAGCTTGAAAAGCGAGATGGTCGCATGCGAGTGTATAGGCGCCGAAATGAACTGTGTTGTAGAAAGAGACAATTTTGGCGGAGGCAGTGTTATGACTAAATTATACGGCCGCAATTGCCATTCAAAGAGAAATTTTTCCACACGACAATGCTCGACCACATACAGCATGTGTAACAGTAGATATTTTAGAGCAACAGAGTGTCAATGTGATCCGTTGGCCATCACGATCTCCGGATCTTAACCCAATTGAACATCTATGGGATGAACTGGATCGACGCGTGCCCGAAACGACAACCATCGCCGCGAAATCTGCAGCAATTAGAGCAGGCACTTCATTATGAGTGGTAAAGGATACCGCGTGTTCGTACTCAACGTTTAATTGAATCCATGACAAGAAAAATAAGAGCTGTGTTACAAGCAAATGGTGGGCACAACAGATACTGACATTTTTTGCGTGATTTATTGACAATATGCGACAAAATGTTATATTCCAAAGTAAAAGAACTCATGAAAAAGAAGTGTGCTAATTTTTACATTCTGTATCAATTATTTACATGTATATGATAAATTGTTTAAATAATATATGAAGTAAAATTCCATTTTTTTTTGTTGCGTTTCTTTTCACTGAGTATATGTATATGCACTTAACAATTGTAATTTGCCTAAATAGTTTATTTTCTTTGACAACAAATCATGAAACTTAAGCTTCTAATCATTCGTTGTTACCTGTATGACGGAAGAGAGTAACATGTAATATCAAACTACCGAGTTAGTAAAATGATAACCATTTGAAGGTCTAAATCGTGTTTCTACCTTTATACTACTATTCCCTATAAAAGGTAAAAGGAAATTAAACTTTGCTTCACTAAAAAATGGCAAACCTATAGTAAACTTTACCGTGTCTTTCCGACGGGTGTTTGCCTGACGAATTGGAAAACTGCTACCGCGTTTGGTCGAGTTTATGATCCTTTTGAAGATCTCAGATTACACTTTTTGAAATGAACAATTATTTTCTGAAATGCGGCTGAATTTTCATTTTGATACAGCGATTTTCCATACTAAATTTTGACCTTGTTTTGAACGGAAGTGTACGTTAGGAAAATTCCATTGTTTTCTAATAGAAATCCTTCGCGTAATGTCGTCTGCAGTTGAGGCGGGAAAAGTCTCGCGGTTTGTCCGAATACCATTGTACGTAACGAAAGCAGACGAACGTTTGTAAACAACATTAGAACCCTTTTAAAATAAATGGCTGACTTACTATGGAAATTCGATCTATCAAAATGAAAATTCAGCCGCATTTCAAAACGCCGTTTAACTGTGGAAAATAATTGTTGATTTCAAAAAGTGTAATCTGAGATTTACAAAAGGACCATAAGCTCGACCAAACGCGGTAGCAGTTTTTAATTTTGTCAGGCAAAAACCCGTCGGACAGACACGGTTAGGTTTACTATACATAGAAATATCTGGTGTAAGTTCCGGTCAAATCATATTTCGTAAAGGACCAATCTGATTCTAACAAATAGTTCTCGGTAAGAATTTCCGATTTATAACATATTTGTCATGTTTGATGGACTTGTTTTTCGACAAGCCATCGGCATGCCGACGGATACCAACTGTGCTTAGAAATCGAAAATGAATGTAGGCTGAGGACACAAATTTACGACCAAAGAAATTATCTTCCCGTTCTAAATTTTCCATTTTTTCTGTCGCAACAATTCACGACATCATCTGCTTGTTATTTGATTGTTTGTTTTGTTGTTGTTCCCTTTTTCGTTTTGATTACGTTTGAGTTGTCGTTTCTTGAACACTCCTCGGTATCCTTGATTCTCTTTTCTAAATATTCCAATCATAGTCTGAGTCCTATCATGAGCTGATTTGAATTCAACACTTATGTTCAAATAAGTTTTAAACTTTTTTATTAAATTATTTTGTTTTCGTTATTAACACTTTAACACAATACAATGAACATGGCTTTTAAAACCTCGACATTTATGCATATAACAAACGAAGTAAACACCAATTGCTTACATGAAAGCACATGTAAATACATGTTCGAGAATAATAACGCGTACATAGAGCATGCAGACATAAGATACATTAAGCAGATATAAATAAATGCATAAGCACATGTTAAATATATGATTTTAGGTAATTTAAGTACATGAAAGCAAGCAAACATAAGTTACAAAAATGTGAGTAGGCACTATAAGATATCATATGCCAAAGCACTGGTAAAAAGTAAAAGTTGTATCCATATAAAAGCCAAGCACATGTCGGCATACAGGAGCACCATGGCAACAAAAACACTAAAATTGGAACGGAAACACTAAATGTGTGGGAGCCAAAGTACTTTACAAGATATTGCTAAATTTAAAAAATATAAACAAATTCTCAAATCAGTTACACTTTGAAACACCTCATTTTTCGTGTCTATTCAAGCCAAATACAAATAAAAAACTTATTAAATATTGCGGACAACCCCGGCGATTAAATATTGTATCTTGTATATAGTTTTAGTTTTAGGACGTTCACACAACATGTTTTGAATGAGTTCCAGTAGCATATGCTTAAGAAAAAGGTACAAATAGCAATAAAACATTCCGCGTGTACTTTATGATTTTTTTTACAAATGGATGTTTTCTCTTTCGTTTTTTAAAGGTTTAGTTTACTGACATACCACCTTAGAAGATTTGTGTTCAGTGCGGGACGTCCTAAAGCGTACGGAAACAAGGTGAGATTTTGTGATTCATCATTGTTTTCACCTCTTTGTCTAACACAGAAAATTTCTTATAATACGAAACTAGTTAAATATACACAGTATATGTTTATAATTTCACGACATGAGTAAAATGTTGTGAGAAGTATAATTTGCATGAAGTTTAAGGTTTAGCTCTAAATATCTTATTCGGTTGGGTTTTTAATATTGTTTGGGCTTGAGCGCCACTGACTAGTCTTGTAAAGACGCGCGTCTGGCGTAGTAAATTGTATTAATTTTGGTATCTTTGATGATATTGTATTTTGAGGTACCAAAATTTGCCCGAACAGTTCTTGAGATATATGAATGCAAATTACCTGAAAAATTATACATAATACCATGTTTTATCAGTTACAGATTATTAGTGGCAAGGTAAGCAGTAAACATCCCACTGTCTGTAAGATTAAATTGGTTATTATATGCAAACACTTTGGAATTTTGGGCACTAAAATTAGTTCTTGGACTGTCCGCTGTAATTCTAGGGCTGTTACTGGGTCAGTTTCCTAGTTCAAATTATACCCCACATTGAATATTAAATAAGGACAACTCTCTCAAAATAGTTTTGCCCAGTTATAATGTATAACGCCAAGCACAATTCATAGAAAGTGACTTATTTAGCAAGGATTTTTATAGTGGCAGTAAGCGTTTTTCTGCTAATTGATCCATCAATTTAACAAACTTAATATGTTGTTCTTAAGTGTCTTTTTTCCAAGGCAGAGAGTTAACATACTGCTTGCTTACTGATATTTGTTAATTAATCAAAATGACGTTCAACTTTATGTCAATACGATTTATCTGCAACAAAAAACTAGATATCATGGGTTGCAAATTTGTGCTTCTTTAACCTTATATTAAAAATATTGCACGAGGTTTTTCATTCTGTTAATTTTATAAAAGTTCATTATCTGTTGAAACTTTATTGATATTCATTTTGATATAGCTTATTTGAATGTAAAAATCGTATGTAAAATGTTTTATTGGATATATTAGATATTGTAACATCTGTCTATCAGAAAAATGAGGTATGTCAAGGAACTAAATGGTGGTAGCAAATATGGAGAAAATGGATAAGATTGAAACCATCGTGTAAAAAATACCTAAAAAAGGTAAACGTGCTTTTAAATTTTGTTTATTTAATATCCGGTAATCGGCTAATATATATAAGGTAGGTGTGATTGTCACAAAACAAAAAGCTAGGACATAATTATGTCATTGGTGTTTTTACAGGTTTGTTTTAATGTTTTGATGAAAGATTATTTAATTATCAGGAGATTTCGAAAATGAATAATAAATTTTCTCACGTGCATCATGAGTGAATCTACAAATTACATACCAAGCTCGTAAGTAAATGGTAAGGGTATGACGGTCCACAATTTCTAGGTACATGCAATATATAGGATATACATGTACAGATTATCTAGTACATATAATGTCATCAGAAATACCAAAGTTATACACTTTACTATGCCAGACGCTCGTATCGTCTACGCAAAACTCATCAGTTGTGATCTAATCCCAAGAAAGTTTGAAAACCTGATGGCATATCTGGCTATCCAAAACTTTCGAATTGAAAATATTATTATTCAATTATTTTTGAAATTTTAGTGTAGAAGTTTTTACACTGTATTTAATCCAACACTTTTAATAGGATAAATAATGTACGTGCGGTTATTCAAGACAAAGCTATGTGGGTCCCTAATTGCGGCCGCACTTCATTAACAATGCAGAGTAACTCAAATCAACAACACAAATTAAATTTTAACAATTTGAAGTAATGTTCTTAAACTCGTATAGAATGCAACTTTAAGAACATTTTTGTAGTGTTATAGGTATGTTCAAGCGTAAGCCTATGCGCACATTTTTTGTATGAAGTGCTTTGGCCTGCGCTTTTGCAACAATAATGCATTCAAATAATAATTGAATTTATCAGGAGTACATTAACTAAACTATCTCATTTAACAATATTTGTCCTACGTCAAGACGAAATTGTTGTTAAACATTGATATTAACATACAACTATTACTCATATATATCTTAAATCACCCTTTTTTTTTCGTGTTTATTCAATGCTTATTAAATTCCTTGTGGCTAAATAGTGCAATATCAGTCGATGTATTGTGCATGCATACGTTACAGAAAAAATGGTGACTAAACTTACAAAACAAAAGCTTGTACAATCTGTTGCAAATGTATAAAGGAAATCAATATTATTACATGTAATACAAAACTACCGAGTTTGTTCAATGATAACAATTTGAAAATCAATATCATGTTTTATTTCTATATATTAAAGTCACAGTATACTAGCCCTATAATTAGCTGATTTAAATTATATGGATGTTAAAATCAAGTACATAAAACAATCTTAACCTTTTTAATTGAATGATATTTAGCTAATTACTATTACTTTAACACACTGCTTTGAATATGTGTTGAACTAAGTTTGTTCAATGATAACAATTTGAAAATCAATATCATGTTTTATTTCTATATATTAAAGTCACAGTATACTAGCCCTATAATTAGCTGATTTAAATTATATGGATGTTAAAATCAAGTACATAAAACAATCTTAACCTTTTTAATTGAATGATATTTAGCTAATTACTATTACTTTAACACACTGCTTTGAATATGTGTTGAACTAACACTACTAAAATAGATATGAAAACATTCGTTGTGTATTTGTCGCGATTCCTGTAAAATGATTGAAGAAGGCCAAAGGAAATTTAGTATTGACATGTTTCCATAGTATCGTAGAACTTTGTATAAGATAACACTTTGACACGGCTAGCAGAAAAGTTATATCTATAACCAGATAAGAATATGTTTATTTTAAATTTGTTTGCGGTTCCAATACTTTTGAAAGCACGCTTATAACAAACGGATATCTTTACTTAAAATGTCACCGTTGAATTTATGAAAACCGTTGCTTTCATGAATAGATAAAATCCTTATTTTGTTTAAAACGACATCCAATATACTTTGCAAATTAAAAAGAAAAATATGGAACATTAGGAGCCAAAACCGTATTTAGGAGTTTTTAGCGCAGCCTGCCATTTTGGTGAACGAGGTTATAGGGAGCAAAAATGTCAACTCCACAAATTAAAAAACTAAAAAATTAAAACCTGACCTAAAGCTACAAAAAGGAACATATATGAAACTTTAAAGAGGCTACTACATTGAGCAACGAGTGCATAGTAAAGTGTGTCAAAGTGGTAATATGGTGACCAAAATGTCAACACAAGATGTAAAATTGTGTACGAGTACCTCACTTTAACACATTTGGAGCCCCTTAAATTCCTAAATACGGTGATGAAAATAGATCAAAATGGTGATACTATGACACAATAAATATATAGTGATCACAGTCAAGTGTTTCATATAAGGTGATACCTGCAAAAATGAAAAGAACCATGCGATTGAGCATGCATTTGGAATACACTACAAAAACAACGCATAGAGATTAAAATCAACGAAAAATGCATTGTGAAGGATTTTAATGAAATTATCTTACACTGATACAAATTATTTGTGTATGGAAAGCAATTATAAGAATAATTGTGTATTATTATGGGTATGGAAAAGCTTAGGTGATTCACAATTTTTGTATGAAGTGGTTTGGTCTGCGCGTTTGTTCTGCAAAATATATCAGTTATATGTTAATTAAATCTAATAAGGAGTAGATTTACTAACCTATCTTATACAAACACATGGTGCTACGTCAGTCGAAAAATACTGTTTAACATTGATATTAACATGCACCACAAAAATTCTTTGCTCATAAATACCCTTAAAGTTTGTATATCTAGTCACTGTCTGGGAAAAAGTCAAATCAAGAAATATGAAACATACTCTATGACTCAACGAAAGCATCCGATCGTATTTAAGAGATTGACTTCCCATAACGATAAATTAAGTCATGGTGACGACCATATAACTTCTGGAAAGGTAACATCAACCTGGATACAAGAAACCCTTGTTTGAGTAGTTTAGTATCCAACAGCAGTGATCAGGCTTGAAAATTGGAATACCGTTTGCAGGATCTAGAATAATGTATAAGTTGTGAAATGTACACACAATACGCTAGATCTGCTGGAATGTTCCTGTCGATGATCGGTAAGTTGACAATTGGAAAGTTAAAGTCGTCACGTTTGTCGTAGAGTCTGGTTTGTAGTTTTCTTGAGTCTATTTCTGGAAGTAGGTCTATGTAAGAGCCTGACATTATTGTATTGGTGGCGTCTTTAATTTCAAGCTCGCGAGGGTAATTTAAATACAAATTGTCACCAAATTTAGCATTGTTGAAGAACAAAACATGATCAATATAGCAGAATGTGAAATTAAGGTCTTGGCCAGTGTCTTTTCTATTATCTTCAGCAGGCCTTCTAGGAACAGCCTCAAAATAGTACAAAAACAGGTCGGCGAGGAGAGGAGGACAATTAGTACCCATTGGAATACTTACAATTTTGTTTTTAAAACTTGTCCTCTAAACATGAGGAATATGTTGTCAATCATAAAATCTAACATATGGCAAATTTGGTCTTCGGTAAATTTTGTTTTCAATTAGAGTCTTGGGTGACGAAATAAGTTCTGTCAGGTATTTATATCTTCAATCTAATTAAAATTAATTATTTCATTTGCTGCCCCCTTTTAGTTATTGGTCGCTGCGTTACATGCAGAGACCATACCAAATAGGTTGAAGCAAGTGAAAGATTTAATTTTAATTGTATTATAAATATACCGTCTCTTTCAGTTTTTCTTTATAATGCAGCGTTTAATAAGATCTTAAAGTCTGATTTAAGCTTCATGCGAGGAATGACCGTGTAGAGTGTCGAAAAATCAAATGTGTTAATGCTGTTACATTCGGAAAGAGATCCAGACCTAAAAATGTTTATTAGGGCTTTGAATTTTTTCATTTATGCCACTCCTGGAGTTACAAATGTCCACCTGCAAAACCTTTAGGAATATGCCTTTCGGAAAGTTTCATTGATTGATTGGTTGATTTGTTGTTCATCGTTTAGCCAGCAGTATTTCAGCTATGTTCAGTACAAGAATAAGCTAATAAACATTAAATCAATTCCTGAAGTGTGATGGTCTACTACCGGCGACTACGAAAATTGAAGTTGGGTATGGACCGTAAATTTAGCCTTTATTGGCGGCTACTACGAGCCTATTTTTTCGCAGTCTACATTAATAGTCTGTATGGTGCAAGACTCGTGGAATTCAAATTGTACGCATATTGGTCCGTTGTCGGGTTTTCCGTACTTGTTAATTAATCAAAAAGTTTAACTTTATGTCAATACGATTTATCTGCAATAGAAAACTAGATATCATGGGTTGCAAATTTGTGCTTCTTTAACCTTATATTAAAAAATATTATTGTACGAGGTTTTTCATTCTGTTAATTTTATAAAAGTTCATTATCTGTTGAAACTTTATTGATATTCATTTTGATATAGCTTATTTGAATGTAAAAATCGTTTGTAAAGGCGCAAATGTTTTATCGGATATATTAGATATTGTAACATCTGTCTATCAGAAAAATGAGGTATGTCAAGGAACTAAATGGTGGTAGCAAATATGGAGAAAATGGATAAGATTGAAACCATCGTTTAAAAAATACCAAAAAGGTAAAAGTGCTTTTAAATTTTGTATATTTAATATCCGGTAATCGGCTAATATGTATAAGGTAGGTGTGATTGTCACAAAACAAAAAGCTAGGACATAATTATGTTTATATATGTCATTGGTGTTTTTACAGGTTTGTTTTAATGTTTTGATGACAGATTATTTAATTATCAGGATATTTCGAAAATGAATAATAAATTTTCTCACGTGCATCATGAGTGAATCTACGAATTACATACCATGCTCGTAGGTAAATGGTAAGGGTATGACGGTCCACAATTTCTAGGTCCATGCAATATATGGGATATACATGTATTTAACAGATTATCTAGTACATACAATGTCATCAGATACACCAAAGTTATACACTTTACTATGCCAGACGCGCGTATCGTCTACGCAAAACTCATCAGTTGTGATCTAATCCCAAGAAAGTTTGAAAACCTCATAGCATATCTGGCTAAGGCTATCCAAAACTTTCGAATAGAAAATATTATAATTCTATTATTTTTGAAATTTTAGTGCAGAAGTTTTTACACTGTATGTAATCCAACACTTTTAATAGGATAAATAATGTACTTGCGGTTATTCAAGACAAAGCTATGCGGGTCCCTAATTGCGGCGCACTTCATTAACAACGCAGACTAACTCAAATCAACAACACAAATTATTTGTTAACAATTTGAAGTAATTTTCTTAAACTCGTATAGAATGCAATTTTAAGAACATTTTTGTAGTGTTATAGGTATGTTCAAGCGTAAGCCAATGCGCACATTTTTTGTATGAAGTGCTTTGGCCTGCGCTTTTGCAACAATAATCCATTCAAATAATAATTGAATTTATCAGGAGTACATTAACTAAACTATCTCATTTAACAATATTTGTCCTACGTCAACACGAAATTGTTGTTAAACATTGATATTAACATAAAACAATAAAACTTTTACTTATATATATCTTAAATCACCCTTGTTTATGTGTTTATTCAATGCTTATTAAATTCCTTGTGGCTCAATAGTGCAATATCAGTCGATGTATTGTGCATGCATACGTTATAGAAAAAATGGTGACTAAACTTACAAAACAAAAGCTTGTACAATCTGTTGCAAATGTATAAGGGAAGTCAATATTATTACATGTAAAACAAAACTACCGAGTTTGTTCAATGATAACAATTTGAAAATCAATATCATGTTTTATTTCCATATATAAAAGTAACAGTATACTAGCCCTATAATTAGCTGATTTAAATTATATGGATGTTAAAATCAAGTACATAAAACAATCTTAACCTTTTTAATTGAATGATATTTAGCTAAATACTATTACTTTAACACACTGCTTTGAATATGTGTTGAACTAACACTTATAAAATAGATATGAAAACATTCGTTGTGTATTTGTCGCGATTCCTGTAAAATGATTGAAGAAGGCCAAAGGAAATCCAGTATTGACATGATTCCATAGTATCGTAGAACTTTGTATAAGATAACACTTTGAAACGGCTAGCAGAAAAGTTATATCTATAACCAGATAAGAATATGTTTTTTTTAAATTTGTTTGCGGTTCCAATACTTTTGAAAGCACGCTTATAACAAACGGATATCTTTACTTAAAATGTCACCGTTGAATTTATGAAAACCGTTGCTTTCATGAATAGATAAAATACTTATTTTGTTTAAAACGACATCCAACATACTTTGCAAATTAAAAAGAAAAATATGGAACATTAGGAGCCAAAACAGTATTTAGGAGTTTTTAGCGCAGCCTGCCATTTTGGTGAGCGAGGGTATTCCCTACTTGCGGTAAACAAGATTTATCTCCCATTTGCAGAGTTATCTGTTCTTTAGAGCAGGTACTTTATATTACCTACTGTGGGTAAAAAGTAGTTTTTCTACAATATTTTTTTATTCACATATAGCAAAGCATCAGGTAAAATTTATTATGATATGCAAACTAATTCTGCAGTGTTTTTAGTTGTACTGGAAGAGTCAGTCCACATGCATTATTTAAAAAAAATAAAAATGTGATTTCTCCCTATCAGTTCAATACTAAATACCTGCTGTTATGAAAGACAACTCTTGCAAATGGGAAGTAACTCTTGTATTCCGAAAATAGGGAATAGGGAGCAAAAATGTCAACTCCACAAATTAAAAAATTAAAAAATTAAAACCTGACCTATAGCTACAAAAAGGAACATATATGAAACTTTAAAGAGGCTACTACACTGAGCAACGAGTGCATAGTAAAATGTGTCAAAGGGGTAATATGGTGACCAAAATGTCAACACAAGATGTGTAAAATTGTGTACGACTTCCTCACTTTAACACATTTGGAGCCCCTTAAATTCCTAATTACGGCGATGAAAATAGATCAAAATGGTGATACAATGACACAATAAATATATAGTGACCACAGGCAAGTGTTTCATATAAGGTGATACCTGCTAAAATGAAAAGTAGCATGCGATTGAGCATGCATTTGGAATACACTACATAAACAACGCATAGAAATTTAAATCAACGAAAAATGCATTGTGAAGGATTTTAATGAAATTATCTTACACTGATACAAATTATTTGTGTACGGAAAGCAATTATAAGAATAATTGTGTATTATTATGGGTATGGAAAAGCTTAGGTGATTCACAATTTTTGTATGAAGCGTTTGTTCTACAAAATATATCAGTTGTATGTTAATTAAATCTAATAAGGAGTAGATTTACTAAGCTATCTTATACAAACACATGGTGCTACGTCAGTCAAGAAAATAGTTTAACATTGATATTAACATGCACCACAAAAAATCTTTGCTCATAAATACCCTTAAAGTTTGTATATCTAGTCACTGTCTGGGAAAAAGTCAAATCAAGAAATATGAAACATCCTCTATGACTCAACGAAAGCATCCGATCGTTTTTAAGAGATTGATTTCCCATAACGATAAATTAAGTCATGGTGACGACCATATAACTTCTGGAAAGGTAACGTCAACTTGGATACAAGAAACCCTTGTTTGAGTAGTTTAGTATCAAACAGCAGTGATCAGGCTTGAAAATTGGAATACCGTTCGCAGGATCTAGAATAATGTATTGTTGTGAAATGTACACACAATACGCTAGATCTGCTGGAATGTTCCTGTCGATGATCGGTAAGTTGACAATTGGAAAGTTAAAGTCGTCACGTTTGTCGTAGAGTCTGGTTTGTAGTTTTCATGAGTCTATTTCTGGAAGTAGGTCTAAGTAAGAGCCTGACCTTATTGTATTGGTGGCGTCTTTAATTTCAAGCTCGCGAGGGTAATTTAAATACAAATTGTCACCAAATTTAGCATTGTTGAAGAACAAAACATCATCAATATAGCAGAATGTGAAATTAAGGTCTTGGCCAGTGTCTTTTCTATTATCTTCAGCAGGCCTTCTAGGAACAGCCTCAAAAGAGTACAAAAACAGGTCGGCGAGGAGAGAAGGACAATTAATAACCATTGGAATACCTACAATTTTGTTTTTAAAACTTGTCCTCTAAACATGAGGAATATGTTGTCAATCATAAAATCTAACATATGGTAAATTTGGACTTCGGTAAATTTTGTTTTCCAATAGAGTCTTTGGTGACGAAATAAGTCATGTATTTATATTTTCAATCAAATTAAAATTAATTATTTCATTTGCTGCCCCCTTTTAGTTATTGGTCGCTGCGTTACATGCAGAGACCATACCAAATAGGTTGTAGCAAGTGAAAGATTTAATTTTAATTGTATTATAAATATATCGTCTCTTTCAGTTTTTCTTTATAATGCAGCGTTTAATAAGATCTTTAAGTCTGATTTAAAGCTTCATGCGAGGAATGGCCGTGTAGAGTGTCGAAAAATCAAATGTGTTAATGCTGTTACATTCGGAAAGAGATCCAGACCTAAAAATGTCTATCAGGGCTTTGAATTTTTTCATTGATGCCACTCCTGGAGTTACAAATGTACACCTGCAAAACTTTTAGGAATATGCCTTTCGGAAAGTTTCATTGATTGATTGGTTGATTTGTTGTTCAGCGGTTAGCCAGCAGTATTTCCGCTATACATTAAATCAATTCCTGAAGTCTACTACCGGCGACTACGAAAATTAAAGTTGGGTATGGAACGTAAATTTAGACTTTGATGGCGGCTACTACGAGCCTATTTTTTCGCAGTCTACGTTAATAGTCTGTATGGTGCAAGACTCGTGGAATTCAAATTGTACGCATATTGGTCCGCTGTCAGGTTTTCCGTACTCGGAAAGTACGAGGTCTTGCTTCTTGCTAGATAATGTTGTACAGTGTTACGCTTTAAAGCCGATTCAGAAAGCAAATTTATCTGACTGTCAAAATACAATGTTCTTTTTATAAAAGCAGTCCTATTAACCCTATGTTATTTTGCTCGTTAATTGGTCCTTGTCATTAATACAGCTGACATACTTGCGGGTAAGAAATCGTGCAATCAATCAATCAATATTTATGTTGTTTGAACTTGGTGATATTGATCAATACTAATAATAAATACTTATCTGAATACCGTGTTTTGCGACTTGTACGGCATTTCTTGCTGCAATCATATAAAATGTTCAGTAGATGGAGAGTCATGTTGTTAGATTATATTTCCATTAATGTACTTGTTTGGGAAGCGAAGGGCAATGTTAACAAATCTGAATTAATTCAGGCATTATTATTGCCGCCAAGGATGCTTAGGATGGATTAAGGAGAGAATATTTTGAAGTATACTTATTTACCATTAAATAAACAGAGTTTTGCGAAAAAAATGTCAATTATTCAAGCAGAATGAAAAATTAAGTCAAAATATAACGTTGGAATGCAAAAATGCTTGGGTGATATCAAATTTTCATGCAATGATAAATATGTTTGGTATTGTCTTTACAGAAATTATTACAGGGAAACCGTTTTTGTCCTGGTTTATGTCTTCTATGATTGATCGATGAGCGTAGCTTAAAAAATCGAAAACCAGAATAAAAAGGCTATTTTTTTTATACGATTTAGGATGAAAATCGAAAACATGAATAAACGGCTATTTTATGTATACAATTCCGGAGTATGTCGTATTTTGTAAGTTGCAATAAATATATTATGTCAATAATTTATTTCATTGAACCACATGAACGTTATTCTTAATTCAAGTATATTTATGATTAAATATTTGACAAAAGATTACATTTGGGCACATTTAGAAATCGGTACTTCAAACTAATCCAAATGCAGGACTGGAGAAAAAGTTCAAATAACGTTTTTAGAAATTGCAATTCTGATTCTAAGCGAATTTTTATTAGATAGTCCTTACAATTATTATTTTTTTAAATCTAAAATCTTAGATGCTTGATTTAAACATATTTTATTTGTTAATAACAAAATGGATTGGACACAAGTAAATACATACTTATAAAGTCCTTTCCGCATTACAAGTATATACATATGCTAGAACAAAGTAGATACAAGAACGTGTACACAATTTCAAATGAACAAACATGGAAAATAGTTACAAAGGAATCAAAATCAAAGTAAAAAAAAATTAAAATCAAAGACAAAGTCAATAATGGCTGAAGATGTTTCCGTTTGACTCTTGTCACTACGTCAAACAATTAAAAATCTTTTGGATCTCTTAACATATTCAAACACTTCTCTAAAAATACTTATATTCTGTTCATAAGAAAGTTCTAGATTGCCACAAGTAAGCATGTGTAAATCAATGTTAGTTCCATTTGGCAGCCATCTAAGACTACCAATAAGGTCTAATCTATGGTTGTTATATATAGGACATTCAAAAAAAAGTGGTTTGCATCTTCAATACGAGAACCGCATAAACACGATGGATTTGAAATAAGATTTGATCTAAATAAATCGTAATTAAGAAAGGATGCTGAGCATCGTATTTGTGTTAATATTATGTTTAGTTTTCGGGGACCATATGCATAGTGTCTTGGGACTTCCCGCAAAACAGTATCTTTCCTTAAAGTATTTTTGAAGGCCGAAATAGAGTTAACATTTCTTATATTTGGATCAATTCTATTCCATTGCCTAATCGTATCGGGAATAAATGATTCATTAGTGAGGGAAAGTCTACAGTATGGTAATATTATGTCATCACCATTTCGCAATGGATAAGGACTTAAACTTTGAACTTTAGGAGGAATTAGTCTACTTATGTATTGAGGGGCATCGTGGTTTTGTATTGTATAAAACATTTGTAACCTTCTTCTCTTTCTTCTTTCCGCCAAAGATTCCCAACCAATTTCGGCATGCAACGTTTCTAATTTGGTAAATATAGGCAGTCCTGTTACAATTCTAGCTGCTTCTGACTGGAGTCGTTCCAGTTTAGAAGCATTGCTAACACCACAATTATCCCAGACCTCAGATGCATATTCAAATAACGGTCTTATATAAGTAAGGAAGAGTTTTTCTAAATTGTTTCGACACAGTTGATATTTAAGTTTTCTTAGAACATTCAAATGTTCTTAACATTTGTTATAATGTTATCAATATGCGTATTCCATTTAGCATCATTACTAAATGTAACCCCTAAGTGTTTATGACATTTGGCAATTGGAATTTGACGCCATTTAGTGAAAAAGTAATGTAAGGGATTTCAGCACTTGAAAAAAAACAAGATTTCGGTTTTATCAGGATTCAATGACATGCGCCAACATTTTGACCATTCATCCAACTCCCTCAAATCTCGATCAATTACAGTTTTTATTTGTTCTTGATCTTGATCTGAGTAGTTAAACGAAGTGTCGTCAGCAAATAACCTGCATAATGAGGTTAATTTTTCAGCAATATCATTAATATAAACGATAAATAGCAAGGGCCCTAATACAGATCCTTGTGGTACACCCGCAGATATACCACATAAGGAGGACGATGCTTGCTGCTGCTTGAAGCCTTTATGTTATATAAAAAACTACTTCGATTATTTATGCTCATCTGGACTTCTACACATAAATTTTTAAGACAAACTTAAATTGCAAAAGATAATTTTGCATGCATTTTTTTTTATATGAAATTATCTGTCTCGTATAGCTGCCGTATTATGATTTGTGTTTTGCATTGCTTGTTTTTGTTTGTTGGATAGCTTTAAAGCCACTTTTATCAATTTTTAAGCTATACTGGGGGGTTGGGGGGTGAGGAACCCGCTTTGCACAGAGAAAAACCACGACCTTAGGTAGGAAAAATGTAACATGGAAGCATATGCAGAAAGAAGAAAAACATATTCAAGGTTCGGAACGTTTTATTGTACGTAATCCAGCCTTTAAGCCAAGCGTGTAAAGTGCAGCAAATGACACTATTGGGTCTAAAATACATTGTTAATGTTTGATTTCAGCAAAACATTGACTTATAAGTTATTTGACTCATTACAGCAATATATATAACTGCACAAAACATAAAATAACTTAATTTACAAGGATTGCCAGTTTTCCTATCGAAGGTCGGGGGTTTTCTCATGGAACACCCGCTTCCTCTCCCAATAAGAACTGCACGACACGAATGGCATGATATAACTGAAAAATTGCTGAAAGTAGCGTTAAACAACATTAAACAAAAAAACATTAATAACCTCTGTAACATAAAATGTTTAAATGCGTTCGTAAAATTATTATCATACAGACAAATATTTAAAATAATTCATCGGCGAATTGATACTCTGCATCAAAAGTTTTCTTGTATTATAAATTTCCACGTTTTCACCCTAAAAATGCAAGTCTGATTACTTAATATGGCGTGAACGAAAAATGTCATCTCACATCATTCTGTGATGTTCAAGACAATTTATTTATCGAATCTTGACAATTCGAACAAAGGCGATATGCAAATAGACGTTGTACGTGTATTATTATCATTTATTTCTTTTTCGTTACTAAGGGTGCATTAAACACAAAGATGAATAGTTCAACCAACGAAGAGAACTTTTTGCGGTTATATAAACTGGTTGTGTGTATTGGAACTAAAGCTGTTAGGGAAAAGTTTGATCAAATTTTCCCGCCAAGCAGTTTATATTCAACCTTAAAGACGTCTGAAACAACGCTTAAAAGAAATATAAGGATCAGACCCGATCAGGACGCATTATTGTTTCCATCTACAGGTACAACTTAATATTACCTACCCCTGTTTCAATATATAAATTATAGAGAATTACAAAATTTGCATAACAAGTTATTAAAAATATTTGTAAAATTGCCTCCAAAATGATTACGACTGCAAATTCTTATTAATTACGGTGGATGATAATATATTTTTTTAATTTCCACATTGATATCCATGGTAGTGTTAAAAAACGCCAAAAATATTGGCTTTTTAAATTTTGAAACGATGCCCTATTTAGACTTATCTAAATATGTGCACATAGACCTTTTCAAACTAAAAGTGTCAATCAATACATAGAAAAAGAAAAGGCGGTATGAAGAAAAAATATGCACATCTTCAAATTTTAAATATAGCCATGACATTTGTCTTTTTTGAAAACTAATATAATAGTAATGATTTCAATATTTCCTTTCTCCTCAAAAGTATGCACCAAGTCTTAATCAAACCAGCTGAATTAATGTTCTAAAGTACAACATTAAAATTGGGAACCTTTACCCCGAGCAGACAAGCTTACTGACAACGTGGACAGTTTACAGTTTATTTTGTTTTTCTAGGAATGCCTTCATCTAATGCATTCGATCTCACTTTAATGATTTCGCTGATAAGAAACATAAACCCGCCCTGTCCTCCACCTATACAAGGATACGATGAGCTTCCATCTCCCACAGAGACATCTCTAGCAGCTGATTTGGCTAGAATAAAATGGTACAGAAACCTTTTTTCACATGCTGGTAAACCTGAAATCGACACTTCTCAATACACCAACGATTGGCAAGTGTTATCAGAGGTATGTCAGTCTCTTATTACGACTAGATTAGTATTAAAAGATTATCTCAGTAAAGATTATCTAAGAAACGGGACAATATAGCATTGAAGGTAAACGACACAGATACATGTACGATAACAATTCTATCAAAGATACCAAGTTTGGTCTAATTAGAACTCACCAGTGGTGATCACAACAAAAGTATTAGAAGGCAAAATATTTGAGGTGTTTTCATCGCCAAAATTCTTAAAAGTAATACTAAATTCATCTCTGGCCTTCTGGTCAGTCAATTAAGACCTTGACCATATTACAAAATAAATCAATTGGCACCGTATTGCGATTAAATGACTTTAATACCCAGAGACACTACAGTCTATGTTATCTTCCGGATAAAAATTGTGTTTCTCGTGTACCACAAAATGAATAGATATTTCATTGACTATTAGATACATGTAAGTACCACCTATATTGTCTCATTTAACATGTCATTTGCTCCATAAAAAAATTGGTGGACTTCGGATAATTATTCAATATGGATAGATATGTGTATATCTTTATTTGTCTCTATTTCAATCATTTATTCATTTATTTACATTTCAGACCATAAAGAGAATTGGAGGACCATCATACAAAGTACAATGTGATATACTGAAGAATTCCCACCTCACATTGGATGAACTTAATAGCCTACGCGAGGAATTGGTCATAACAAATAGATCAATAGAACAGATGTGTACTTTGTTAGATGCTGGTACGCGTATTGTCGAGAAACTTTTCAAATTTATACTAAAACCAATAAAGCCAATAAAGTTTAAGGAGACCCTTCAATGCTTTACTTTCAGACTACTATATTTTTATAAGAGGCGTACATCATGCTGTGCCCTTAATGTTATATTAATTTGTCATAATGATGTTGGAAGAGGTCACTCTAGTCATTAACGAAATTCATCAGTTTATAAATTCATTGTTTTTAATACGCCAACCATATATACTTATAAAAGGACACTTTTAAGTTTTTATTGAATCTGTACAATATTTAGAGAATTTGCATTATTTTGTTTTTTTTATACTTTCGCATACGACTCAAAATATGCAACGAGACATTTCAACAGATTTGGTGTATGTTGATGTTTGGTGTTATTTGGTCCTATTCAAACTATATTTTTAGGTTAGGAAAATTTGTGCACAAAAACCTGGTCGTACCGTTGTGAATTACAAACTATTAACACAACACAAATGAATGCCAAATACAAAGCAATATTAAACAATGAATACTATTGTTTTATAAGGTTTTCTTTTATTAACAGCTAAATGAACAGCTTATTTTTATTTAAATGTTTAAAATAGGCACCTACATTTCATGTATGTATTTACCAGTACATAATGTTTTAATTTCAGATAAACACAAAAGATTGGAAGGTAAAACTGTGTTATTATTTTTCATTACAAATGACTTTTTCATTACGCAATTATTTATGTTTTTTCATTTGCTGCCCAGTCATTTAATCAAGAAAACGTATGGATGTTTTATTGCTATCTTTTATTATATGCCTTATAGTGTCTTAGCACATAACAAGCTACCAATTTATAACATTTATATCTATATTATGAGTTTTTTGTAGTATGTAAAACAAATCCAGATAGAAATTTAATTGCGTATTATGTCCGTTTGATAAAAGACATGACTTGGACACAAGCAAGGAGAACGCATCTCTGCCATTCAAGCAGCGTGTCCTCTCTTTCCTCGTTCTGTTTTAATTTATGCTTATTAATGCAACCGTGATAACACATTTGATTCATTAAAACTAAATTTCAGCGGATACAAAAGCACTTATTGACGTGGAGCTTAGTGAGTCGACATTTGTAGAAACTGGAGCTAGCCGATCTGCTTTGGAATCACTAAAAACGAACGGAGTTGTATTGATTTCTGGCGGAGCGGGTACAGGAAAGTCGCGCATGGGGCTAATGGTTCTTCACCATTTTCAACTTTCAAACTCGTCATACCGCGCTATTAAACTAACCACAATTGATGAATGGCAAACATTAGAAAAACGAAAGAAAGATCAAAAGTTTGTTGTTCTTTTAGATGATATTTTTGGTGAGACAAACTGTACGTTTAACAAGGGAAGAAATGAACCAATTCTTGATCAGATTTACGCGTACGTCCAAAAAGAGCACGTTAAAGTTATAATTACAATCAGGAATACTGTAAAACAACATTGTACTGAAATATTTGAGACCCATAGATTATTTAGTTTTGATTTCATAGATTTAAATACCCCAGAATACGCTCTTCATCAAATGGAAAAAATAGACATGCTTGTGCGTCATTTTTCAAGAAGAAGGGAAGGTGTGCTATTTAAGGACGCCAGCTTAATAGATAGGAATGGAATTATCTTCAGTTGGAGTCAATTGGATGAAATTATTCATTCTGATCCAGTACATGGATTTCCTCTAACGGTTTACAGATTCGTTAACAATAAGAAATTCCTAGATTTAGGAAGCAAATTCTTTACTTCACCAACGGATAAAATCAAGGAAGAAATAACCAAAATACGACGAGAAGGAAATCATAACAAAACCTCACGTTTGCAGTATGCTGTGTTGGTCTACACAGCTTTGTATGGAAATTCTATTGACACAAGAGATGGCACATTGGTCAATGAAATAAACAGCATTATTGACACTGTTTATGGTAAAAAAGTATGTTATAAAAAATGTGATGTCAAAGACGCAATTGAGTGTGTACTGAAGCAAATGTATCTGATTAAAGATCCTAGCAAGCCCTGTTTCCATTTCAGTCATATTACCCTGCAAGAAAGTGTCATTGTGTCCTTCGCAGACACCGATGAATGCAGTATCAATACAATTATTCCAATGTTAAGTCTATCGTTTATTATTAAAATTGCTCGAAGTGAAGACTACAATGAAAAACAAGGAGAGGTGGTTTTAAAAGTTCCTCAACAATGCTACCGCTTACTAGCTGAAAGAGTTGTAGAAGTTTTTCTTGCATATGGAGCTGATTTCTTGCTTCATGAAAATGTGAAGTGTTTTCTGAGTTCTGAACTATTCGATAAGGCTGGAAATGAATTGTTAGGTCTGATGGTAGACTCGTATTTTAAAACTAATACAAGGTCTAATGATATATTCACATATAGCAAAAAGGATAATAAAGGTATTTGTCTACCTGTACTCTTACTCAGACAGGCTGCAATGTTTAAAGAGGAAACATTAACTGTTGTTCCATTTCTTTTACGTAAAGTAATCAATGAAAGTATGCAGTCGTCTTTGTATTGTTATATAGTTCTTGATTGTAAAGCGGCCATAGTTGACGTTGTTTACAAACTCTGCTCCAGAGACTCTGTTCCTGTTAAAGTTGTCACCGACGCATTGCAAATAGCAAACGAATGCAACATACATGTATCAGAAGACCAATTTCTACATACATTTGACATGCATCAATCAACTTTATATATTTATCAATGTATTTCAGAGAGTTTTTCAACGTTTAATCTGCCTCTGATTCTACATTTTAGTGATAAATTGACGGATGAAACATTGCAAGTGAATTTATTTTTAAAAAGAATGTATGCGGATCCACGGAAGCGTATTTCACTGAAATCAATCGAATATTTGTGCAAGAGAGTGACGTTTAATGATGATGTTATAGAATGGATGATCAAAGTATCGTGCGAACGACATTGGTTGCATGAAGTCGAATATTTCCTTCCGTTGAAAGGCAGAACTGATGCAGCTACAGATTACATTGAATGTTTTTTTAAATATAAATATTGCTATACACTGAACAATGCTCCAGAAGAATGTCGAACTCTATTCAAATTTCTGCTGAAACAAACATATCATAATGACGAAAGCATTAATCTAATCTTAAAATGGATCAATGAACGAACAATGCACTGCGGTAACTTCTTACTGGATTTAGTAGCAGTGGTTGATCATGGACTGTTAAACTTTAACACAATTTTATCGTTAGTTTGCGCTGCTGCTGACACAGAAACTGTAAAATGGGTTCTTGACAATATTGGATTAGATAATCTCGATATAAAACAAGCTTTGATGACAACAGTTACTGATGACAGACACGGGGTGTATCTGTGGGCATTTAAACACGATGCACGTTTAGATATAGTAAAACGCCTGTTACCACTTTTAAATTTACAAGAGTGTCATTTTAAAGATGTTGTAAACGCAGTGTGGGACTGTGAAAATTTCAAAATAATTCAATATTTCCTGGAAAATGTAAAATGTGACACAATAGATACAAAATATATTGTTACCTTCGCTATTGAATTGGGTAAATTTGACACCTTAGATTGGATTATACAAAACGGTGTCACATTAGATTTGGATTTTAATATGGCTCTGATTGCGTTATGCAGTTCGTGCTGGTCGCCAGACCTAACAAAACACAAGAAGTTAATAGAAAAACTCTGGCAAATTGTGGATAACAAAGCAATTTTCGATCAGAGAAAAATTGTTGACGAAGCATGTATAAACGAAAACACTAAGGTCTTTATTTGGTTTCTTGAAGTTTTTGACCTTAAACTAATTGACATAAATAAAATGTTGACCATTTCGTATAGATGTGGCGATTTGGAAGTTGTTAAATACATTGTGGAAAACGTACATCATACTTTATATGTAATCGATATGAATCTTTTCTTGGAAAAACCTATCTCTTGGCCACGATTTATGCCAAGTGGTAATATCCATAAATATGAAATGGTAACTACATTTTTGCTATCAAAGAGTGGATTTACAGTTGAGTCGTTTCGAACACTACTGAATGAATCAATACGTAGAAAACATTGGGATTTAGTCGAGGTTTTACTTATTTATTGTGGAAATAATACTGGTATATTTGACATTGAAAGTATTGTGCAAGTATTTATAAAGTCAGGCAAAATGAACCTTCTTAGTAGGATGTTAATAAACGAAGAAACAAAACACTGTATTCAATTCATAGACATGGAAAAGGTCATGATTAATATTTCTGAATACAGACATCTTCATGAACTTCTACCACAAATATGGACATTACGTAAGGAACGTTGTGACATTAACAGTATAATAAAAACACATTGTTCGGATAAAAGATTAAGTGTTGATGTTTTAAAATGGATCGTGGATAACGTAGACCATGATTGTATTGACCTTGACCACATTTTGCAGTCATGTTGCAGAAATGTTAAAACTAGTTTTGTGAAATACATGTTTTCAAAAGTAGACAAAGAAAAAATCGATGTAAAATCAGCATTTTTGGAAGCGTGCCGATCTGACGCGGAAAACAGTCAACCATCTAAAGTCATCAGTCCACCACTTCAGGCGTATACGTATAACCCCAGCATTGACCTCATTGATTTCTTGTTACAACACTGTGGTGCTGGTATGTGTAATATATCAGAAGGAGTGAATATTGCGTTACAACAGGCCAACTACAAACTAATATATTATTTCTTTGCAAATGGACTTTGCAAAGACATTATGATTGATATGAAATCATTACTTGATAGTGCTTGTCGCTCTGGCGAATATGATTTAGCAGTATGGATTATGCAAAATATACAGCATACTGATCTTGATTTATCATCAGCATTTATAAATGCATGCATGTACCAATGTGTTAGCATTGATAAATCAAGCATCTTCAGTTATGTGGATTTGGATTCCGTACTATATGAACCATATTTCGATGATTGGGACAAAAAAACACAGGATAATAAATATACATATGGCTTATGGTGTGCCATGTACATTTTAGACAAGAT
Organism: Limnoperna fortunei; assembly: GCA_944474755.1. NCBI lineage: Eukaryota > Metazoa > Mollusca > Bivalvia > Mytilida > Modiolidae > Limnoperna > Limnoperna fortunei. The sequence goes on from OX104115.1 coordinate 39,212,230, forward strand.
AAACAATACTGATTCTCTCGACTACGAGACTGCCATTTCTTTTGCCCGCAACTCCGAGAACGAACGAATGGTTCAATGGTTACAATATATTTTTAAATCAGGCAACAAAAACTTGCAACACAAGAAAGCAGATCGTAAACTGTTGCAGGGTACACTCACATTTAACACACAAGACATTAACATTTCACCGACAGCTACAGACATGAACTCACCTACTAAATGTGAAGACGCAACAGCTTTATCTATTCATTCAACTAGTGATACTAAAACTACTAATTGTGACCAATCCCAACAAATCGATGCATGCACAGCACAATCAACTGAAATGATTAAAGATAACAATGAACACTGAACCATCAGACAGAAATACTACATATAGTGCGAGTAGCAACCAAAAGCGAAAACTGGACAATGATTCGACATCCGATGAAGAACGATCTTTTTGCACCTTAAAGAAATGTGAAATACAGTAAACGAAAAGCAAATATAAAGTGTATAAATGGTTCGGGCACCTGTTGTATTAATAATGAAAATACTGTGAACTATGAGTGCAATTGCGTTGTTTAATTTATAGAAGTTGTCGCCAAATAGTGTAAATAACCAAATTTTACACATAGTTATGTCAAGATTAATTGTAATGTGCGTTGTTCTGATAACTTTTTATCGGATGGAAATAAATCAAAGTAATGAATATCAATCATCCTTCAAAAAATATCTGGCAAATGATGCTTTTATATGATGTATCTGGGACATTGTGGTTAATGCAAATTTTGGGAAGCCAGCGGCGGCGTAGGCGTCAACGCTTTACATTTTGCTTATATCTTTGTAAACTGAAGCCTTGGGTTCATTAAATTTGCTCCAAAAGTTGCTTATTATGAGTACTTGCCAGTTATATTGACCTGTCACCTGACTTTGGCTTCCATTTTACGGTCCGTCGACTACATTAAAGTATTTGTATTAGGGCAGGTCCTATGTAACCATGCTTGGTACGATGACAATATTTGGTATAAAGGTTGATGATGAATAGTACATGACTGTCTGGTAGGTGCCACCTTACCATGACCTCAATTTCACGGTCAAGTGAATACGGTAAAGTTTTTTGAAGGTCAGTTTCTCTGCTACAATGCATTGTGTATTTAAAAATTTAATGCTGTTTACGTAATGTTCATGACGTACTTTTTGTCGTTACTTATGTGGAATGCAGGCGAGATATTGCTCACACTTGTTATATGTTAAAGTTTTAGTTCAAGTGTAATAGCTTATTTTGGAATACTTGCTTTGAAACTTTGCAACAGGATACAAATGCAATCTGGCAAATGATGGTTTTGCAATAAATCATAAAACTGTAATTGATTTGTGATAGATTTTTATAGTTGTATTTTACTCTTAACATAAAAAACTAAAGAGAGGTACCTCTCTTTTTGGCGTGTGTATGTTTTTTCGCGTTGAGTCTGTTATTGAAAAGTCCCAAACGTCTCAAACGTCTACGATTTGTTTGCTTTTCTTACACTTCTTTATGTTTACCTATGGAAATGAAATATGCGTACGAATATACGCAATTTGTTAAATGAATTATCAAAACTTGTTGTCAACTTTTACTCTTTTTTATTTGCAATGACATTAATATTTGTATTTATGTATATAAAGCTGTAGATATGTTTCATTACTTCGGTCTATTTTATGACAAAAATGTTTATATTTAAGTAATGTGTTTTAATTGCAATGTCTATCGTTTTCACTGCAGGAAACACATTATCGGGGTGAAATTATGTTCACGGTTTGCATTTGTCTCTGTAAGACACTAGTTACTTTGAACCTGTATTATTTAAATATTGTTATAACTCGGCGATTCGGCTGAAAAATAAGGGTGGGGTGGGGTGGTAGTATGAATAAAGATAATGCACAATAAGAATATACAAGTGCAATAGAAATTCTGCGAGTTTTCATTTGAAACGATGATTTCCGTGCACAAAAGTAATAATTTCATATTTTACAGATGCGAATATGTGTTTTTAACATTGTATTCCACGTAAGTTTTGCCATGTGAATCGTAGACAATTTATATATAAGTGTATATAGTTGATATTGATTGCTTGTTTGTTATTGCAATTTAATATCAATGTATTCAAATATGGCACAAAATAAATTTGTATGTAGTGTCTACAACGGTATACAATAAGCTTATTACAAAAGAATGATAGATGTGTCAACGCTGCATTATTTCACCTTTAAAATACTCAATGCAAAACAACGCCAAAAGTGGAGGTGTTATAAAATTTTATTACTCCTGCAAATAGAAGAACAGTAATTAGCGGTCAAAAATGTAGACCAGACTGTGTATTAGAGGCCACTGTTATCTTTAGAAATCTTATACCCGCAATGTCAGATTCTCTGCCTGCGACTTAGACACCAGGACACAAAGTTTTATTTAAAGTCGATGTAGTAACAAACAAAGACCATAAGCTCTGATGAGCTTTTCAAACACTAAAGGTTGTTCATGATTATCTTTTCCGACATTTAAAAATAAATGACAGTTTTGAATTCAAATTGTGTTTTTCAAATTACTTGGCCCATCAAACAGAGCTCAGCTTGTGTTAACAAAAATACAAATTTGTTATTTCCAGATAATCAATTTTTAGCAAACTGCTAGAAGGGAGATAAATCAATGATTTTAGATATACGTATTGTTTATGTAATTACATACCAATAATGCAACACTCCTATTTTCCATAATTATTGAAGTTAAACTTAATTAAAGTCTTTTGAAAGTTAAAACAAGTTCCCGCCATCCCTCCCTGGTATATTTATATTTGTAATTATATCAGTAATTTTATACTTTATTTAGGATAGTGTTAGCTAGATTAGTTATTTAGTTTTTAGTTATGAACAACAATAAACCACAAACTCCGATGAAATGTCCGCTGTCGGGTTGTGTTTGTACTTCCGCACAACCACAGATGTCCTTTGTTAGGACGGATTTTACCTAGCAAGCTATGTTCTTTTTCTAACAATAGGATTTACGAAATTACACATAAGGGATTTTATTTCTGGATATATTTCTTCCTTTGACTCGCGACGTCACTACTGACGACGGGCTAATAGCGTTGACGATACTATTCACGAAGGACTGATACTAGAGCTGATAATTATTACACTTCATGGACAGTAACCATGTGATAATTTCTATTGATTCCGATTTTAACCCCGCCCATTATAGCAACGGATGTTAATTCCTCGTGCGTTCCTCACATCGCGTGATATACAATAATTAACAACCCCTCAGAACGGAGATGATCAACTTTTCCATGCAAAACATGTCGAAGACCCAACAAAAAACAGGACAATGGGCCATTATTATTTGAAAAACAAATAGCAGACAAACAAGCATTTTCGATTAAAAATGTAATTCGGTACAGTATCTTTATGATAGTTCACGTTTCTTCTTTAGATAATAGGCATTCAGTATAATAAAAATAATACTGGCTTTGAACTCAGATTGAAGGATAGATAATAATGTGAAGAAAAAAATAGCCCCCTAGAATTCGTCTCGGGTGACAATTTTGTCTTCACGTGATAATCTACTCTAACACCCTCGTTCAAAGGCAGTATGATATTATTTTACTTTACTATTTTATCAGTGCAAGAAACTTGCAATACTAATAAATAGTCGATTCGTGCACACCGTATGTTGTAATGCTGAGGAAATATTGACTAATACACCTGTTAATGTTAGTGCATTACTGTAAATTGATTGGTAGACCATCACTTATTCTCAGTAGTGTCTTCGACAAACTCATTCCAATCTTTTACACCAAAATTACTTTTAGAAGTGTGTCCAGCAAACCAAGATACAACAGCACAGCTGCTATGTGGGAACACACCCCGGTAACTCTAGCTCCGGTGCGACACTTGCAGAACCACGCAGTGATATTAGACGCGGTAAACTTGATCCATAATAAATATTGTTTTAATGAAATATGCCTGCTTTGTAATTGCACTCTTAACAGACCCGGTTTGTTTGGATGCTTAGCGCTATTTTCAGCAATAGTTCATGCAGCTATAACATAGCGTCCAGTTTTATTGGGGCAGGAAGCCGGAGTGTCTCTAGAAAATCCCGATCTTCGGTAGGAAAAATAATATTTTTAAATATAAAACTATTTAAACAGCTTTGCACAACTATTGATTTAAGATCTACCAGTTATATACTTGAAAACTTGATACAGTATACTTAATAATTTATTGTTTGTTTGTTTGAATGATGCTTAGCGCCACTTTCAGCAATTGTTCATGCAGCTATATCATTGCGTCCAGTTGAAGACTTGATACAGTAGCTACCCTTTATTTGCTCTGCAACCCCAAATGCCCTAAACATAAAAAAATTTGTAATTTGATTTTTACAAAAGACACAAAAAGGACCGGTAGTGTTGTCTCCAAGAACATGTGATAAGAACTTCCTTGTAAATTACCTTGGTAACTAGTCTACTAAGATTAGCAACTTCAGTTGACATTTGCTTTCTCTCCTTTATTCATTAACTTAGGCATTTCTGCTTGAATTCCAGGGGATTCTAAATATAGAAGTGCGTTTCTAAAGCCTCGATCTACTATAAAAATGTCATCTCCAGTCACTCAGTTCCTAATTTCTTCAACATTATTATTTAATATATGTTGCAATATTGGCGCTTCATTGTTTTTTCATCGGCCAGGTAAGGACCAATAACAGCTATAAAATATCCAGTGGTGGTGAAGATCACCATTGGTTTAACCAATGGCCTCCCTTTGTGTGTGCTTTACGAGCACCGTTGAAAGAGAAAATTGTTATTTTTTTCTATAAAGATGTATGTACAATCAGTAACAAGTATAGCTTGGTTGTTAGCAACATTACCACAAAATGACTGTGCCAAAGGTCTGGTATGACAATCAATGACTTGTTGTCAGCTTATGTTGTTGAATCCAACATATTAGGGTGAAAAATGTTGAATTAAAACTTTTCTGACGAAAGATATGGCTCTACGCACACTGAATTTAGAAACATGTTGAAAGAAAGGGATTTGACAGTCCAAATTTCATTTTACAGAGGTATATTGCAACAGTTGTTTTTATACTTCGAACTGGAGTATTCTTAAGGAATTGGTATATCTCTATAAAGCTCCTTAAACTGAAGTCCATTGAGACTTATAAGTTTTAACAAGTCATGGTCTCTTATAAGAGTCATCAAAGTCTAGTCATGTTTTCTCATTGCCTAAACATATTTCAGGCATACTATTCAATATTTCCGCTACGTATGTTCTGTTCACAAACGATTTATCTACAATCTGAAGATTTTTAATGCATCCCCAACAAGCAAACCTTCTTTCAGATAACCAAGCCAACATCTTTTGCCAGCTGGAATTAAAACAGTGTTTTTGATAAATGCCGTTGTGCGGTAATCCGATGTTATGACGACAAGTTTTTGGCCCGATTTCTTACAGATGCAGCAATACCCATGACTTTTAGATGCTGATGGAAAGTTCAGAGAAATAGATGGTGGGCTTGGTAGGTTTATTTTTTTGTATTGTTTGTTGAGGGGCGAATCTTGTTGATACTACTTTGGGGGCGTTTCTGGTTTCATTTCGACACAAGTGCCTACAATTATTGTAATTACGGAGTTCAACCTATTTTCTATCAAACACTTTTTCCGTAGAACTTTAGCCGCATCCTTAGTAACTGTGCGTCTCTCATTAGTCTTTGTTCTTTTAGAGCATAATATGCATTCAAAGTAGAAAATTTCAACATGCATTGACTTAATTAGCCTACAAGTGACTAATGTAGATAATAGCAGGAAAATAGCTGAATTTGAATAATTTAAGTTCATTTTTCCGATTTCTGAGATTTTCCAACTTTTGCAAATTATGGTATAGTTAGCATATTTATTTTAATGACTGAAGTAACACAGTTATTTAATTTATTTATAATTGCTTTTTTATGCTAAATTGTTAATAAACTTTTTTTATTATGGATTAATTAACTTGAATAATTTAGTTCAAGTTATTTTAATATACTGGGGTAAGGGTGTAGACTTATCTCCCCTGTTTTAGTTGTAGGTTTTATTTTGGTATTTTTTAAATTGAATATCTATATTAATTATCAATTTTTGAAAGTGTAAAATATTTTGTTTCAGTTTTTTTAAAAAGTTTTTGATTGATATTGATCGTAACAATACTAGTCTAAAACAATGCAAATGTTATATTAGAAAATACCTTGATAGAGTAAAATATTTTCACTGTGTAAACACTTGCCGTACAGGGCGATCTCAACGGGCAATCTTCATTTGAGTTCGGAATCAGCATTTTAATCATTTCAATTAAAGATAAACATTAGTCTTTAACTTCGTCGAACGGAACTTAAATAAAAATTCAACCGGAAAAGAAAATATTTCATTTGATTTACCAAGTTGGGTTACTAATTGCAGATTCAAAATTGATGGATAAATAGATCAAAAGATGACATACATACAGTTCTGTGCACAAATACATTATTTACAAGTTAGATGGACATATATTCATTCTTATATTAGATTTTCTTTGTCCGACTCAACTATTCATTCATTCATATCATTATTTCCGCTATAAATACAATATATAAACACATATTATAATAAACACTAACATATCATAAAAGTAGAAAGGACACAATGGACATAACCTTTAACATAAAGTTCGGAAAAGACAGACATATACAAGTAGAAAAATGCATTAATACAAGGTTAAGGGGAGATTCATATATAGAATTATTATATTTTATTAAGGGTGTCTGCCTACTGATGACATTGCATGTACGGCCATACTGCCGGCTATCATAGTTAACTTTAACAGGCGATTGTATTCTGATATCGTCTTCATCCACAGGTAATACTTTCCAAGGAGAATCTCGTAAAAGGAGTTACTGTCCTTATTTAAAAGTTCAAAATACAGATTCAAGTTAAAATTCTCAATCACTAGGTCAAAGAAGGCTTCTCTCAAGTGGTTCAACGGCCTTCACTGACAACTTGCATGTACTATTATTTCAGTAAAGTAATTGTTACATAGTTTACAGATTTTTCTTTCAAATTGTGGTACTGAAGTCAATAGTTTTTCAATAAAGAATGCTGTGCGGAGTTATGATGTTGTTATTGGGTAATGCCATATATTTGCTATGGAGATAGTGGTATGAATTTTTGAAAAACGGCTCAGGTCATACTGAGAGTTCACACGTGTAATCCATTGTTCATGTTGAGTATAGTTGATTGAGAATATCACTTGTTTTTTTGCACATCTGTTTTGTTGGAATATGTCCCGTATCAATAAAAGTTCAGAGCATCGCGAGTAGGTTGTATTTTCGTAAGATGTCCATAATGTTTGGTATGAAGCCGAGAAGGATTCCCATATCAGAAAGGCAAGTAAATAAACAGTGTAAGAATATCTTCTTTGGTAAAACATTAACTTCTAAACTGCATAGCTTTCCGTCGAAAAATAATTTGCGTTTTTCAACTTCACACAGTATAGGTTACAGTCCCTGCATACTTTTGCACATGTCTGACCGAGTGCGAGTAGGAAGGCGTTGCATATGTTTCACCATAAAGTGTTGGAAATTAATTTCTCTAAGTCTTGTTGTTTCAAATCACACCACATTTCGAACCCATATAAGCATGTTGTTAGAACGACAGTTTTATACAATTTGGTTTGTATTTTCGTCTCGAATGTTTGAAATAGAAAAGTATGAATTTCTCCCCTTTTTACACATATTTCGAGTTCTATCAATCGATCTGAAAGCTATTTAGTGCAATGCCTAAGTGTTTATTCGAGTTAGATTGTGAAATAACATCCTTTTCTATTGTCCAATTATAATTTAACTTGAACGGTTGTTTCGAAAATATCATAATGCACGATTTCGACTCATTAATTTGGATCCTCCATTTATTTGAATAATTAGTACAAATATCTAACATAGACTGAAGTCTTGAGGGTGATATAGCCAGACATGCAATATCATCCACAAGACAGGGAGCACATCACTGAATGTTTGCAATACCCATATTATTGTTACAGTTTTGCAATTCAATCAGTAAATCATTTACAGACCCGATAAAACACCACCTTGTCTTACACCATAATTTACCATTTATATTTAAGTTAAATAACTTATACATTGGGGCCTTTCGCCACACAGTGTCGAAGGCTTTACGACTGTCTATGAATGCTACAAATACATTACTATTAAGTTCTATGTTATGGTAGATGGTTTCATGCAACATAAATGAGGCTGTCATACCGCTAAGACCACTCTGAAAACCTTGTTGGAGGGAGCAAGGAAATACATCTGGAGTCAGAGAAGGGTTTGTATTCGGTTCAGGATAAGCTTCTCGAACACCTTGAGGATACACGATAACAGACAGACTGGTCGATAAGTATCAGGTTCTGTTTTAAGGTTTATTTCCGCCTTCATATATTGGTACAATAAGACCTTTTCTCCACTGCTCTGGAATTGAATTGTTTGAGATACTTGAATAAAAAAAAGAAAGTCAAGCATTTTATTACGAGTCTTCCACCATATGCTAAGTGTTTGTTCTGAAATTTATCTGGTCCACACGCTTTTCGTAACTTTAAGTTTTTAACTATTTCACCAATTTCATATTCGGATACGTGTCCTCCTGGTATAATGTTATTATTCGAATTTCTAAATAGAATGGTTTTAGTTCTATTTCACTGAAAAAGTCTGGATCAAAAGAATGAGTCGCAGGCGATGAGTACAAATGTTCAAAATATTCTGCAAATCCCTCAGAGATAGCTTGTGGGGTTTTATATACCTGACCGTTGAGTTTAATTTCTCGTGCGATTTTTCGTTGTTTTGGGTTTTATCTCTATAAGTTTCTAAAAAAATCGAATCTCACATTGTGAAGCTGTTTTCATATCATCGATGTCTCTTCGATGTTCTTGGTATATGCAGTATTTTTAGTATTTTGAAAGTGACTTTTAGCTCTTGTGTAGTCATAATAGGATTTGTACTGTATTCCTCTCCGTCGACCATCTAAAATCCACAGTTTTCTCATTTCTCGTTCAGTCTGGTGAGATTTCTTTACATCAGAGTTCCAGTGTGGTTTGGTATGTTGGTTAAATGAAAACTTCAGTTTTGTACGCAGTGATGATTCTGTTAGTGTCTTTACTAAATTTGCACAAAATAAGTCAACATCAAATGAATTATTCTGGATTCAGACAAAAAATTGTTTAAGGGGTCTTCAAATGCCCTTTGGTATGCAAGTTTTGTCGCAGAGTCAATTCTATGCCACGAAGGCATTTTAGTATATCTTAAGAGTCTATCTTAACATACGGGTCATTTGTTATTCGTATTGAGCGTATAACGGAAAGGTGATCGGAAGTGGTGCTGAAAGATCCCTCATCAAGAATTTCCTAGTGGTTTACCTGACTGACAAGAGCCTCTTGAAAGAATACATAATCTAGCATAGTAATGTTTTAAGGTAAATGTGAAGGGAGAACCATTAAACTTTATACGACCTTGATTGAAGACATAAAATAAAGACTTGACAAATGTTTCTAATTCAACTGATTTAGCTACATTTATACGATCACAGTCAAATTTAATACATGATGCATTAAAGTCACCTGCAATGATAATTCTACCATGATTACTATAGTGGTTATATATAGTTTCTAAATAATAAATAACATCCTTAAAATGATCTAAGTTGGAAGATATGGACCAAATATAAAAATTGGTGTTGGGTCTGATTTAAGACGTATACCAAATATTCTTTTACAATCAATATTTTCAATTTCAATTAAAGAAAATTGTAAAGACATTTTATACATAATACAAGCACCACCTTTAGCGCCACCTTTAACATGTGTATAATGATATTGGTCATCAATAGGATCAGTCTTACATATAGACATATATCTACTATCTATACTACTTATGCATGACAAGGAGTTAGGTCTCAATTTATGTTCAGTTAAAATTACAATATCACTTAACCCTTCTGACAATAAACAAGATAAACTAAGGTTTGAGCACATGATGACTCGAACTTTCCATGTCATAATTTCAACATTCATTGTACAAAAGGTCAAAGAGATCAAATAAGTCAACACAATTAACATCATGACAGTTTGTTTATTGGAAAAATTGCGCATTAATATGAATGTTGACACTCATTTGCTCAGCCACTTGTGACATCGGACTCCTACTGGCCAGAAGTTTTCAGACACAACTTTGTCACTGAATTCAAAATCAACGTTTACTTTAGCGGAAAGTTTTAATGAACTGTGCTTGTTGCGAAATAGTTGCAGATAAGACGACTTAACACCATCCCTCTGCAAGATATTGGATAATACCACTACGTGTCGATTTAGATGTTTTCGTCAACGTGTCTTAAGGTATGTCCTCCGTAACATCATTTACACGCGTCAGAATCTTGAATTGAACAGCAGTGTTGATTCTACTTCTAACTTTATTATAGTCCGAGAAGTCGGTCACAGTATTTACCACTTGATCTCTCGTCGTGTGTATTGCACTTTCACAATTGTTGTTAGATCGACACGGAACGTGAACAATGACTTCTGGCAAACTGGTATTCACATTCTCGCTGTCCTTGACATGTGATTTATTTACACTGTTACAATCATCTTGAATAGTTTTTGTGGGGCTACCTATACGAGTAACAACGGACGCATAAGAAGGTTTTGTAAATCGTGTATAGCTTTTTCAGTTTTTGTATAAAGTCTGTTCAACCTGTCAAGTTCACTACTCAAGCTTGTCATATTTTCGGTCATTTTGATTAAATCAACATTTTCAAGTGGTTTTGTGTCTTGTCTTGTTTAAATGCAGTATCGTATTTGATTCATTTCCTCGTTACAGTACTTGAGATTGAAAACGCAACACTTTTATCAATCCGTCAGCGATCCTTCAGCGTTCCAAAATCCGTCAGCGATCAGTTATCAATCAGTCAGATCAGTCAAATCGTTCCCAATCCGTCAGATCGTTCCCAATCCGTCCATCCGTCAATTGACGGATTCGGAACGATTTGACTGATCTGACGGATCGATTTGGACTGATCGCTCCAATCCGTCCATTCAACTTCCGGTTAGTGAAATCAATATTTCGAAATGTGAAAATTCGTTTAACTCGCAAATATTAGAAGTATACAAATGTCAACTGTTATGTCCTCATTTGTGTCTTGTTTAACCTTATAATAAGGCTGAAACAGGTCTAAAGTTATAAAAAATACGAATGGAAATTCCCCAATCTATTACTAATCATATATGCATCTGTGACGAAATATAAACATCACATAGTGTCATTTTATTAACAAAATAATTTAAAAAAAACACGCACACAATGACTTAAAACAAATTGACCTCGCGTGCCAATTTTTTAAAGCGGAAAAAGTCGAGTCTAAAGTTTTAAATCATAAATGGAAATTCCCCCAATATATAACTAATGCATCTGTGACGGAATATAAACATCACATAGTGCAATTTTATATATAAAAAAAAGTAATGGAAAAAAACACACACAAAATGAATTAAAAAAATATTTGACCTCGCGTGACAAGGCTTACATCTCGTATTTGATTTCGAAATTTTTTTAAGCGGAAAAAGCGAGAAAGACGAAGGCGGAATAGTAACATTTTTTTCACGTCGCGCTTTCGCGTTAGCATTATTTGTAAGTAAGATTGAAGTTAGTTTAACACTATTTTCAAACATTATATTAGTCTATTTAATATGGCGTCGAGTGTTTATAACGAAGAGCTGCAGTACCCAACAAAACAGCAGACCTTCGACAGGAAAACTGGTTCTCTTTGCAAATTTAGGGATGAGTCGAGCACACCCTCTCGCTGTAAGGGTCGAACAGACAAATCGGTGATCAATACTAGATTACTGCTACCTTAAGCACCGCGGTTGAGGTTTTTTATTATAAACGCGTAAAAAGATCATTTGTCGTGGTTTGATCAGTTTTCTTTCTGTGCCGCAATTCCTAAGAATTTCGGTGTATAATACTGAGAAAGATTTACGACAAAAGCGAATACATCTATTTTATATATTTTATTCACTATCTAATTGTGTCACATGAATTTACACAGAATTGAATGTCAAATAAAGAATAAACGCGTTTGTATATAGAAGCTTACGAGTTAAAGACGCAAACATGTAAGCATAATTTTAAAATCAATTCTGCCTTCGCATTTTAGCCGTCATAATTTGTTTATTTATGATGTCTGTTAAAGTCTTTCTATATTTAATGATATATAAATATAAAGGGTTTCCTTTAAATTCGTAAGTGTTTCAAAATTAGTTACTAGGTATGACGTATTTTTAGGAGGGGGGTGGTTCAGGACATAATAGAATTGCCGCGAACGATAGTGACGTGTTTAGAGAGTACTTGCACGCTAAGGATCTCTTTTGTACAATTCGAAAAGGAGAAGGCCTAAAATTGTCCGCCCATACCCATACCACTTATTTCTCTAATTGATTGAGGGGGCCTCGGTGGCCGAGTGGTTACGGTAGTCTACTATTGATCACGTTGTCTGTCAACACTGAGGTTGCGGGTTCGAGTCTCAAGGCGGGCGGGGTGCACTCGACTTTATTGACAAGGATTGCCAATTTTCCTACCGAAGGACCGGGGTTTTCTCCGGGTACTCCGGCTTCCTCCTCCAATAAAAACTGGACGCCATGATATAGCTGCAAAAATTGCTGAAAGTGGCGTTAAACAATATTTAAACAAACAAACAAACAAATCTAATTGATATTTAACTTATTCTCGTCATGAATAAAGCTGAACACCCTCGCTGAAAGAAAAGCAAGCATCCAATCAATCAATGAAATAAGTTATTCAAATTGAATGAAAATCTTTTAAAGGGTACGTTTTGAAAAGGTTCTGTTTTATTGATATGACTGTAATGACAATGTTCAAACCGATCTTCATAGATCTAGGGAATTAATGACGTTTTGTTAAAAAAAATTACTATTTCGTACTGTAACACATTTTTACGCTTAACTGCAGTATTCACAGACAAGTCTCCCCGGCGTTATTAGGGCTCAGTACATGATTGGTTAGTCATTTACTAGTTATTACATGCCTAAAAACAGATTGCGGATTTTCGAACGACTGAAGATAGGGTGTGCCCGACTCCAACTGTATTGACTTGTCCGTTTTAAACCGTGTACTCCGGCTTCCTCCCACCCCACCCCTAATAAAAAATGGACGCCATGAAATAAATGAAACAACCCAGCGAAATTGTAATTATACTGTTTAACTTCTTTTATTGCCTGTCAAATAAAACTTGCGACCAGAATCGCTGTATATTTTACAATACAACTTTTTGTTTAGTAAACAATTTGTTTTGATTGACAATGCTTGTTCAACAGTTCAACAATTGTTTATACACAACAGTTCTATAATTGTATTTAAAAATGTTGTAGGCTAAATAAAAACACGTAGGCATACATTTAAGTAACTAGTAGTGATATCAAAAAGAGGCCATGTCCTTTCCTAAATGAAAATAAATCTGTTACTGTCGGGTCGACTTAATATACGACAAAAATATAAATGTAACAGGTCGCAGAAAATAAAATAGGCCGAAATCACGAGTCGCGGAAATAAAAAAGAGAATCAATAAAGGATTACGAAAATAAAACATTTACCTTGTCGCTACTGATGTGCCTTAAATCGAAGTTTTTTTAAGGTTTACAGGGCGCAACCCGCAAATATGTCTTGTTTTAAAGAATTTTGCTTTATTATATAATGTAAAGAAAATAGTTTTTTCTTTAAATATGTTTACTTATGTTGTTTTAAGAACGAGACATTGTATTAACTATTCTTTTCAATACTTGCGTTTATTATATTATAAATTTTATTATAAATGCTTATATAATATACAAATCACGCAGAATTCGTTTTATCTTTAAATTATTAATGTATACGTATCCGTCAATACACTGACCGATTTATGCATATAATTAAATGACGGATTCTGGATCGCACTGATTGAACTGATCGCTGACGGTTACCAAGGTAATGACGGATTCATAATTTTGGACGGATGTATTCATCATCAATCAGTCAGCGATCCGTCAGCGTTCCAAAATCCGTCACCAATCAGTTATCAATCAGTCAAAGTGTTGCGTTTGCGGGTGCAAGTACTGTAGTTCGAAAGATAAAGTCGTCGAATTGGGAAGTCTACAGATTAACACACGCAAAGCTTCTTATTTTCAGCACTGAGATTTGAAATAGTTTTTGAAGTTTCGACTTCTGACTTTTCAAGTTTAGAAATTCTCTCAATCAGCGTTTGAAGGTAAGCACGTACGTCGATATTTTTGTTTGGTCTGGGGAGGGATCAAGTGCATTTGTGGAGCGTAGATCTTCTTTCCTCACAATTTGTGAATTATCACCCTTAAAAACATGTGTATGATATAACAGTCATTTGCATATTTTTCGGAAGATGTACTTTAAGGGACGTTTTTGTGTTATATAATTTTCATACCGGGCACCAATCCATTGATTTTGCTCTACTCATAAGGATACTTCTGTACCAAGTTAGACCATCAAATGAGTTGTTTGTAAATTGCATCAGTTTAGCAACATGCGTATCTTTGGTAAGATCATCAAGGGTTGTATGTCGCATTTTAATAAAGTCTTGCTAAGGTTCATTATCTGGGTCGTAAGAGTACTGTGACATTGACAAGTGAGAAATTTCCAGAGTATTACTTACAACAGTTTGCATAGGATTTGGAGTTGCCATCTAAATACTTACTGAATTCTGGGTGAATATTGGGTACATATCGGAGTACTGACATCGTATGGATCACTAGCAATGTCTTTCTTGGAGCATTGTCGAGTTAATTCGACAAAATTCTCATTTTCACATGAGCTGGATAGAACACCTTCATCACTATTGGCAGCCATTTTCATGATATAACTGAACGAAAGAGAAATATAGCGAGTCCGTTAATGATCAGTGTACATGTGTACATGTATATGGAAATTCCAATTATTACAAATATTTTGCACTAACTAAACTCATAATATCTGAACAAAAAATGCTCATTTTTACAAATCAATATATTGTCAGGTGTTGATAAAATACTGTATGGTACTGGTTGGTATGTAGTTAGGCTTGCTGATTTTTACATTCCTGACATTTTATAAAAAATAATAATGTATACAATAGTGTGTTATCTCCTACACCAGATTCTTAAAAATACTGGAAAGTAGTACAAGATCCTCTGTTTACCTTATTCTATAGCTATATAGCTGCCACTGTTTACGGTGTTTTCATCTCGATCGTTTCATCTCTGAATCAAAGTTTTCTTGTCCGACCGAACTCGACTTTAAAATTACGCGATGTGTCTCCTTGGAAACAAAAAAACAAAATGTGCACAATATACGATATTGACATATTTCATCGTTGTTTTAATAACACTTTTATTTACTAATGGATAAACTTGAACTTAATGTAATGTAATCGGTTATAATATAACAATTTAATTGCGGGAACATTTTGGGGCATAAAATAGGTAAAATACTGTATTTAAAACTTACGAATACTTTCGACCGTGGGCTTGGTTGTTTTAAGTATTTCGATACATTTTAGTGATTGGACAATTAAACATAAGTGTCGTTTTTAACGAATTATCTACTCAAACTTTCGGCACTATAACCGGTTGAAAATGTTAGTCGTGAATTAAAATGGTCAAAATTACGTCAAATGAAGATGTGTAATATACCCCATCATGTGGTATAGCGTTACTATTTTTTTATATTACGGTAGGGCGCCACAATGACAGTTCCATTCATTCTGAACACCTTTTTCTTTTATTTTGTGTTAAAATTTTGGTGGGCGAGGCCTGGCGCCACTATGTTTAACTATGAAATTTGGTAATTGATGGATGTATGAACGAGGTCGACTCACTCACAAACTTATCATAAAAGATTGTGAGTGAGTCGACCTCATTCATACATCAATCAATTACCGAAAAAAGTTTAATCTTATATTAAACCCCTTTCTTAAACATATGTTCGAACTGATGAAATGATAACAAAGATGGGATTTGATAGTAATAGGTTATGGAAATGCATGGGTTTAAGTCGTTGGAGTCGAGCACACTCTGTCTGCAGTAAGGCTATACGGAATACTTCTGTCTATAAGCTGTAAATATTCACAAATCTCGTTTGCATTTTTTGTAGCAGAAAGTCAAAATTGAAAACGAAATTGAATTATGAAATATTTGCACCATCGGTAACAGAATTTGGTTTACAGTTATGACAGTACGGCTTGAACAAGCAATCATTTTTTTATCTTGAATTAATGTTTTTCGAGTTATAACGATAATACCGTAGTCTGTCATATTGTAAGCTGGCCATAATCTTACATTATGGGTCATTATCATAGATTATGCATTAAACATTTATAAAGGAGTAACACCCTAGTAAACTATCATCAAAGGTTAAGGACAACCAACTTGAAGACAGCTGACATTTACCACGATTATGATTGGTAAACATGTCCTAAGATCATTTATTTATAGCGTCGGCTTACTGTAAAATAATAAATCTCGCATATAATTATCTTTTGAACCTACCATTATTTGATCAGTCAGAGTTCATGATCATAGATCCGTATTGTTAAACATACAGAAATCCCCGCTTACCATGAACCATTCATCTTAAATTTATGTTAAAAAGTCATAATCATAGTTTTGGCTTTCCTAAGGTATGGTGACCATAATCATTGTTCTTGTATTATGATTTACCGCAAGCAACATTTGATGAAAAAACTACTTGTTACTTTGTACTACACCGATTCCAATGGAATAATCTATATTTTGATAATGCCTCTCTCACAGTAACATTATAAGTAAATACATTGGACCTAAATTGTAGGAAACGTTTAGGTCTGTTATTGAGAAGATGAAAGCGTGGAGTAGATATACAGGTTATTTGAGTGGGTGGGCATTTATAAACAATGGTTAAAAATTCTGTTTCTATAGCGCAAGTAATACATTTTATGTCGTCACATTCTGTTATAAACATTATGTGAAATATAATTGTGTCACCTGATCATGTTAGCAATGTTTTGATCCGGGATTTCTAAAAAAGTGAGACCTGCTCTGGATAATCTTTTAATCGATGATGCTGCTTTGTAAAGGGGCACCACGGATCTAGTGTTAGTGCTAATGTGTGCCTATATTAAAGCAAATATTTAGGAATAAAAAGGAAATATTTTAAGAAACATTTTGTAGAGTAAATTGCTCATGAGAAATATCAGTTTTTGAAACTTTAAGACATATATCAATTATTATTAGACTGCCCTTTTGTTCATAGTACAAAAGTAGTCTTTACCAAACAAGAAATTTATGTTGTGAAAAGATCAAGTACATTGTAGAACAATCACTTTTAACAATGGAAGGTTCAGGTATTACTTCGATTGAAAAAAATTTGCATGTGTAGACAAAAATAATTCCTCAGAATCAATTGCCTATATGAATCCTATAAAGGATGAACAAAAAATCTGTCCAAATGATAAATCAAAGGGAACACAACTAGCTGTAAACATCTCCACCGACTCCATGATGGCGTGTTGCTTTCAAAGACAATATGATTTTGACAATATATGTGTTAAAAAGCATTGATACTGTAGCGATTATTACCTGTATACTTATGCCTTATTATTTATGCAAGAACTTAGTACTAATTGTCGTAATACATTTTCATTGACTGTAGTAGTATGAGAACATAACCGTGCAAGAATTTAGTCACATCATCATTATTTGAAGGGATACGTTGATCACTAATATTCTAATAAACTAAACTTGTAAGTAAAATGAGTATAAAGGCACATACACTGTAAGTTTTTTTATAAAAGGTTGACAAGCGTTTTCAAAATGTATTTTCAAATTCAACAAATGGGCTTTTATGACATGACTGTATTGGATAACTAATTGTTTTGCACAATAGTAATTATACCATAAAATTGGGGCTGCCCAAGGGAACCAAGAATATTGATATGCACAAGGCCAAAATCCATTTTCCTGACCCTATAATACCCCAAAACAAACAGCAAACATTAACTAAATACATCTAGCTAAGTGATTATCATATTCTGATTCACTAATATTAAAAAAATATAATACAATATGGTAATTTTTTTTAAGAAACTTCATTTTTCTTTAGAAATATATGTTTAATATTAAATTGTGTCGCCAAGGAAAGTCGTCAAAAACATAATTGAACCAGTAAAACACATTCCCGATATGGGACACGTCAACACAATTCCCCACGACATGCTTGATGCTATAAAAACTGCTGCATTGCACACATTTTGGTCAAGGCTCAATATTTAAAATACAACTTCGTGTCGTCCTGGTATGGCCAAGACGACACCTGGTTAAAACAACTACGACCTCTATAACATTTAAAACTATTTGTTCGCAATTGTGGCTGCATCTCGAAAAAAGTTTGTTATGAAACTATTATATCCTATCAACTCTATCACAAAGTTGAAATACAGATTAAAATATCTTGTTTAAAATCGATAGTAGAAACTTAACATGGAATAATGTAATTATTCAAGGCTCTATTGGTCTCTTGTGTTTTCATGACTTCCATAATCCATTATACACAATTTCTTTCCCAACCAAAACTTGTGAATTTCATTAATGTATCAAAAATAAAACTGTTTTTAATTTTACTTATTTTTGATAGAAAGATAGGGAATCAGAGCAGATACTACACTTGCGCATGTTTGATTAAGCAGCCATGTTAAGTTCAAGAAGAAAGTTTGCACTTCTGCATTAAATACAGAGGATGCAGATAGAAAACGTGAGTTTTATCACGCTCCACCTAGGACTGACTGATCTTTCTGATATAGTGGTATTTGAGCTCGGATGTAAACTCCTCAGCGTTGCTAAAATATACCCTTATTTAAGGACTACAAACTGAAAAAAAAGAATGAAAAAATTCTTATAAAAACAGTGTACTTTTAGTGTTAGTAAATATTATTTTTTCATTATGTGCTTTGATATGTAACGATAAACAGCTGAAATGTGTCTTAATAAGATATTTTGCTGCCTAAAGAGGCACGGCTTTGACTCTTAATCTTTATATCTTAACTATTCAATCAGAGTTATCTATGATAAGTGGTGCTTTAGGTTAGCTATAAAATCGGCTTTTCAAGCAGTCGAATGTACATAGCTTCGTTCACAAGTGTAATACTTCTTTTTTCTTCTTGACAAAGGTATGTGCTACTGAAAATCTATCATCCGCAGACGTATTTAGAAAACAAGCTTTATTATTAAATTGTTATGAAAAATATGCCATATTCTAATTTTTTATTCGTTGATGTAAACCGTTAGAAGTGCGAACTTATAATGTTTGTTTATGATAAATTAAACTTTTTTTACTATGATTTCTTTACTAAATTTTGTTACATATCAACCAAAAAATGTAATTTGCCATTCTAACTTTGTATAAGGGTAACCCACGTAAAACATATTAAGCTAATTAATTAAGTAATTGGATATGATATGTAAGCAGCACAAAAACAATCTTACATTGAAGATGAATTTACATTGTAGTAGTATTTTCAAGTATATTCGAAATGCAAATTCCTTTATCTTGAAAACCAGAAAGAGGTCAACGTTTTATGGAAATATAGGATACATTTAACAGTTTATTATAAACTTAGTGATTCAGTTGGCATTAATATTGAATTAACCAACCCACATGACATACTGTAATTACCCTATCGCAGCCGAATGTACTGTTTGACACAGATATTGATTTACAAAAATAAAGTTCTTTATTTAAAAATAACCTTAAAACGCCCCAGTTTTGTGTATTCAAATTAGGTTAAAAGTCATGTGATTCTATATTTTAACAAACAACAATCGATTTAATGTGTGTATTTATACACTGTTTGCATATATTACTGACAAAATGGCGTCCAGATTTGCAAAAGAAGGTAAATAGCATAAGGAAAATATTTAACAAGTGGAAACAACGTGTGTTTCTATTAATTCATGTCATATGTGTGAAGAAAGTGAACAGTTACTGTTGCATGTAATAATTAATATTTGTAAAATGAAAACCATTTGAAAAATCTTTATCGTGTTTTCTTTCCAAATATTCTAGTCATAGTTTACAAGCCCTGGAATAATCTAATTTGGATGCAATTTGGTTTGGTGAAATCAAATACAGGTAATAGGCTTTAGTTCTTATTAATTGTTATTTATTTTCGTTTAGTGAGTTAAAAATAGACATATTCTACTTTTCCTTGTTTCCGGTGTAGACATGTTTGCAAGGTGTAACCATTTTATTATCGGCGAGAGGTACAATTTAGGTTTTTGCAATATTTACACTACAACTTTTTATTCTCCGCCAAAAACTATCGAACAGACGACAGGTATCTATACAAATCACAAACTGGTATCAAAACGAACTTATCGGAAAACGCAGTTTCCGACAAAACGAAACTGGATTCAACTCATGTATATAATATCCCCCGCCAAAAGAAAAACAGGGATTTTTTTCAAAAAGTTGAATTCAGTTTTTTTTTTTTTTTTAAATACAAGAAAATTACAATTAAATACAAACAAATAGGATATAAAAAAAATGAATCGTCGTTCTTGATTGCCCGAAAAGCTTCATTATCACTTCAAGTTACAACTCAAAATTTAACTATCAATTCACAAAATCTAACAGTAAATTTTTAAAATATCAAGATAACTTTGGTTTCTCATATTATCAAACTTTACGCATCAGTGAGCATACTAGGCAATTTAAAGACTATAAAACATGTTTCGAAACATGATCGTTCATTGGAAAAATGTGAAAAGTTCTACGTGTTCCTATAAAAAGTGGCAAAAATCTTACGAGTACAAATTCAGTAGAGCCCTAACTCTTATAAAAATAGCTAACATGTAAATACTTCATATTCATAGGTTAAAGTTGATTGAAGGAAAACTCTATTTCGCACACGATCGATCATGGTACCAATCTAACACACTCACTATCTCACCAAAAAAAAATACGCACAACATGGTAACAGATGAATATTAGTAAAAACAGCTAACCGGGGTTTATTTCTGAATATTATTTGAAACTCCATATACCACAAACACATTTTCACTATACATGAATGCAAACATGCCTTTTCTTTTCAATGATTATACCGATCAATTACCAATAGGCAATTACAATGTTGATAGTTCCTACATGTTTTTAAAGAAACAAAAATCTCCTCAAAGTCGTTTGGATTTCAAAGCTTGAAAATCTTAACATGTCAAAGAACGAATTGTACCTAGCTTTCTGTACACAAATTCCAGAACAAAAATAACATAATAACAAAATAACAACAAAAAATTGTCTATTATTGATTGTTCTGTACTTGTTCACTTTATGGTACATTTATCACCAAATCGGAAAATTTAAAGTATACTATTTCAGTAAACGGATCCGTGAAGAAGACCTCACATGAAAACGAACGATAACTTCGTTGTTATGGAAGAAACACAAAAATCCAATGAAATTATCATATTCACTTCTATATCACTTTATTTAGATCTTCTAGTGCAGGGTAACTATCTTTGAGAAAGATTTCACAAAACAATTGAAATATTGTGAGAAAGATCTCACTCGAATCATTTTAGTTCGATATTATGCGGTAATTGCAGTGAATCCCTTGGAAAACCCTTCAAACACAGAAAAGAGTTAATTGTGAGAAAGATCTCACTAAAAATACGGTTAAATTGTGAGAAAGATCTCACTAACAATATGCGGTTATTGTGAGAAAGATCTCACGCATTAAGTACTCTATTATCAAAATATGTGCGGAGGTGGTCTCAGTTCAATAATTGATCGCGTTTTTGCATCTAACTCCTGTTCAGCAATCCATTGTGAGTTTTGGGCGGGCTCACCCGAAAAATGTACTAAATATGTCCATAACCCATTTACTAACTTTTTCGCTAACACACGTTTCACCTTCATTTTTGTCGTATTTTCTGTTTCTGAAAACGACACATTTGTAGGGTCAACAAATGAATTGTCTCTAAATCTAACTGGTTTTCGGGTAGTTCGTGTAGAACGACGTACATGTGGCTGGTTGTCCGCATTTTCTGTTCGTTTATTAGCTCTATCATTTTCGCTAGCGACGTCTTCTGGCGTTTCATGTTGTGATGTTCTGATGCCCTCACTTTCAGATTCCGATGATGTTAATTCATTACTGTCATTGTCAAGTTTCGAGTGAATAGGATCCATAAAATAAGGTGATGGATTCGGTTTTCGCACAAATGCGGTTTTCAGTCTATTTATATGAATCGGTCTTGGAAGGCACTTCAAAGTAACCGGGTCTTTCAAAATGAACATGTGCGGGCTGTTAACTTTGTGAATAATGTATGGTCCGGTATACTTGAATTTCAGTTTTTGTCCTTGACCCGTGGGTTCTTTATCTAAATATACGTAATCACCAGCCATATACGGAATTAATGATTTTCCTTTGTTTGCTCTGGCTAACATTTGTTCTTGTGAAACTATTGCACTTTCACGCACTTGATCGCGGATAATCTGTAATCTGTCCGTTAAGTGAGTTACGTATTCATGACAATCTTTAGGGAGCGTGTTCAAATCAGTATTTCGGCAATGTTGTGATAATGGAAAATTCGGCCTGCGTCCGTACACAATTTCAAATGGCGAATATCCTAGGCTGCTGTTTACTGTGTTGTTCATTGAAAATAATACTGACGGTAACACATATTCCCAGTTTTTTCCATGTTCGATGTATGGTGTTATTCGCTCTCCCATTGTCCTATGTTGCCGTTCACACGTTCCCAAGCAGTGATGTGAGAAACTTGGAGTAAATTCCTGTTTAATGTCTAGTAATCGACAAACTTCTTTGATGCAACGGCTTATGAACTCCGATCCTAAATCACTTATCAAAGTGTCAAATACGCCAAATTGCGTTATCATTTTGAAGATCACTTCAGCTACTGATATTGCATCTGCAGACGGAATTGCTTCCGCAAAGATAAATTTACTGAAAATGTCAACAGCAGTGCAAACGTATTTATTCCCTTTAGTGGAAATCGGCACTGGTCCATAAATGTCAATCTGTACGACTTGAAACGGAGAGTCAGGTGTGCGGTAGGCGGTGATTTCGGACTTTGTGTTTACTTTAGTCATTTTCCGTTTTTGACAGTCGGGACAGCTTTTCACATAGTCGGTCACTTTCTGTGCAAGTTTTGGAAAGAAATACTTTTCTTTAATAAGATCGATGGTATGTTGAATTCCACCGTGTCCCCCTAAAGCTGAGTCGTGATACAGTGAAATAACAGTTTTTACAGCGATTTCGGGAAGAACCAGTTGATAATTTTTCAGGCTTTTGTTACGCTTAGATTTGGCCTGACGACTGTGAAACAGTAAATTGTCAATCAGTAAATAATCTGAAACTTGAATAAGTAGCTTCCGTGCGTCTTTTTGTGATTTCGGTAACGTACCGTCCTTTAGATATTGAATGTACGCGGAATACACTTTGTCCTTCTCCTGTAAGTTTCGTAAACTAGCTGCACTGAAATCTGACTTTTCGAAAAGTTCTATCATTTCAATTTCTCGACGAACAACTGCGTCTGAATCACCATTTTCACAATTCTCGGATGTTTGTGTATTTTCCGTGTTTTCCGAATTTTTAGCATTTTCTGTTGTACTAACAACTGTTGTTTGATTAAACACATCTGTATCGTATGCATTGGAAGTAGCTAATTCGTCGAACTGTGATTCATTCCCAGTTTTAACATTACCGTCTGTTTCGGATTCTTTGTTATCAGAATGACATGTACTTTTATCGACATAATCGTGGACACTGGACTGAATATGCGAATCGACAATTTTAGTTTTCGCCTTCGAATGTTTATAGGATTTTGTCCTGTCCTCGTCTACTCGATTATCACATTCGGTATCAGCATCATACTCCGTGTCGGGATTTATATCAGTTTTACCCACTGGGTGCGCTGTCAGTGGGTTCGATCTCACTATGCAAAAATTATTCACTTGCTCGGTATCAGTCGAGTCAGTGTGAAGTGTTTTCGGAAATTTGAGTCCATTCTCAACAATGATATCTCCGATTATCTCCTCTTTGTACGGGAAATACGGGTCCTCTATATCTGGACTAGAAAATTCGTCCTCTATTTTATCAGTTCTTGTGTTCCGAGACAGAGCGTCGGCCACTTGCATTTCTCTCGCTGGTTTATAACGAATATCAAAGCTATATTGTTGTAGTATCGCTATCCAGCGTTCATAAATAGCTCCTTTCAGCTGTTTTTCGAACAAAGGTTTCAACGCTTGGTGATCACATTCTATTACGAAGCGGCGACCTCGCAGATAAAAAGAACAATCTAATATCGCAGTAACCATACCCAAGAGTTCGAGTTTTGTTGGGCCATACGACCTTTGCCAACGACTAAGTGATTTCGATCCGTATCTTATGACTCTACGTGATTCAACATTGTTTTCTCCTTTTTGATACTGGAAAAGTACGTAACCGATTCCTTTGGCGGAAGTGTCGACTCCTAAATGAAACAGCACATTGTAATCAGGAAACGCTAGAATAGGCGATGTAACAAGTAATGTTTTTAAGCTTTCAAAAGCGGATTCTTGCTCAGATGTCCACCGGAAGCGCGTGTTCTTACGTAGGAGTCTAGTAAGAGGCTCTATTGTCACACTGAAGTTGTCAATATACTTCTTAAACCAGTTGAATAGGCCTACAACTCGTCGTAGCTCACGAACGGATTTAGGCGTTGGTAGCTCTTGAATCGCGGTGATGCGGTCTGGCGGTGGTTGAATACCGTGCTTCGAAATTTGATGACCTAAGAAGACGCACGAATCCCTAGCAAACGTACATTTTCTAGGTCCTAGTTTTAAACCTGCTTCCTCAAGACGATTAAAGACGCTATTCAAGTCCTCTATATGTTGCTCAAACGTCTCCGATACAATCAAAATGTCGTCTAAATAGCACAAACAAATCTTAAACGTCAAGCCATGCAGGACCTTGTCCATGAGCAGCTGAAATGATGACGGTGACGATTTTAGACCCATTGGCAATCTTAGAAACTTGTATGTTCCAAAACAAGTATTTATCGCTGTGAAACGCTGACTATCTGGATGAATTGGTTGTTGAAAGAATCCCGATGACATGTCTATTGTAGTAAGAAAATTTGGAGTTCGATCGGAAAACGATTCAGTCAAATCTTGTAAGTCGGGAATCGAGTAACGGAAATCTTGTATTTGGCTATTTAAGTAACGGAAGTCGCAACAAAACCTGTATTGTAACGTGCTCTTTTGTTCCTCGGAATTTTTCTTAACTTTATTTTGTTTCGATACTAGAACGACAGGGCTTGTTATTGGAACACTTTCCGATTCGTGCACGGGTGCAATGATGTTCTGACGTAAAAGCTCGTTTAGATGCTCTCGTAACGCTTTTTTCTTTTCGGGAGGTAAGCGGTACGGTTTCTGATACTTCGGATTATAGTCCGGTTTTAATGTAATACGGTGCTGCACTAAATTGGTATACCCTAGATCGGGGTTTTCATCAGTCACAAACAAACTTTTATGGGATTGTAGGCAATCTTGCAGTTTTGTTTTTTGATTCTTGCTCAAGGTTTCGGGTATTTCAAAATATGACATAAATTTTGAGTCCAATTGCTCTTTGTCATCGTTTTCCGAAATTTGTATGTTTTGAACAAAGTTTTCATCAGTACAATCACTATCAAGAGATGAGATGAAATAGTCACTATCTAAAATCTCAAATTTTGACAACAACTTGTCTTTGCAAATAACTACAGGCTCATTAGTAATATTTAAAAGTCGAACTGGTACAAGGTTTTTCTCATTTACTGTAACAACGGTTTTAGCTACAATAATCCCCTTTTTGTTGAGAAATTTACTATTTGAGCATATTCCTTGATGTCCGAACAAAAGGTTATTTACTTTTCCGTATTCAACAATTTCGGAATTAGCCGGAATCGTAATTCGTCTACGACTTTTTATTTTTGAAAATCTCCCCCTCACATCGTATCTTCCAAAATCAAGAACAATTTTGTGTTTCGCCAAATATTTTGTTCCAAGTATCAAAGGGTGTGAAGTTTGTGTAAGGATGTACGCCCTTATCCAATGTTTACCATGCGGTACTGTAATTTTAATCCGTGTTGTACCTATTATGTCAATCCGCTGATTGTTTGCCAATGTAATTCTCTCATAAGCGTGTTGAATTTCTTGTTTACTTTTTGAATTGATTGAATCATAAAACTGCTGAGAAATGACATTAATCGAACTCCCGGTGTCAATTAAAGCGGCAATTTCCAAATTGTGAATTTTAACCGGCATGTACAAAAATTTTGAAATTTTGTCATTTTCACTTTCATCAGAAGTTTCATAGGAATTACTATCAAGATTAACATTTTGAACCAAATTTTCACGAAAGCTTTTCCGTTGTCGACTAGGGGATGGAGATCTTTTCCTGGCACTCAAGACTGGCCGCCCGAGGGAGCGTGCCTTGCGTCCCTCGGGTTCGTTGGGTTTAAATTTAAGCACTGAGGGGCTGTATGACCAAACTGACTACAGAGTTGACATTGCAAACTTGCATTGCTTTCTCCTTGTCCGTTCCATAGACAATTTCGCTGGATGTGAGATGCGCCTTTGCACTTATAGCAAGTAAAACTATCGTTTCTCTCAGGATTGGGTGGAAGCTGAGTTTGTGCTGGGCTTTGTTGAAAATTTTGCGGTGTTCGATTTTGGCGATCTGCATTATAATCTTGGCCCCTACGTGGAGTTTTAACTTTTGTAAATGACATTTTGTGTACCATTGAAGATAAATTTGCGACCTGCTCACGAAGTTCGGCAATTTGTGCATTTGCACTCATTGTTTGTTTGTTTTGTGTACTTGAAATTCTTGCTACGGCAGCAACAGTTTGCTCGTCGTGGATTCTATACCCACAAGCCTCTCCCATTTTAGCAGCGGAAAGTGCGCTTGCACTAGTGCTATGGCTCCCGGCCCTTACAAAAAACGCAAGTTTATCGGGAAGTCCCTTAACAAACTTACACAAAATTTCATGGTCAGGTTTAGCTAAAAGCTGTGCTTTCTCAGTAAGCTGACAATGATAATCTTCGAGTGACTGACTAGGGGAGAGTTTTAAGTTTTCAAACACTTCATTCTCCATTAAAACTGATGGATTATTCCAACTTAAATTGACATATTTATCTTTAAAACAACCTTTAAAGATTTTCCAAGACCTTTTCTTATCTTTCGGTAGAGAATTGAACCATGTGACTGCTGGTCCTGTCAGATGCAAATGAAATGCGGCTATTTTGCGCTCATTATCGTCTGAATGAATACCATGGAGGGTTGCGTATGAATCGAATTCATGCAGGAAAACGGAGCCGTTCTCATGTGGGTAACCCCCAAATTTTCTACACACAGCCAATTTCTCCATTATCTGAGGGACCTGGACTTCTTTTTCTTTCAATGGGGGAAAATAAAAACGTTTATCTTGTGTAAACTGATCAATCTGAGGGGAAAGAACTGGGGGTGACGAGTACCTAGATGACTTGACGGACCAGTTTTCTGATTCTAATGACTGTGAACTAGCTAATGAAAGTTCTGAGGATGCATGTGAAAGGAATAATTCGCTTTCATTTATACTCAAGTTTCCAAATTCATTGTCGGCTAAAAAGCTATCAGACAAAATAGAAATCTCAACCTCAGAATCTACATCAGACATACCTTGAAAGTCAAACTCAGTTGTACTTACTCACATACACATGAGGAAGACCTCACATATATAAATATTAATCTACACACAAAATCAAATGAGGAAGACCTCACTTATAACATCTAAAATTTTATTTTATTAAAAAAAAAATACTATGAGGAAGACCTCACAAAGATTCAAAAACACCGGAAAGGTTCTGTATGTGCTGGTGAGAAAGATCTCACACATCAAAGAGTCACAATTTACAGTCGCCCACAGTCTTTTGGAAGACGAAGCGCTATGCGCAACAGCCAAAGTTTTGCCAACCTGGGATGAGGGTGGACTCCATCGATATATAATCCACAGTTAAAACTGTATTTGGCCCGCTGTCCGG
The DNA here is from genome assembly GCA_944474755.1 of Limnoperna fortunei. NCBI lineage: Eukaryota > Metazoa > Mollusca > Bivalvia > Mytilida > Modiolidae > Limnoperna > Limnoperna fortunei. The sequence continues at coordinate 39,240,391 of OX104115.1, forward strand.
CACGTTTACGGTTCTTTTCTAGATCATGTGAAAACGATGGCGAATTCTGATGATACAGAGTGTTTATTTGGTTTACAAATCTATTCACTTCTGTGATCTGTTTGTGTAGTTTGCGATCTTGGTCTCGAAATATATGAGGGTTTGGGTGACGGCGATGTACGTTCCACAAATAAATTGAATAGAATGGAAGTTCTAAGAAAACAATGTTAATTGTAGGGAAGCTTCTGACGTATTTATGAATATCTCCATAGACCTTACAAATGTGGCTTACCGTTTCATTTTTCTCAGATCTCAGCTGAATGTAGCGTCCACATTTTTCCGTCAAATCGCATGTGCCAAGCCAAACATAAAGAGTTAAATGTTGCGTCCCAAGTTCGTTGAATTTCTTTTCTAAATTTTCCTTTAGCCAAGAAAATTGTTCCTGAACTCCGTCACCGGGGGAATACCAATAATAAATTTTGTTTTCGGGATATTGTGAACTGTCAGTTACGTCTTCTAAATTTCTACCCCTGCTATCTGTTAATAAAACTGGAACCTTCTTCAAATTTCCATTGTCTAAACGTTTGGATAGGTCCTTTATCCTTTTTTCAACTTTTGATAGACTCATGAATTCGAATGGCGCACAAATAATCAATCACAATAAAGTTCAAATGTTCATAATTTGTCCATGAAATCGATCAAATCCTTCTTGTAAATAAGGGAATTCTCCACCATGTAACCATTTTATTATCGGCGAGAGGTACAATTTAGGTTTTTGCAATATTTACACTACAACTTTTTATTCTCCGCCAAAAACTATCGAACAGACGACAGGTATCTATACAAATCACAAACTGGTATCAAAACGAACTTATCGGAAAACGCAGTTTCCGACAAAACGAAACTGGATTCAACTCATGTATATAATAAAGGTCAGTGGCAAAGGCATATGTTTGCCATAGCTACAATAATGTAGCTCCTTTTTTAATGGTCCGTCCATAAAAAAAAAACAAAAAAAGGAGCTACATTATTGTAGTTTATGTTTGCCCCTTTGTGAACCGATGTGGAATTACGCAAATTTAATCAAAAGCAAGCAAAAATGTACCCTTTAACCCTTGATATGATATATAAATCGTCTCCGTTAGCGCTATCTATTAATAGCATTTAACTTTGTATCGAGAACACGAAAATGTAATGTATGTCATGTTATGCATCATTTACAGTGGTTTAGAACAGATATACTAAATAAATTGTCTTCTTCGAACATACCACATTGTTAGTTTTATACACAATTTAAAAAATATATATTTGCTTCAGAGATGACCAGAGATTACCTTGGAGGGGCTTAGCAGGTGTCTGGAAATCTTGGCCTATCAAAAATCGGTCTAATATACAAAATCGGCCCTTAACAAAATCGACCCATGTAAAAATCGGCCCTTAACAAAATCGAACCATGTAAAAATCGGCCCACCATAATTTACATTAAGAAAATTTAGACAATTTTAGATTTATAGAAATAGAAGACTTCTATAAAAGTCTAGGATATTTAATTATGGTACTGTGACCGAATTTGATTAGTAATCGTGATCATTTAATTATATCATTGTTTAAGAATCATTTAATGGTGATATCGTTGAGTAAACTAATTAATAATCTTTTGGGTTTAATTTGCAATAATTTATTATGTGTTTAATCATAAAAGATAGTTGTTGAAGGCAAAAATATAAAAAATAATGAAACAGTGACATTTATAGATGACAACAAACTTGAATATATTATTATTATTATTAAAGTATTGAACACAGTTTTCAATGAATTTATGGGAATATCAACAGACAAACTTGCTTACAAACAATGAAAGTCCGAAGCAGTTTTGAATATTTTGATATGAATTGTGATTGGTATACCGATAAATCTATGGAAATTGATTGTTTGTTTGTTTGTTTGAATGGTGTTTTAACGCCACTTTCAGCAATTTTTCAGCTATATCGTGGCGTCCAGTTTTTATCGGGGGAGGAAGCCGGAGTACCCGGAGAGAACCCCCGACCTGCGGTAGGAAAACTGGCAATCCTTGTCAATTAAGATTGGAGTCGAGAGCACCCTGCATGCAGTGAGAACACGCAATCTCATTTGTTGACAGACCACGTGATCAATAGTAGACAAACTACCTTAACCACTCGGCCACCGACGCCCCTTATGGAAATTGAAATGGTTTCAATCCTTATAATACTTTAAAATCGCATTAAGAAATTAATTTGCCAAAGATAATATACTTTTGTTTACACTGGTAACACTTAAAGTAGTTAGGTAAACATTTATCCCAACAATAAATTTAGTCAACTTCATTTCTCAAAAAATAAATCCATTGAAAAAGTCCTAACAGAGGTCGAATAAATGCATTTCTAGATATGCAAATCATATAAGAATTTTAATAACTTATGATCGTCAGCGGAACATAACAAAAAAGGATAAACAGACAATAATACAATTCAATATATAATTCTTTTTATAATAATGTAATGTATTAGCACATAGTTTTCGAATAAACTGTACAGAGAGGAAAATAGAAAAGCATTAAAATAACTGATTTCAGTTTCCTTCTGTTTTGTTAAACTGTCAAGTAATCAGTATAAATTTTGGTGATGGAAAGAAAAATGGGGGCCTATGAGGTATTTTCGTCTCTATAAGACAAAACATCGTCATAAGTACTCAAAATTAGATTTTGTTTGGTCAGAGTTACCTCTGTTGTAGACAATTTTATTACCATTATTCACCTTATAGCTAAAACTTTACATCGATCAGCTTAATACGTTATTACAATAGTGTATGTATAAGTTTTTCAGTTTTTTTATTTTAGTGAATATAAAAGTAAATAAAGAAATACATTAATAGTTGTACAACTTATTTGATTAATATTGTAAGATTTACAAACAAAAAATGGCTCATGGTCAATTGTGTCTCTTTAAGAGCGAAATGTCAAAATTTTATTTAAAATAACAATAAGTGTTCCCTGTTATCTACACAGTTATCCACAATGAACAATACAAAATTAAACAACTGAATTAGGACAAACTTGTTTGCCGGAAACTTTGACGAATTGATTTGAGTTTGTTTTGTTTTAAGATCGAATGTGGTTAGTTTATACAAAATTTAAGTACAAAGGGATAGTAGTGGACTGGTGATTCTCTCCGACCATTAGATTTTAAGCTAAGGCATTACCCATATTCTTGTATCAATTTCCCTAAAACTTTAAGTCTGGCATGCAAAATTGATATCAGTTGAGCAGTTATCAGGGTATGAATGAGCAGGTAAAGACCTTTTATATTGTAAGAAAATTTTGTCAATTTTTCAAATTATGGTTCCCAAGAAGCAACTTAAATGATGAATGAACTTTTAACTTGATCAAAGAATTGAGCTATTTATTGTATTTTATGAAATTTGACCCATGTTTGTCTGTTGATAGTTTTTTTTTTTAAATCAAGAAATGAAACTAAATATTTTAATTCCAGAACAATATGTATTTTTGTTTACCTCCCTTTATTTTAAAATATAGATATAAAGTCGTAATATTAATTTTATTTATCCTGCAACGTTACATTTACTGTTTAATAAACGTAGCCGAATAAATTTTTGCTTTACTCGGCAGTGCCGAATAAAGTCTCCTGGTACCCTTGTCCTCGCTTCTAACGATATTTAGCATTCTGTTCTGGTTTACGACGTGTTGTCGAAAACAATATTTGTTTGTGACGTCAGGCTATCACTTAAAAACGCGCCGAAAATTTCACGTCAGAAATCGGCAAAAGTGCAAATTTTTCATGTTTTTCATCGCTGTAAAATGTATTTTAGATTTGCAGGATAAAAACAATATTCGTACAGTGTCCGAAAATATAAAGTTTATTTGTACTCGCAGCTAAACAGGTGAGAAATGCTCGGCAGAGCCTCGCATTTCTACCTCTTTCTAAGGCTCGTACAAATAAATTTTATATTTTCGGACACTGTACGAATATTGTTTATTTATCCTGTAATCAGTACATTTACTGTCCAATAAAGGTAGCCGAATAAATGTTTGCTTTATTAGGCAGTGCCGAATAAACTCCCCTGGTACCCTTCACCTCACATCTTACGACATTTAGTATTCTGTTCTAATTTACGATGTTTGGGACGTCAGTATCACTTGAAACGCGCCGATAATTTTAACTGAGAAATCGGCTTAAAGTGAACGTTTTTCAGTATAATAAAATGTTTTTAGGGTTGCAGGATAAAAACAATATTCGTACAATGTCAGAAAATATAAAGTGTATTTGTGCTCGCCGCGAAACAGGTGAGAAATGCTAGGCAGAGCCTTGCATTTCTACCCGTTTCTAAGGCTCGTACAAATGAATTTTATATTTTCTGACACTGTACAAATATTGTATATATATTCCTTCTGTTTATTGCGGAAATACTGCTTATAATACAACAAAAATTCTAAGCTTAAAATTTGTATCAACATATGTAGCTGTACTGGATTAATCTCTGGGCAAAAAATAATTTTCGGTTTGTTGCGAAATGTTAAATCTATGATGACTTGTTGTAATATTTCATGCAATAACAAATATAGGATACATTCTTAACTCTAAGGTTCAACCTGTTATATGTATTTTGCATTGTGTCTTATGTGTATAATTTGCCTAACCCGCAATGTGTAATTGAGGAATAAAAAATCAATAAAAATCATATTGTTCAAATCTGACATTAAACTCTTCACTGTTCGTGTATATTCACACAAGATTAAATTACCAATTATCATATTGTGAAAAAAGTCAAGAGAATTGTTGTGTATATGTATTCTATGCTAGAATGACTTAAGATTAAGACGGCGTCTTAACTTTGGTAGGAAAATAGCTTATTTGTATATGTCTTTTTTCACAAGTACTCAAAAATACGTTTTGAAAGAGTTCTCCCCGAATGTGCTTTATACAAATAGCACATAATGTGTTTACCAATGTTTTTCTGTTTACTTAGTTCTATTTAAGATGTACTACTATTAGCTGATTCGTCGACAGAACAGGATGTTCTAGTAGGTAACAAGGTAAGATTAGTTGATTGGTAAATGTTTCTTTACTTGTTCTCACACAACGTTAATTAATTCATCAAATTTCCTTTTCGTTTTGACATTTTTTCAATAAACATGTGAAAAGCCCGTTTAAAATGTTTCTGTAGATTAGCTGTTTTAATGCAATTCGACCGAAATCGTTATGTACGTGTATAATTATCAATTTATTTTTACTAAGTGTTTATTAAAGAAGAAAATGAATATTTCAACCGACGAAGAAGAGAACTTTTTCCGCTTATATAAACTGGTTGTTTGTATTGGAACTAAAGCTGTTAGGGAAAAGTTTGATCAAATTTTCCCACCAAGCAGTTTATATTCAACCTTGAAAACATCTGAAAAAGCGCTCAGAAGAAAGCTAAAAATCAGACAAGATCAAGACGCTTTATTGTTTCCGTCTTCAGGTACAAATTAATATTACCTACCTCTATTTAATGATATGAAATTGAGAATTAGGAAATATACATAGAAAATGCATTTAAAAAATATTGGAAATAACAGACACCCAGGTTCTGATATCTTTCAGCGGATGTCTGAGATTTTTCCGCCTTGCCCTTCAACAGGTGTTTGATTCTATTTCTCTCTTTTTAGTTAAAAAACTTAAGGTTCCGTCCTGTTGGTGAAAGATGTACGCAAATACAAAGTAATCTCTAATCCTCAGCAGACAAGCAAACTGACAACTGAAAATATGGATCTTCATTTTATTTTGAAACGCATAGCGGAACCTAATATACATATGGGTATACGTTTGATTTTAAATGTTGATTTTATCGGTTCTGTTCTGTTCTGTTAGAATGCAAAATGAAGGATGTCCGTATTGAGGGTACCATTTTTTGTTTTATTATATTATACAAGTTTTACTAAATATAATACGACGTGCCTAAAACGCTTTGTGTTCACACCAGGTGAAAAACGAGTATGTATCAACGTCATAAACGATCAACACTTTGTATGGCGACGTCATAGTAAGATTTTTCAAATATTTTAACGACGTCACAATCAAATTTGTGTTCTACATGGCCAGTGAGTCCTGCAACTGAAAGGTAACGTTATTAAAAATTTTACATATACCCTATTAGATTCGAAATAATTCATTGGGGCAAGAATATATACTGATTTTTCCATTGGTTTGCTCTTTATGCCAACATTTTACACCTCGCTATCGCTCGGGGAAAATTATTGGACATAAAGAGCAAACCGGTGGTAAAATCAGTATATACTCGTGCCCAAATGAATTAATCATTTTCGATGCACATAGAACATGTATGATTCAACACAAAACGAGAAACAGAGCCTCGCAGATTTATCTTTAATACGCCTCCTACACATATTGTTTTTTGTGCATAGACAATTTATTAGTATATATATATTGGGTTTTAATTATTTTTCCTTAATTGCTATTATCTATATCAAATTTATTTGTTTTATAGGAATGCCTTCATCTAATGCCTTCGATCTCACTTTAATGATTTCGCTGATTAGAAACTTAGCCCCACCCTGTCCTCCACCTATAAAAGGATATGATGAGCTTCCATCTACCACAGAGACATCTCTAGCAGCTGATTTGGCTAGAATGAAATGGTACAGAAACTCATTTTCACATGCCGGTAAACCTGAAATTGACATTTCCCAATACACCAGCGATTGGCAAGTCTTGTCAGAGGTACGTCAGTCTCGACTCGATGTTTTTTTATTATTATTACGACAAGATAATATTAAAGTCACATTGCGGTAATGATTATCTATGAAACATGTCAATATAGCATTGAAGGCACAGAAAACATATAGGATCTTGCATTGGTACCAGTGGATTGTCGAATTTCTCCAATCGAGATAGTTAAATTATGGAATTTTAAGACCTCGCCAAGGCTCGGACTTAAATTTCCATAATTTAACTATAGAGATTGGAGAAATCCGATAATCTAAGAGTACTTATGTAAGACTCTGTTTGCCGTCTCTAATTTTAAAAAGTAGTAAATTTGTGAAATGAAATAAACATTCTCTCAATCCCATTTTTAAGTTCATACGCAGTAAGTGGAAGTTGTTTTGTTTAAGACGTTATTTTTTTAACCAATCAACTCCTGAGAATCAAATTTGCACTAGTGATGAGAACTATGTTTTCTACGCCGATCAAGCGGTTTGTTTGTTTGTTTGTTTGTTTGGATGATGATTAACGCCATTTTCAGCATTTTTACACCTATATCATGGCGTCCAGTTTTTATTTGGGGAGGAGGCCAGAGTACCGGGAGAAAACCCTCGACCTGCGGTAGGAAAATTGGCAATCCTTGTCAGTTAAGATTGGAGTAGAGTACACTCTGGCCGTAGTGAGAATCGAACCCACAATGTCAGTATTGACAGACCACGTGATCAATAGTAGACGAACTACCTTAACCACTCGGCCACCGATGCTCAAGCGGTTTGAAAATTAAGTGAAAATAAGAGAAATATACGATTAAAATTTCATCAAATATACCAGATGTCGTCTTATCAGGGCTTATCAGTTGTGACCAAAACAGAAGTATTAGAAGGGAAAATCATTGAGGTGTTTTTATCGCCATAATTCTAAAACATAATACCAAATTCATCTATGGCCATCTGCACTTCTGTTTAGTAAATTAAGACAATCACTATATTACAAAATAAATCAATTGGCACCGAAGTGCGACTTATTAGCTTTTAATACCCAGAGATAGTAACAGTTAATGTTGTCTTCAGGATAAAAATTGTTTTCTTCTCTTTTAACACAAAATGAACAGATATGTCATTGTCTATTTAGATTAATGTCTATCATGCCATCTTAAATGGTATCATTTAACATGACATTTGTATCATAAGCAAATTGATGGACTTCGGATAATTACTCAATATGTTAAATGTATATCTTTATTTTTCTCCATTTACACTGTTCATTCATTTATTTATATATTTCAGACCATAACGAGAATTGGAGGACCAACATACAAAGTACAATGTGATACACTGAATAATTCTCACTTAACATTAGACGAACTTAATTGCCTACGTAAGGAATTGGTCAAAACAAATAGATCCATAGAACAGATGTGTACTTTGCTCGATGCTGGTATGTGTTTTGTGATGGCTTTGTCTCGCATGTGACGATAGTCGCTAGAGGCGAAACATATATATGGGAATCCGGCGGCGACGGTGGCGTCAACACTTAGACAGTTTGCTTCATATCTTTATAAGCTTAAGCCTTTGGTCCATCTAATTTAGTTCAGTGGTAGCTTATGATGAGAACTTGCCAGTCAGTCACCTGTCACTTGATTTTAACCTATATTTCAGGGTTCAGTGACTAGTTAAAGTTTTTGGATTAGGGCAGTCCCTCTGTAAACATGCATGGTACAATAACAATCTTTAGTGTATAGGTTGTTGATGAATAGTACATGACTTTCTGGTAGGTGTCACCTGATATTGACCTCAATTTCACGGTCCAGCGACTACGTTATAATTTTTGAATTAGGGCAGTTTCTGTGTAACTATGCATGGTAGGGTGACAAATTTTGGTACATAGTTGCCGATGAATAGAACATGACTGTCCGGTGTATGTCACCTAACTTTGACCTCAATTTCACGATCCAGCGACTACGTTAAAGTTTTTGGATTGGGCATGTTCATACGTAACCATGCATGGTTTAAAGTTTTTGGATTAGGGCAGTACGTCTGTAACCATGTATGGTAGGATGACAATATTTGATATATATGTTGCTAATGAATATGACATGATTGTCTGGTAGGTGTCACCTAACCTTTACCCCAATTTCACGGTCCAGTGACTACGTTAAAGTTTTTGGATTATGTCAGTTTTTCTGTAACCATGCATTATATATTTTAAATACTTACAGAACTGTATATTGTACATAAAGATGTCCATCTCTGCCAATAATGAGAATTTATTATTTTTTCCTAATGATTTTGGAACATGTCGTTCTAATGATGAACAAAATTACGCATTTTTCAATTTTTAAATCCGGGCTACCATAAATACTTATAAAAGGACTTTCCGGTTTATTATTATATGCATGTATATTTCTTTGGGTATATCGAATGAAGATCATGCTTGAGTTAGGTGTACATGTCTAAGCATACATGTATGCGGCCATTCTTTACGATTTTGGTTATGAGTCAAAATAATACTCCAAACTTGCACAATAGAAATGTAACAAGCAAATACATTCTTGTAACATATAAAGCACTATGATTTATATATTTTACAATAACTGTAAAAATGAATCAATTAAATTTTAAGAAATTATATATGATAGAGGTCAGAAAGGCCCATGACCATATATTTTTAGACTCAAACTTAAAATCCATTAAATGTCTTGCCAAAAATGGCCGAATTATGTGCGTTACAAAATAGTCGCACAACAAATAAACAGACAAAAACAACTATTTTATACAAATGAACAATATTGTCTAATCATGTGCTAATATCGACACCTATAATGCAATTTTATATTTACCAAACCACAATATTTTAGTTGCAGATAAACACAAAAGATTGGAAGGTAAATCTATGTTATCATTCTTCATTTTAAGTAACTTTCTTCTCATTACCAGACTTGATTAATTTTGTTTTCATTTGCTGCCCAGTCATTCCGTCAAACAAAATTATGTTTTATTTATTTTTTTGTAATATGCCATAATTTTTCAGCACAGAACAAGCAATCAATCACTTTCATTTCTATAATAGTCAGCCTGTTAAAGTATATAGAAAAAAAATCCAGTCATAAATGTAATTGCTTGCAATGTTCCTTTGATAAAAGACTTGACTTAAGTATACACAATTAATAAAAATGTATCTATGCATTTCAAGATGCGGTCTTCGATTCTTATTATACTTATCAAGCATATCACACGAGAAAACGTTCTTTACTAATTTTGGTCTATCCCAGCTTTTATTGATACTTATTAATGCAATTGTGAGCACAAATTTAATGTCTAATCTTTCAGCGGATACAAAAGCACTTATTGACGTGGAGCTTACTGAGTCGACATTTGTAGAAACTGAATCTAGTCGATGTGCTTTGGAATTACTAAAACAGAATGGGGTTGTGTTGCTAACTGGTGGTGCAGGTACAGGAAAATCGCGTATGGGGCTAATGGTTCTTCACCATTTTCAACTTTCAAACTCGTCATACCGTGCTATTAAGCTAAACACAATTGAGGAATGGCAAACATTAGACAAACTTAATGAAGATCAAGAGTTTATTATTCTCTTTGATGATATTTTTGGTGAGACTAACTGCACGTTTAATAAGGGGTGAAACGAGCCTATTCTTGATCAGATTTACGCATACGTACAAAAAGGAAATGTTAAAGTTGTAATTACAATCAGGAATACAATAAAACAACATTGTGCTGAAACATTTGAGAATCGTAGACTATTTAGTTTTGATTTTGTCGATTTAAATGCACCAAAATATCATCTGCTAAAAAAGGAAAAAAGGGACATGCTTGTGCGTCATTTTTCACGAACAAGGGAAGGAGTGCAATTAAAGGACGGCAACTTAATAGATAACAATGGAATTATCTTGAGTCCAAATCAATTGAATGCAATTATAAATTCTGATCCAGTACGTGGATTTCCTCTAACGGTTTATAGATTTGTCAACAATAAGAAATTCCTCGATTTAGAAAGCAAATTCTTTACTTCGCCAACTGATCAAATCATGGAAGAAATTAACAAAATACGCCGCAAAGGAAAGGATAACGACAACTCAAGTTTGCAGTATGCTGTGTTGGTATACACAGCTCTGAATGGAAATTCTATTAAAACCAGCGATAACACCATTGTCCATGAAATTTACAGCATTGTTGACAGTGTTTATGGCAAAACGATCAGTTGTAAAAAACGTGACGTCATAGATGCGATTGAGGATATGTTGAAGCAAATTCATTTGATTAAAGATCCTAGCCATAACTGTTTCCACTTCAGTCATATAACGCTACAAGAAAGCGTCATTTTGTCCTTTGCAGACACTGATGAAAACAGTATGAACAAAATCATTCCAATGTTGAGTTTATCTTTTATTGTTGAAATTGCACGAAGTTCAGATTACACGGAGAAAGAAGGAGAAATTGTTTTAAAGATTCCGCAGAAATGTTACCCATTACTAGCTGAAAGAGTTATGAAACTTTGTCTTGCAAATGAAAACGATTATTTCATTGATTACAATATAAGCTATTTTCTGAGCTCAGAAATATTCGATAAGGGTGGTGATGAGTTATTAGGTATGATAGTAGACTCGTATTTGCGAACAAATAAAAGCTACGATGATATATTCATAGGTAGAGGTATCTTCGGCGTGTGTCCAACTGTAGTCTTGCTCCGTCGTGCTCTAACGATGAAACCACAATTATCAAATGTTGTTTTATTTCTTTTACACAAAGTAATGAACGAAAATATGCAGTCGTCTCCGTATTGTAAAATAGTTGATGATTGTAAAGCGGCAATCGTTGAGCTCGTTTACAAACTATGTTCCACAGAGGATGCTAAAGCTGTTACCGACGCATTGCATATAGCAAAACAAAGCAACATACATGTAGAAGAAGACCAATTTATTTTGGAAATTAATAAATCAACTATAAATATTTATAAATGCATTGCAGAGAGTTTTTCTACATTTAATCTGCCAGTGATGCTACATTTTCGTGAGAAATTGAAGGATGAAATATTTGATGTAAATTTGTTTTTTAAGAGACTATACGTTGTTCCGAGGAAAACTATTTCACTTAAATCAATCGAATTTTTGCGCTCTATAGCAAAATTTGATGATAATATTATCGAATGGATGATAAAACTAGCGTGTGAAAGCCATTTGTTACCTGAGGTCAAATATTTTTTTGCTTTAAAAGACAGAATTGATACAAATACAGTATACATTGAATGTTTTCTCGAATGTAACTGTAAACATTGCGTTGGACTAAATGTTGCGGACGAATGTAGGAACCTTTTCAAATTTCTGTTAACACAGTTTTACCATAATGTGGAAAGAATTAATAGAATCTTAAAATTGATGCAAAAAAAGAAGTCAATTGGTGGAATGTTACAGGATTTGATATCAGTGGTTGATCGTCGTTTGTTAAACTTTAACGCAGTTGTATCGTTAGCGTGCAGGACTGCTGACGTTGAAATTGTAAAATGGGTCCTTGACAACGTTAGATTAGAAGAACTTGACATAAAGTCAGCTTTGAGTGTAATAGTTTTGCATAATAGAATGGACATTTTATTTCGATTTAATAAAGAAGGAACCTATTTTAATCGAAGGAGGGATATAATAAAATACCTTATTTCTTTCTCTAATTTAACTTTGTTTAATGTCGAATGCCCTTTATACGCAGTTTGGATGTGCGGAGATCTCAAAATAATTCAAAATTTCCTGGAAAATGTGAAACATGACTAAATAAACACAACTGAGATTATCACCAGAGCTATAATGCAAAACCAATTTGCCTTCTTAGAGTGGATTGTAGACAACGGTCACAAATTGCATTTGGATTTCAATATGGCTCTGATTGCGTTCTGTACGTCGTGTCGGGCGTTGGGTTGTAAATTTAAAACTTTAATAGAAAAACTATGGCAAAATGCGACTAACAAAGAAATATTTGATCAGAGAAAAATTGTTGACGAAGCCTGTAACAATGGCATATGCTCTGAACTTTTTATTTGGTTTCTTGAAGTTTTCGACCACAAACTAATTGACATAAATAAAATGTTGACCGTTTCGTATCGATGTGGTTATTTTAACGTTGTTAAATATATTGTGGAAAAAGTAGATTTTACTTTATTTGAAATCAATATGAATCTGTTTTTGGAAGAACTTCCCACTTTGAAAATGTTCTTTTTCCGCGAGAAAAAGTGCATGGATATTACTGAAATTGTTCCACTTTTGCTATCAAATAGTAGATTTACAATTGTGTCGCTTCAAACACTAATGCACGAAGCTATACGTCGAAAACTGTGGAACTTTGTCAAGGGATTACTAATTCATTGTGGGAACGATACAAGTATATTTGACATGAAAACTATTGTACATGACTGTATTACGGATGGCGAAGTTGAGTTTCTTAGTTGGATGTTAGTTAATGAAGGTACAAAACACTGTATTCAATTCATGGACATAGACATGGTCATGACGGAGGCATATTGTGGAAAGCATGATATAGGGGTGTGGATAGCAAATGATTTTTACCCCAAAGATCATCCTAGACTTCTTACACAAATTTGGAACAAAATAGATACTGCAAGTTGCGATATGAACAGTATAATAAAAAAAGTGTGCTCTTATAAAACATTAAATGTTGGTGTTTTAAAATGGATCGTGGATAATGTAGACCATGATAGTATTGACCTTGACATAATTGTACAATCATGTTGTAGAAATGCTAAATATAGGTTTGTGAAACACGTGTTTTCAAAAGTAGACAAAGAACAAATTGATGTTAAATCAGCATTTTTGGAAGCGTGCCGATCGGATGTGAATAACAAACATCTATTAATTGGCTTAATTGACTTCCTATTACAAAAATGTGGTGCTAATAAAGTTAATATATCAGGAGGAGTGGAGATTGCAATATATAATGCCAACTACAAACTAATTTACTATTTCCTTGCAAAGGGACTTTGCAAAGATATTGATATTAATATGAAAACATTGCTGAATAATGCTTGCCTATGTGGTGAATATGATTTGACCGTATGGATAATGCAGAATATACCGAAAACTGATCTCGACTTATCATTAGCGTTTACAAATGCATGCATCTGTGGATCAACCGATTACTACGAAACCATCCCCCGCTCACTGGACCTCGAAAATGACTTCCACTCACCAGACTACAACCCCGGTTTAAGTTGTGCCGTGTTTATTTTAGACAATATAGACACTCTTCATATGCTGGACCACGAGGCTGTCTTGTCTATTGCAAGCGATAAGGGTAGCACACAAATGGGTGAATGGTTACAATACATTTTAAAGTCCAGAAGCAAATACTTCCACGCAGGGCACCAGAACCTACACTGCAGCAGGGTATGCTCACGGAAATTAAAAACACAGAAACCGTTAACATTTCATTGACATCTACAGACATCAACTTGCCTACTAATTTTTCAACGAGTGATCATTTCCAACACATCATTCCCTGCCAAGTACCATCAACCGCAATAATAAAAGATGATAACGAAGGCTTAGAACCATCGGTAATAAATATTCTCTGTGATGGAAAAAGCGAAGAAAAACCACCATTTGAAAATGATCTGACATCAGATGAAGAACGGTCTTTTGAAAAATTAAAGAAATGTCGAAAACAATAAGCAAATATTGGAATAAAGGGTTTGAGCATCTGCTATATGATCAATGAAAAATACGGGTGTACTTGTAACGCATCTGTGTTGTCTAGTATATTATATAGTATTTCCTCGGACAAAATCTTAAAATTAAAAAATGACTTTTTCTAATCGTTATTGTGCGTGATATTTTTTGTTTCAAATTCTAATTATTCTAATACAATTATTTGGAATGTGTTTTTCTGGTAGATAAACAAAATATGAATCCGGATAGTGAATTGCATGCATCTTCGCTATCAATATCTGACAAACGATGCTTTTATTTTAAACGGCACTGGAAAAGAGCTTCTTAATTTATCGGTCTTAATATGTAAAGTGTGTTTAATGCAATTTTTAAAGTCATATATAATAATTGTCTGAATTTACGTAGCTTACTTAATAAAAACTAATTATCTGTTTTACATCGTTCTGCTTCTGTAATGGTTTTAAATGTTACTTTGTAAACAAGTGAAGTAAATTGTATTTACAGATGGTATAAACAATTAAAACACTTAATATATAACATAAGCTCTGATGAGCTTTTAAAACCGACATTTTGACATTTAAGAACAAACAAATAAAGCAAGCACACATTTCATACATAAAAGCACAGGTAAAAATCATGTTTGAAGATAGAATACAATGCATAAAAACGTGCAGACAAAAGAGATCTATCAGACATATAAATATACATAAAGCCCATGTAACATATATGTTTACAGATAAGGACCAGAAGGCATGGGATACATAAAACGAGAAAGCACAATAAGATAACATACATCAACCCCCAGAAGCCCAGAAAAAATGTGTTCACATATGCACATAATTGCATGAAGGAAAAGCCGAGGAAAATACAAGTAGTAACATGCTGCTTTGAAAGAGCACAAATGAAATTTAAGTACTAGTGCGTGCGGGGCCAAACTATATCTTACAACAAAATAGAACAACTACAAGCCACCCCTCACACATACTATTAAACCCATTAAATTTATTAAACCTATATCTTCCTTTAGGTCATTTGGAAGTTGTTCATTCCATAGTTTGGCTGCCGTACCTCAATGTAGACCTTGTACTAACTATTGATTTAACTGCTTTATTTGTAAATCTAAAAGAATCAAATCTCTGTTAAATAGTTATTACATCATGTTAGTGCACGGGTGATTGATTGTTTACTTCACTACAACTAAGGATAAATAAAAGCGAGAATAGGCCGAATTTTACTGCCGTTATAATCCGATTTTACTTTTATGATTTGTCAGAATAACGGCAAAATTTAGACCTATTACTCGTAATGTAGCAAATCAAAAAATCTAACTTCGATCTACATGTAAATATTCAAAATTCAAACATAATATACATCTATTTTACGTTATTAAACCACTATTCATTGCGAAACTAACGGAAACGATCTTGATTGAAGAAATTTCTTTTTTCGTCTTGGAAAAATTGTATGTTGATGATATTTCCGAATAAGATAATGGTGATCTAATTTTAGCAAAATGGTGCTAATTTGCATACTGTAACAACCATTCCGTAGTAAGAATCCACCAAATTACATATACGACCCTTCCTAAGATGCAACACACCATTTTCTGTGTTATCAATGTTTTTCATGTAGTTAACGTAATTAAACACAGACACGAGAGTGAATTAATGCATAACGCACATCGATTTATTAAAAATGGCAATAATTATCATCACATAACAATAATGGTCGATCTGAAACACGAAACCGATTTAAAAAAATGGTAACACTTTCGAAATATATCACGACTAATCATGGCTGATTATAGTTGCTACTACTTTTGGACATCAGTCCCCGCTCTGCTACATTACGAGTAATGGAACATTATTCTTCGTACGATTATTCGTTTTAAACGAGAAAGCACTATAAGATAACATACATCAAACATCAAAAGCTGAACAAAAATCTTTGCAATATTGGTGAAACTAAACTAAATAAAAAAGTATTGTAGACCTACGCACATTGGGTGTGAGCAACATATATGGTACAGATGTTATAGATTGAGAAGGCACGGACCATTAGAGTTTTGTTTTTATTTTATTTTATTTTTTTTTTTTGGGTGGGGGGGGGGTTCCAGTTTTTTCTTTTCTGTCTTTGATATGAAATGGTAGAAAATTTAGTTGGGAAAATATTTTTCAATGGGCGATTTGAGGGCTAAATGTTTATAGTCAGCTGTCACGGGAACAAGTTTAAAACTCTGTGGTTACCTCACCTGACCCAAAGGGTCAGTGTGTTCTATTCTCATCACTTGGCGTCCGTCGTCTTTGTCGATCCTATGGGAAAAACAGACAAACAACTTCTTCTCGGAAGCTCTTCCACACAATGAAGCCAAATTATGAACAAATTAAGGTTGGATAGTTATCTTATTATTTTGCGTTTTTTCCTCTACTTATTTTAATTCTTTTGTTTTGATCCAAATTACAAGATTGCTGTAACCATGGAACATGACTAACATACTACTCTATGAAAAACACATAAAACTGATTTTGGTTAAATGGATTTTGTGTACAGTTGATATGCATTATTCAATGGACAATGTTGCTGTATAATATAACTAAACGCTATGATTGAATCGTTTTAACTAGGATTCGGACAAGGGGTAGATGGTTTCAGTGGGAGATTATGGTCGCTTTTATTTGGAGTTCCAGCAGTGTGCAATCAGTCATAGGCATATCAATCGTGTGGGAGTGGAAAGCCTCGGCTCTAACATCTTCGTACATCACTTTGGTACGGTTGATTAATCTGCACAATACAATGTACTTCCTTATGTTTGTAAATAAATTTAAACACTTTATCAAGTAGACAGTAATAAACGTCACTACAAAGTTAATACAAGGTAATATAAATTTAAGCTTGCTTGTTCACTCAAGATTAACCCTTTAGAGGCGCTCAAACTCAAAAACAGTTGAAGGATTATAGAACAATAATATCTTGTATTATTATACATTCCGCACAATGCTGGATTTTTCAGTAGATAAGAAACCCAGAAAAATATATTACCACAAGTGTGGACACCTGCCTCGCCTGCACTGCGCATCAGTAGTGTAAAATAATTGTCATGATCATCATGTAAATATCATTTAAAATACACAGTGCATTGTTACCGAGAAACTAACATAATACAATAACTTTAACGCAGTCGCTGGACGTTAAATTTAGGTCAAGGTCAGGTGACACTACCAGATAGCCATGTACTATTCATCAGCATCCTATAAACCA
This sequence comes from Limnoperna fortunei, assembly GCA_944474755.1. Taxonomy (NCBI): domain Eukaryota; kingdom Metazoa; phylum Mollusca; class Bivalvia; order Mytilida; family Modiolidae; genus Limnoperna; species Limnoperna fortunei. The sequence continues at coordinate 39,258,055 of OX104115.1, forward strand.
AATTGTCATCCTACCATGCATGGTTACAGAGAAACTGCCCTAATCAAAAAACTTTAACGTCGTCACTGGACCGTGAAATTGAGGTCAAGGTCAGGGGACACCTACCAGACAGTCATGAACTATTCATCAGCAACCTATATACCAAATATTGTCATCCTATGCATGGTTGCAGAGGAACTGCAATAATCCAAAAACTTTAATGAAGTAACTGGAAAGATGCAAAATGACCCACCCCGCGTGCAGTATCATACTACATGGGAGGTATCAGGAACTAAAATCGAAACATTTTGTCTGTGATATCTTTAGTTGTGGGTAATTTTATTTTAAAAAAGTTATTTAGGTGTCGTACTAACACGTTGAAGGAGTGATATACGATTGTGCAGTCATTTTGGTCACGGGACGTTTTTACACGGACGTTGCAAATCCATGATTGCCTCGAGGTATATAAAGAATATGACGAATCAAAATGGCCGTAGAGCATAGATGGACGTGCGAATAAAAATTGCAAAGGAGTATGCACATCAATAGATACTAACAATGAATCCTACCAAATTTCAGCGCAATCCGTCAAGCAGTTTCCGAGGAGATGCGTCCATAAGATCTATAATTGTATTGAATTACTGAATGGTCAAGGTCTTATAAGAAATTAAAAATAGCAAAGAAACCCGACCGAACAACAAGAGCCTAAAGTAAAGGGACATTTCAAATCCGGATATAGAAAAACACAACACAAAAAACCAAAAACAGAAAAAGATTAACCCGAACCCAATAAAAATCATGGGTGCACTCAGGTGCTCCGGACGAGTAAGTAGTGCCTATCTCTAATTAGACACCCGTCAATCTTTTTCAGAGAAGTTGCGTTCACAGATCTACCAATATGTTATTTACTATATTACTTGGGGAATCAAATGCGGGTTAAGTCTGCACATGTACACATCATAACAATTAATCCTGCTAAATATCAAAAAGCAATCCGTCAAGCGCTTTCAGAGAAAAAGCGTCCACAAAAGTGCTGCAGACGTACGAAGACCAAAACAATGCCCCCCCCCCAACACTTTGCGTCGGGGAACAATAAAATGATGCCAATTTTACGAACATGATTCCTATTACAATGTACAAAACGAAATGCTTGTACCTTTCCCGTAGTGAAGCTCGAACACAATTCCTTATTGTTGACTCGCCGGTGTTCCATATATAGTAAATGATTATTTAAAACCACCCGGTTTACAAGTTACCACACAGATATCTCATCGATTGTATGATCTTGACGACTTTAAACATGATTTTACAAAAAAATATAAACTGTGGTCGTTGTTGTTTAGTAAATACTACCGTTCATTCTCTCAAAATAATACATAAGTTCTTTTGACACGCCTCTGAATCTGAACAAATTGCAGGAATCAAAACTTGTCAAATTGGTAAGGCCTCACTTTTAATTATCAATCTCGTTTCTACAGCAGATAACATATAATACAATGTCCGATTAATATAGAAATTCCCCAAAAAACAAAATGGGCACGTAAATATTTGCCATGTGTAGGCAAGATATAGTCACCTTTTATCCACAGTCTATGGAGTATGGCTATATAATCAAATTATTGCAGTTGTTATAATGACTCTTGAACATTGATTCAGGGAACTCAAATTCATGTTTATGATCGATAATAATTCGTGTATAACGTTTTAACCAGTAGTAAGCGGACTTATAAAACTATTAAATTAAACCTATTGTATTAAATGAAGGTGCCTCGGTGGCCGAGTGGTTGAGGTAGATCGTTCATAAAGATAAAAAAGGTAGTTCGTCTCCTATTGATCACGTGGTCTGTCAACTCTCACTGCGGGCAGGATGCACTTGATTGCAATCTTAATTGACAAGGATTGCCAGTTTTCCTAACTAAGGGTTTTCTCCGGGTACTCCAGCTTCCTCACCCAATAAAAACTGGATGCCATGATATAGCTGAAAAAATGAAATTAGCGTTAAATAAATAAATTGTATTAAATTATAATCAAATATCAGTGAACAGGCTTACTATGTATGTTTTTCTTTCTTAAGTTTTGACGTATAATTATTATTATGGACTATCCTTTGATTTGCTGGGCATAATTATATATCATGGATCAAAATTGTTGACTATTCATAAATGTGAAAGTTCAAAGTTAATCCATAATCCACGGTTATGACCAGTTAACTTTAGGATATCTGCAACTATTGTGATAATGACCATTAAACATGAATTGAAGATAAATAATTCATAGAAAATCTGGTTACTACAGGTTAATAGACACAAAATTGTCATTAATGATTGATAATTATAAGTTAACACAATTAATTAGCGACTTAAGATTTATGTTTATGAATGGTAATCATAGATTATGTTTAAAATACAGAAAGCCAGCTTAATATGAATTACTCATCTTAAATTTACAAGTTCACACGTTTCTTATCCAATGGTTGTTTGGCCATGATCTTGCACTATGGGTCATAATCCATGTGTCCATTCAAGTTGGTACATTCAAAAATGTGTCAGTCCCAATAAATTCTTTTCGTGCACTTACGTATTTTGATTTGCAAGTTTTTGTGTGGGGCATTAGGTGAAACAACCTGAAAACTTTTACCAGAGCTAAACGAAATGTCACTTTCAGGTACTGTGGTTAGTATCATTTTCGAAGGACAATGTGTGTTCTTAATATGTACTACATGAATTCCAATATAATAAGCCTCCATTACACCAAGATTGGAAATAAATACATTCAACAGAAATTTAAGCAGACCAGCTGGTCTATGCTGAAAAAAACAGTATGATAGTGTAGACAGACTGGCTGTTTGGTCTGTGGTTTGCCTTGACAATCGATAGAATATTCTATGGACAAGTTGTAAACAGTGAATAAAACATGCATACAAAACCTTTTATTAACAAAAATATGTATGACACAACTTTACAACGAATGAATAACATGATGAAATCAAAATAAGAAAATCAACATCACCTAGCGTGACTGGCTGAGTCACCAACAGTTTAAGTATTGAAACATGATTACGTTCCTCCAATGAGGCTAACATGTATTTTAATGTCAGTGATGTTAAATCATTCTGAAGATCCAGATATAGTATGAAATGTCAAAATTATTTTCCATAAATCTATCAATTGGTAAATTTTTTTCTTCAATCCTCTTTTTTTGCTTTCTCTATGTTAATCACTCTCTCCTTTGTCTCCTCTGCACCTTTGGCACGTCCCTGTATCAACAGTATACCCTCCTCAGACAGTGTGGATGTTATAGTTTCAGGATCTATGTTCTGAAAATAGCACAAGAAATACATTTAGTGTTGTGACATCCAGTTACAAACATGAATACTGTGGAGTGGAATTGCATCACCTTATCATGTCAGCTTTGATGGATCCAGGATTTCACATAAAGGTGGGCCTGATTATCCGCCTGCTCGGAACACAATTTGTATTAACACAGCGCCTTATGGACAATCTTGCTTCATAAATGGAGGACGTCTGGTCCTGACCTCCTTGGATATGCCACTGGCAATTGCAGAAACCGACCTACATATAATTTCTCTATTCACCCAATTTAATAAAATTCTAATAATGTGGCAGTCAAAGGGAAATAACTCTTAATATATATAGTATTACTGATCTAATGATGAAATTTTACTGAAAACAAAATAACTTAATAACACTCTTGGAAGTGATCTTGTTAGTTTTCAATAATTTAGGAATATAAAGGCAATATTCTTTTACGAAAAATTGATTTAGCAAATTATACCTGAGAAATATGTTTTTGAAACTTTCAATCATATATTTGAAATTATTATTATGCTGCCCTTTTGGTCATTATACAATACTGTGTCTATATTTTGTGGTATTTTCATGGATCATGAGAGGTTGTCCAGTTCAAATGTTATTACTTTTGCAGCTTTCAACTTAGTTTCTAAGAAATAATAAAGTTTGTGCTGATGGTGTTCTATTTTTTTGGGGGCTATTAATGGACTGCCAAAATAGCATAATACATCACGAAAATAAGTACTTTTACATTAGGTTAATTTAAACAAACTAAAACAAAAATGACAAACATGAGAAATTTATGTTGCCACAGGATTACAAAATATCAAGTACACTTCTAAACAACCATTTTCAACAATGAAAAGGGGGCATCACTTGTATTGGAAAAAAGTTGTAGTATATCTAGTAAAAAAAAATTCTACCAATTCTATCAGAATATTATTAAGAATGACAAAAGTTCTGTCAAAATGAGAAATCCCATGCTCTACACTTTGCTCATCTGACCTTCTCCACTGACCCCAGGTGAAGAAAATAGCAGGTAACTTTCAACCGCAATATATGTTGTACCAATATACATGTAATAAAACCAAAAGTGTTTTCATTGTATTATTTTTTGCAATAATTTAGCACTAATTGTTGTAATAAATTTTAATTACCTGTACAGTTTAAAGACAGTAAACTTAACCTTGCAAGAATTTTGTCAAAATAGTTATTTTGAAGGTAGAAATCAATCACTAAGATTTTTTTTAACAAACATCGAGTATAATTAGTATATAGTCACATTAATTTCTTTTATAAAAGCCTGGGCAAGCTTTTCCCAAATGTAGTTTCAAAGGGGCTTTCAAGATGTAAAAGCATTAGTTTACACTATCAGGCCTGTCAAGGGGTTATAGTGGCCAAGAGTGAGAAGGGGGCATCTGAGGGTTTCCCCAACCCCAACTGAAAATTTTTTCAGTCAAGCAAAATCGCATTCAGAGCTTATTAAGGACAGTCTTAACAAGGGTGTAAAAGACTAATAACATGTTAGATTGAATTTGTATGTTTTTCTGTGAATATGCAGCTTATATTTTTTGTATATTCTACAATCATAGATACTTTTCTATATAAATAAAATAATTACCAATAAATATTAAGAAAAGCAGCATGAAAAGGTGGACTAGTCCTTTGTGTTAAAATTTACGAAAATAGATACCAGTTGAATAATGAGAATTGTTTGAATAACTTGGGAGACTCGATCTGGTATTCCGGTTTTAAACATAAAAACAGTATGAGAATTTATTTTTAAATAAAGCTATAAATTTAGCGTGGTAATCGTGAGGGTGGGATTTTGTGCTTTAATGCATGATTCTCAAGCGTGAGACTTGACATCGTGCATATGCACTAGTTATATTAGGGCAATATCCTGAAATTCGACTATGTAAGTGAAACAGGAATACTTGATATGGAAAATGCCATGTCAATATCCTTTTTCCTGGTCCTATACTAGTACCATGGCCTGCGGAGTGTTCAAATTTTATGATAATGCCATCTGTTTTATTATTTCATAGAGGAACTTTTACTCTAGCAGTCCAATCTTTTTGTATTTACTGATATCTTGCTGGAAATTGGACCTCTGACCTTTATAAAATGTATTTCTTTAAGTCGGCCGATTTATTGTGCACAAAAATGTACAAATTTATTATTGATATGCAATCAAAAACAATATTTACCTCTGGTATGACAAATTCTCGTGTAAATTCTCTTGACACGTAACCATGGTTATCAGCCTTTTGTTCATGTTTGCCTTTTATTATTAGTCTGTCTTCACTCAGAGAAATATTTAATTCTTCTTGAGCATACAAAGAAACATCTAATTTTATTTCCAACTTTTTTTTGTCATATTTCACCTATAGAACAATACATATATTTTATATTGCGCATATTGCAATAAATAGTAAAGCAATCTCAAAGTTAAATGTTTGTCTATTAAAAAAAGACTAATAGAAAATTAAAAGTTGTAAACATGCAGATTTTTTTGTGACTGAATTTCTACATCTCATCATTATTTTTCCTTAATGTTTAACTAGTGCTGCATTTTATAGTATGACTGATAGTACAGTTGAAAAACATCCAGCCTGCAGTGTTTTAACTATATCAAAGACATAACAAGAAATAAATAAATGAAATGGAAGAGCCAAATTTTACTTGGACCAAAAAGTAGGTAGGGTTGTATAGAGACTGAACATTTAGTCCTTTTCAAGCTTGAGGATACCAGGATGCACCCTAATTATATTAATCTATAAAATGGCTTTATTGGAGTATGGTACTCTCCAATGCTTGATTAAATGTTTGCAGCAATAATTCTGTTATTAGGACGAGAACAAGTTCACATATAATAAATACAGGGGAAAAAGGAGTGCCCCAAGTGAACAAGAATTTCAACAACAAATGAAATGTATGCAGTATAGGGTAGGACCAGAGAGTTTGCCTTTTATAGCAGCAACAAAGAGCTTTTTGTAAATCTACTAATGGAATCTTTATCGTGCAGGAAGCTTGGCATTTAACCTTAGTCTCACAATCCACCCCCCCCCCTAAAAAAAAAAAAAAAAAAAAAAAAAAACGTAATCTGCCATAAGGACAAGCTGGACAGCTCTGTGGGCTAAGCCGGTTACTAAGAAACAAGATCTGTGTTAAAATATTAACTGTACGTCAACTCGACAAATAAATTAATATTAAATCGTAAAGTTTTGACAGATTTATTCAAAACAAATTTAATTGCGCATAAAGGTTGTGAGAATTTAACAAGTAATTACCTCTGCAACTTCTGATTTCAACCAAGCTTCTGCGACTTCTTTAGGTCTGACGTAATGCTCATCTAATAATGGTCGCTGCATAATGCTATCCATCATCCTTGCCATGTCTCGAAACGGCGATTCGAATGGTTTAGAAAAGAAACTTTCATTTCTAAAGACATCCCAGGGATCTCGTCGATGCCAAAACACCGGGACGTTTCTTTTAGAACTCATCCATCTCGGATAGCAAATAGCTTTATGGCGACAAACTCTTGGAACGAGTCTTGCAAACATTGTGTACCCTCTTCGATTAAGCTTTGAAACTTTCTGACGAAATCTATTATATAGCCAGATAATTTAAATATGCGTAAATTCCCGAACTTTCCAGCAAGTTCAAGGTTTTTCTCTTCGGAAATGTATTTTCGTCTGCGGATAATGATCAGACCCGATACACTCGAAAAGAAACGTACTTGACAACAACGAGTTGCTCCGCTTAGATTAGTTTTCAGTGTGCTATTAATTTATATTTATTGCAAACAAAATAACCTAAATAGGCTATGACAATACAACATTTTAACAAAACATATAACATACAAGCATATATTCACATGTAACAAATATTGACATAAGATAACAAATTGCAAGTATGTATGGATTTGACCAGTATGGATCTTATTTCCGCAACTCCAAAGATTACTTTATAAAATCTATAATAATGGGCAAAACATTCATATCACAATTTAATATACTTATGTAAAGTATTAATTAAGTCCAATCTTTTTGGTATATGATAATGAGTCATGTGTCTAAATCACTAGAAGACCAATTCTTTTATATATGTTGTATGTGTATATAATTGTAATTGTATCGGTAACAATCCTGTATTTGAATTTTAGACCAAATAAAAATTCTGTTCTGTTATGTGTGAATGTTTTTCTAATGTAAACATCTGTCCTTATATATACTGAAATCCGCATGTTAAGAATTAATATGTGTGACATGTTAGCCGGTTAATGAATTTTTTCTTTCGTCCCAAATGGTAATGCTAAGAGTCATATTCGGGCAATATTTATTTTTATACGAACTAGCTGTATGAACTGAACTGCGGGCTGTTCGTACATACCAACCATTTTGCTTATCATAAATTTGAAGGGACCAATATGTTTGTTTGTTTGTTTGTTTGATGTTGTTTTACGCCACTTTCAGCAATTTTTCAGCTATATCATGGCGTCCAGTTTTTTATTGGGGGAGGAAGCCAGAGTACCCAGAGAAAACCCCCGACCTGCGGTAGGAGGGACCAATATGCAGCCAACCTCGAATCAATACCAGATTCAGATACCAGATACGGAGAGGCATATAGCCTAGAGGGCAATATTGTTTTCCACCAGGACCAGCGGGGACTGGCAGGTCATAAGGACTGAACTTACACACCAGCCTTACGGACTGAAAGGAATAAATTGTTACAAACTGGCTGATTCTGTATTTTCCATGGTATTGATTCTCGGTGGGTTGTGTTGGCTCACGATCCTTTGGGTCTCGGCATCAATACAAGACCATCTCGAATCAATACCAGGGCCAATACATAATAAGCAAGATTGTAACACTGTAAGGCTAAAAGGTTAATAATATTTTTCTTCTGCCTGTAGAGTAATACGACATGTAACCCATGTATATTTATTCAGTTATCTAAATATTGATCATTCCAATTTTAGCATGGTGATATTTATCATTCCAGTTTTAGCATATTCAGATTTTGGGGCACACAGTTTTGTAAATTTCTGTCCGTTCGTATGTATGCCCGAAAAGTTTTGCCGCACTTTTTTGGCTTTTTAATAGGAATGGTTTAACATACAGTGTTACAAACTGGCTGATTATTTTTTATTGGTATATATAGATTTGTCATAATGGGTTACAAGTTGTAGTGTATTTATTACAAATATTCCATGCTCTTGTTACTGGCTTGTCATTTAGAGCAGTCAATAATATTGTTTTGATAATTTTAATAAAAATATTACGAACTGGCTGATTCTGTACTGGCCTTCTGGCCTTGTATTAATTCTCGGTCGGCTGTATTGGACCTTGATCATGTGGATCTCGGGACCAATATAGCTGACCTCGAATACCAGGGCCTGCATTGCGACATAATAATATTGATAACTCTTAGTCAGAGCGTCAAACATCACGACACTGATTGCTCTTGCATTAGTCGAAGATTTCATCTATATATTTATGTCGTTATCTTTTTCTTTTTTGTTCTCAGTTTATGTCTCTAAGAAATACTGTTAATTTATATAGTAAAAAAATGAGATTATCTCCCTTTGACTAAAATCTTTACTTATTCCAAAAAACTGAAGAAAATGTCTAAAATTATGAAAAGAAATCACAAACAAAATATAATTAATAAAATATACAATATTAACCAAAATGAGAGTAAAGAATTTTGGAAAATTCTTAAAAATGAAAATGAACGTAAAAATGAACCTAACATAGATTTAAATTAATTTGCTAAGTATTTTAAAAATCAAGGTAACCTTCAATATATTAATAAACAGTTTGAATCCCAAGTAAATAACAATCTTTTAATAGAAGAAAAAACCTACATGAACAAAATACAGATATACCTATTACAATAACAGAAATTTAAAAAAAAAATTAAAAAATTATAAAATGGAAAAAGTAGTGGACCAGATCTTATTTGCTATGAAGTTATTAAACACATGCAGTAGTACTATAATGCTAACAGCTTTAGCCAAATTTTGTAATTATATCCTTAATACGACATTATATCCTGAAACATGGAATAAATCATTTATTATTCCAATATTAAAAAACGGAGATACAACAAACTTTTTAAACTATAGAGGTTTCTCACTAACAAACTGTTTAAGTAAATTATTTAATTCTATTATTCATAATAGATTATTTGATATCTTTCAAGACAAAATTGATGCATCACAATATGGTTTTCGTACAAACCACAGAACCTCAGACAGCATATTTATTGTCAAAACCTTACTAAAAAATATATAAACAAAGAAAAAAAGAAAGTATTTTGATGTTTCATATATCTTAAAAAAGCATTTGATTCCGTGTGGAGAAATGGTCTCCTGAATAAACTTGTTCAAAATAAAAAAAAATAGGATATAAAATATATAATCTGATTAAAAATATGTATAGCAAAACTATAGCTTCAGTAAAATCACACAATTCTATATCTGATAATGTCCTTATAGATAGAGGCATAAAACAAGGGGACAATTTAAGTTCCTTGTTACTTTAATATTTATATTAATGATATTTCAAGTGTGTTTGATGCTAACTGTAGACCAGTTTCACTCAAAGATATGTCTTTAAATTGTCTTATGTTTGCTGATGACATACTACTTTTGTCAGAATCATCTGATGGACTACACAAAACATCAGTACTGTATACGTAAGAATTGGCAACTTTCAATAAATGCCAACAAAACTAAAATTATGATATTTCAACAAAAATATATTATGAATACAAAAGATGATTTCTATTAAGGCACAGAAAAATTGGAAAAAGTATTAAAGTACAAATATTTAGGGAGCATCATAGAAGCCTCTGGAAAATTTTCACTCGAACCACTTTGAATTATCAAAAAAAAGAAACAATGTTTAAATATCTACAACCCTTAGACAATATTTCAATAAATATCTTTAAAAAGTTATTTGAATCACTTGTAAAACCAATCTTAATGTATAACTCTGAAATCTGGAACATGGACTTCTATGAAAAAATTATTAAAGCATCTAAACGGGGAGAAGAAAATAATTTTGATCAAATTTCATTAATAGATACTAGTTTCATTGAAAAGGTAAATCTAAAATTTTGTAAATACACATTAGGTTTGAGCAAACAGTCTGTAAACATAGCAGCTAGAGCTGAATTAGCTCAATATCCTGTAGATACATTTATTAAAATACAGTCAATCAAATACCTAATAAGACTTCTACACCATACTAGTAATCCTTTGCTAGATGATGCATTCTTATTATAAGTCATTGCATAATAAAGGTACATACTCCTGGTTTTCATATGTACATAATGTATACAGGTCAAATAATATAGAAATAGAAGAACTAAAAAATATTAACTATAATAAAAACTTGACTTTTTTACAAAGACATTAAACAAAAATTTTTAAGATAACTATGTAAAATGCTTTTTTCAAAAACAAAAAAAAATAATGTAAGTCACATTAATGCCTCATTAAAAAACTAGGCATCAAGGACAACTCTGGTAATTCCACATACAAACGTACCACATTTGACAAAAATGAAATCCTGGCTAACCATAAGTCCTTCATAACTTCTTTTAATATTAACTACGACAAAGTGTCGGAAGACTTACTACACTTGTATACAATCCACTCCTTACCGATTTGTTCCTGTATTTTTATGAAACTGAATGTCTTCGGCGTCTTATTTAAGACAAGAATATAGCAGGAGCTAAGTCCTTTAATTTTACATATAGATATTTTGATGATGCCCTTTTAATTAACAGCCCTAAATTTTTTAAGTGCTTCCGTTCATATATCCCTCAGAACTGGAAATTAAAGAAACCACATCTACATCCTTTTTACACATACACCTCGAATATGACACTAACTGTTATCTTTGCACAAGAATTTACGACAATCGAAAAGATTTTAATTTCAAAAAAATATTTCCTCACTTATGCAGCAATATTCTAGCTTCTCCTGCATACGGTGTCTATATTTCTCAATTGATCAGGTATGCAAGAGCTTGCAGCGAGTATACTGATTTTTTGCAAACGTCACCTATTTCTTAGGGATAAACTTATTAACAAAGGTTACAAGAAAAATCAACTCGTCCAAGCCTTTAATAAGTTTTACAATAGATACCACTGCCTTGTCAAAAATAAAATATCTAGATTGAAAAAATGGTTGCACGCATTTTTCTCCAATTTTTGAATTCAGTGAGCAGTGAGTGTGCAACAATGATTGTTGGATACACATATTGCTGACTAGTATATTTGTCCAATCCAGTTTATTCAATTAACCAGCTCACATACTACAGTAATAAAAGCGGGCGGTTTGGCATGCCATAAAACCTGGTTTAACCCACCATATCGGTTTTTTTTTGGTTGTTGGTTCTGTAGTTTGCGGGTTTCTCGGACTTTGATTTGTGGATTGTCTTTTTCGACATCTTTCTCGGTGATAAAAAACATTCAACATAACTGTATATCCATTTTATGGCACTAGTGACACCACGCAATAGACTCGGTGGCAGAGTGGTTAAGGTAGTCAACTATATTTATCACGTGCCTGTCATGACAGAGGTTGCAGGTTCGAGTCTCGACTCGACTTATACTCGACTCCAAACTTAAATGACAATGCTTTCTTTGGGTACTCAGGCTTCATCTCGCAATAAAAACTTGACGCCATGAGTTAGCTGAAAATTAATAAAAGTGGCGTTAAAAACCCCATGTATTTAAATACAAAAACAAACAAATAAACACCATGCAATTCCAGTGACGCCTATTTATTATCGGACTTTCAATCACAGGCACTTGGGGTCAGGATAATTTTTTGTATGGAATAAAAAGCAAATAAATGAGTTTACAGTGTGTATTCACTCGTTTGGAATACACACGGCCCACGTTTTATTTAAAAAACATACTGTTCCAAGTGTCCAGTCAGGAATGAGTAATTTATTATTTTTTTGAGGTCAATATTTCAAAATGAGACATGTCAGACTAGTTACCAAACGAGTGAATACACATAGCTCACTTGCTTTTTAAACAGCAACACATAGTTAACGCTAAATTTAGAGATTTTAATTTTCAGATAAGTTGAGGCAAACAGTTTTATTGATGGGGGAAAGGACTACTATCACCGAAGAAGCCGCTTCAACTTCAGCAACAGTCCTGATTAAAACAACATAATTTTGAAAATAATTTACTTGTCACTCTGAACAGACAGATTTGAAGATGAAGAAGTGCATATTGAATGAATGGGGATGATAGCGCGAATTTACGTTACACTAATCCTTGTATGCTACTAGGAACTAAATATCATCAGTATTCTTCAAATCGGGTTTACCACAAGGAACTGTGCTAGGACCTCGTGTTTTTTTTATATCAACGATATAGGAAACACTGCAAATATAATTATTCAATCGTGATTTCTGTTGTACCTTGCTGTATCATCCAAAACGACTGTGAAAAATTGCAATTGTTAAAGAACTTTACTCAAGATGGTTTTCAATCATTTAAAATTTTAGTACGATATGAACGGCCGCGCACTAAAGTCAGCAAGCAAAGTCAATACCTTGGAGAGAAGCTTACTTTAACACTATCGTGGGACCAACATACACAATGTATTAGCAAAAACACAAACGTTAACAGAACATTTGGGTTTCTAAGGATTGGTTGATTGGATGTTTGCTTTACGTCCAGCGAGCAGTATTTCAGCTACATTCAGGACAGAAACAAGTGAACAAACAAAACATCAGTTAAAAAAGGGGTGGTATGGGACAAAGTACGAAGTATTGGGTAGGGTCAGAGAATTTAGCCTTTTGTAGCGGCTAAAATGAGCCTCCTCTTTTTCAAAATCTACAAAATGAATCTTTATCGTGCAAGGAGCGTGGCACTCTCCAAACATGTTACCCACTATGGTCTGCGGCCAGGCTTTACATATTATGACCTGACAACCCCCAACGAGAGGGTCTCCCCTATCCGCCACCCGAGGACGCGCTGTGCTGCTCCGTGGGTCGAACACTGGGAACCGTCCCAGTCTGGCCCCAGGAGTTTCTAAGGAGGAACCCTGGCAAATTCCTTTACAATGCTAAATACGCGTAGGGGTGGTGGTGGTAATTAAGTATATACTGGTGATAAGTATGGATGTGCTGCCAAAGTAGGTCTTTTTTTACCTTTTCAAAATATATGAAAAATTGCACTTTTCATTAAAAGATATATCATTGAATTGTAGTAAATTGTCCAGATATATCAATGCTCATCTAAAGCCTACTAAGTAAACAGTGACAACAAATTAAGTGATGACGCTTGAATTTGTATGTATTACTAACATTTTGGTAGTGAATGGACAGTTGTGTCTATAGTTTGATTATAAAAACAACAGACTATATCATTTACTACTAAGTTAAGTTGAATATACGATTGATCTTGATGGTCACTTTGCAATGATTCCACGTACTTATTCTGCTTTCCTTGAAATATATGCACAATCAAACCGTAAACTATACTTACAAACAAGCTCCAAGGACTGTGAAAATGTTTTATTCATTGTATAGGTTCGTTATTAAATATTCGCTATTCATGTTTGTAATTATATAATAGTTGCTTATATAGAGGGCATTGTCATAATATCTTGACTGCACAAGGGAGAGTGGTATTGCCTGAAACATTGATAATGCCCGAGTCAAAGGAGAGGGCATTATCAATGTTAAAGGCAATAACACTGTCCCGAGTGCTGTCAAGTATCATGACAATGCCAGCTATATAAGCATCTGTTATATTTATTTTATTGAAGAATTAAGAAACCATGTGCTTAAGACTGTATTATGTATTTGTAGCTGCTTGCTGTATGATTTGAATGTTTGGCCTCATGGTATATCATTGTTTGGGAATTTTGATTTAAACATATTTTATTCATGAAATACGTGAATTGGATTGGATAGCAGGACCAGGCATATATATATCCTCTCCTCTGGGAATTTTTTTTGGCTATACGCAGTGATTTTCAATAAATAAATAGAAATCTATTAATTGTACGTATACCTTTTTACTATCATTTCTTGAACAATTAAAGAATCAAACAAATTGAAATGAATTCAAAATAAAGAGTGATCGGTTGATATTGTGCGAAACGAAATTGATATAGATACTTAAAATAGTTTTTATTGCCTATTTATTCAAATTAGGACACTCCCCAAACCATCAAAGATCATAAACACTAAAATCAATAATAAATTTAGTTTAAAAATCTTTGATGTGGCAACATCTGCCAGAATATACTCGCATAGATATAAGTCTCTGGCACTGAATGTATCATCATCCTTTATTCTCATTGACCAATACAATAGTAAATAGATACAATACAATAAAATACATGTACAACGTAAACAATACAATAACAATTATTATTACATTTCGTAATTTTAGTTTCCATTTAAACAATGTATCTTTCACTAACCGATATTTTATGATATTGCACGATTGTGACGTTGTAACTACAAGTGATATTGCACGGCTGGCCATTTTGGTACAAGAATGACATCTAAAAATTGATACGCCGTGCAATATCACTGGTAATCAAAGATTAGCCGTGCAATATCACTTGTAATCAAAACGTCAGTCGTGCAATACCACAATATGTTAATGTTTTTTTAAAAATATTCACTTAAAATTGTTTTCTGCAGCAAAATATCGACAAAATTTAACAGTAAAAATCATATAGTGACAATGATAACAAAATGCATGATTATAAATTCTTGTGTATAAAACAAATTATTAAGGAGATGGTAAAATGTACAGTGAAATGAAATAAAACAATTATGGCAGCTCAGTGCATGCGATATCATGTTTTATGGAGCACTTAAAAGGAATATCAACCTCGGCCGTTGGCCTCGGTCGATATGTCTTTTAAGTGTTCCATAAAACATGATATCGCATGCACTGAGCTTCCATAATTGTATAATACTATACAGTACAATTTATATGTACACTATGTTCATTACATGGAGAAGGAAAAGTTTCCTAGAGAACAAATAATTTATTTAACTATTCTTATGAATTTACACAGTTTAATTAGGTTTTCTTTTTTGGCGACACATATAATTTGACAGAATTTAAGTATATTTGGCCTATGTAAACAGTCTATTCGGATAAATTTTTTCTCTCATCCGAGAAGTGTGTACATTTTAGCATATAGTGAAATTCATCGCCAATTTCTTTAGCATTGCAATAGATACAATTACTGTTTTCTCTTGTTACATTGTTCTATCAGTAGCAACTTCAATTCGTAGTCCGTGATTTGTCGTACGAAATTTACAAAGCGTATTGATGTCTCGATCGTCCAGAATGTTTAAGTAATTTTCAAATGAAAAAAAAAACATCTAAAAAGTCTATAAATGGTAACTAGAATATGGGCAAAAGTTGTTTTATATGTCATATATGACTGTGTGTGTGGGGGGGGGAGGGGGGGTAGAACGAAAAATCGTACCCTCGCTTTTTTTTGGCGATCCGACAAATCACAAAATTAACTTCGGATTAACGGCAGTAAAATTCGGCCTTTGTGGGGGGTATCACAATTAAGGCCATTATATTTATAAACTCAGGAAAAATGTACTGCTTGCTTTTAACTTAAATTTTTTAGTGCTCTTTGCTGATGATTATATAATTAATGCTTGTTTAACACCAGATATGATTTTTTTAAAAGCTTGGTTTTTAGATTTATTAAGCATTTACATTTTTTTAAAGAAAATGTTAAGTGCTTGCTTTTAAATACCTGAGCTATGTTCTTATCGCTTAGCAATATTTTCAAAAATGTTTGTATGTATAAATTACTGCATGTCTGTGTTATATTGTTGTGTTTTTGTTATAACAAGTTTAAAGCTCAGAAAAGCTTATGTTTAAGTGTTTATCATATCGATTCTAAATCTTGTCATGTCGAAATCCTACACTCCATAATATTTCAGTGGAAGCCAAAATTGTGTTCACGGCGATCCATTTCACCAGAGACATATAATTACAATGATGTCTATGATTTTATTCTTTTTTACCTTTCTCTCTGTAATATTGCTGAAATTGTGCAAGCAATAACGTTCCAACTTTTCAATCAATCAATCAATCATGAGTTATGGTCATTTCGTACCCTGGCCATTTCGTGCCCTTACAAATATGGTCAATTCGTACCCATCGCTGAGTCAATTCGTACCCGACGGATGGTCAATTCGTTACCGACTAAAATCGTAATGAAATTGTATGTATTAAAAATTAAAAATGATTAATAAAATGTTTTATTGGTTATTTTACTCAAATATATGTGTAATTAGTCGGCATATTGTGATCAGGTTCGGTTTCTTTGATAGTTATTTTGGATGTAGTGTGGTGGTAATTAATTTAGTGTGATCTCATTAAAATTATGATTGTAAGCGTGAACGTAAAGGTAAGTGTATATATTATAAATCATTATTATTACATACTTATTGTTCACTTCCTGGCATGTGTCTGTATATGTGAAGATACTTATTGTTGAAAAAACAAACTAATTGGTCAAGATACCTTTATGGTTTGATACAATTAAATTTATAATTGTTATATTGTATTTATCTATTCGTGGATCGACAGCAGCATATGGGAACCAAAAGACTGGTCGGTCTACGGGATGCCTGTCCGCACCAATAACGACTGTGAGGGCTGGCACCATCGCTTGAACGTTCGAGCACAGTGTCCTCTGCCCTTCTATGTGCTCATTGGCTAGTTGTACAAAGAAGCGGAGTTTGTCCGTACGCAAGTGAAGCTAGTCTCGGCCAACAAACTTAATAAAAGTATGAAAAAAAGATCCACCGAGATGTGCGCGAAAGTAATCAAGAAGTGGTAGGAATACGGACGTGGGTACATGTCTGCTGACAAAATTACTAAGACTCCCATCCAGATTGTACGGACATTAAATTTCTTAACTGTGCTGTGTTGCTATGTTTTTGTCTTTAATATATATTTTTATTTAGTGCTCCAGTTACTTATTTTTGTGTTCTTCTTTGTTACCATTATTATGTCATTTATCGTAATGAAATTTGAAAAATACAAGTTTTAATATTTCACATATTTCATTTCAAGTCCGTTTTCTTGACGCATTGTCGAACAAATCCTAGATGTATAAAGACAACAGATGTTTAGTTCATTTAAAAGAATAAAAGATTAAATGTGCACACTTAGAATCACAAACTAATTATAACCTTTAATCATACAATGGAAATTATCACCACACTCCATTCAATACAAAGAACCTGAACACAATATGCCGACTAATGCCGACTAATTAAAAAGAAATTTGAGTAAAATAATAAAAAAAAACCATTTAATTGATCACTTTTTACCTTCAATACATACAATTCCTTACAATATCACAAAATTTTAGTCGGGTACGAATTGACCATCCGTCGGGTACGAATTGACTCAGCGATGGGTACGAATTGACCAAGGGTACGAAATGGTCAGGGTACGAAATGACCAGTCCCCATCAATCATGGGTCTCTTGTCTTTGTCTTTATTCGAGTGCATCCTTTTCTTCCAGTTTTACAAAGGCGTAATTTTTTTATCATGCATACATCACAAAAATATATGTAATATTTAAATAGTGTGTTTTAAAGGAAAATTCGCTAGGCAATTTCCATAAAGGTAGACAACTTAGACCATGAGAAGACAACTCCTTATATAGCACGTCTGCTGTACCGTACACAGAGAGTGATGGTGATGATGGTGACGGTGCAACGGTGTTTTAAACCACGTCGAACAGTGAGCTCGACTACAATTTAAAATGAAAAGCTGATTGCCACTTTTACTGTCATAAGTTGGGAATTGTAACCGCATGCTATGACTTCCTCTCCAACTTAAATAAATCTGGACGGCCATGCCCATTGTATAGATATCATTTTCCTTTTCCTGAGACCATAGTGGGAGGGTTCCCACTGCTCCACCCACAGTGCAGCCCAGCGCGTCCCGGGTGTCGGTCCAAATTAAATCATGCACAGATAAAAGATGTCATATTATGAATTGTACAGGTCCAGAACCAACGGCCAGTGGATTTGATTACACCTGTATCTGTGACAAGATGTCAAAATGAAGAATTCATTATCGAGTCATCACTCCCTCTTCCCAAACACACTTCAGTTATAATTAAATCCTCGAGCACTACTTTATAAAGACTGAATTGATCTCATTTCTATAAACTTACTGTGTTCAATCTATCAATAATAAGGGCATTAGGGGGTGAAAGATAACGATACAATGAGTAAATTAATATAAATTTTGTAAATTAACTCTCTAAACTCGATTGACTTAATTATTACCGATTAAATGTTGTTGGACAAGAAAAGGATGGACGGATAATGAACCGCTACATATGTTTCAAAAATCCGTGTTCATGCCTGGACGCACCAACAAGAGATCTGCACTAGCACATCAAAGGATTTCAAATGGCTAAAATTTACAATGAGGTATTCTTATGGATCAGATATTAAAATTTTAACAAATAATTTGTGCATTGATTCCACAATATTTTACTGCTTAAAGTTGTAAACCATTATTACTAATGTGATAATTATTCATTTTTTATTCATGCATACATTTTAATTTAACTGCTGGTGTACAGTACAAGAGTGCAGTGTCAGACCAAGTTCATAGACAGTTCATCAGCTTTCTGTCTTCACTTTTGGTTATAGACCAACCATCTTCTCTTGAGGAAGGGGGTGGAGGTTTGAGGTTCAAAAAATGTTTTCTTTCTTGTTCAGTCGAAAAAGTTCTGCTTCAAATAACTTCCACCCCTTTTTCCCAATGTTTTCTTTTTTATATGTTTATGGAAATTCACAAGAAATTCATCAAGGATCAGTAAATATAGTCTGAGAATTCTCTGCCTTCCTTCACCTTTTTCAGACTTCAATTCATCAGTCTGAAAAAAGCATTGGATGTCGGAGGATTCTCCGACTACAATATAAAAAAGTAAAAAAATATTAAAAAATGGCATGTTCTTAGGGACGATACATACATTTACCGTATTGTAATACACATTCATTTTGAAGGTTTAAATCACTTGCTCTGGATATTATTTTATAATTTACAGTATATAAAGGGTATTTGGTGACTGTGATTACAGTAGTTACCCATCTACTATTACTGGCATGTCAACACTGAGGTTGTGAGTTCTATCGGAATTTGGTGTTGGATCTGCTAAACAATATGGTATTGGGAACTAAAACACAAGGTATATATACATTTATAAAAAAGCTAGTCAGATTAGCATTAAATTTCCTTTAATAATTAAAGTCTATGCAAGGCGATTCAAGTTTGTGGTGCTGAAGTGCAATCCCCCTTTCAAAAGGAAAGATGATAAAGAAATAGTTAAATTGTGATGTCTGTCTTTTCAATAATTTTTTTGTACTTTTCAATTTTTAATTTAAATGCAAGTACTCTTGTCTAGTATTCTTGGTCCTGCTATTTTACATTATAAATCAGATTTATTGTCCTGTGTTTGATAAAATTAAAATATGCAAAGACTAAATTTAGAAAATTTAAGGGCAAGTTTTATACATATGACAAAATACCAAACAGTATTAGGAAACTGTCAAAAAAGACAATCGATAAATCAAACTTCAGCTAACTTTAGAACCAACAATCGAAAATATAGCAACTACAGCAATGATCCTGACTTGTACATGTAACAGGCATTTCAAAAGAAATTGTGGGTTAAACTAGGTTTTATGGCATGCTCAAACCTCTGCTTCCATTACTGTAGGTTGTGAGTTAGTTTATTGATGAAAATGGCTATTTGTATCTGAATTCATTATTCTAATTAAAAAGAAATGAGCTTATTTATGTTGAATTGAGAATATAAAACTTCTTGTACAGTGATAAGTCTTATTTTCTAAAGAGTGTACATGATGTAAATAAAACTCCAATAACAATTGATTAAAAAATTACTTTTCAATTATATTTTGTTTAAATATTGGCAATTGGTATGCATTTTAATGTTGAGAGACAATAATGGGTCATCAAGTTTAGATTTTGCTTATAAAAAAAGCTATTGTGGACAGAGCTTCTTATTAAGCCTACATGAAGTTGTTATACACATATAAGTTCATGGTAAATAGTTCCATGACAACATAATGAAATTGCAGTATTAGTGAAAACAGGCTTTTCAACTACATATAAACAATCAGACAATGAAACTATGAGTTTACTAAATATACCTTACCATATATACAGGATAGAAGATAAAAATCAAATAAACATGCTTTTTTTTAAACTGAATGTGAGGAAAACAACACTGTTGTTCACCAGTCAACACATTTTTATGTTCCATCTCTGTCATTAATGGTCTGTTTGCATTCCAAAATTACAGCTTTAACCTATAAGTCTACAATCTTCTGGTCAATTTTCATAAAAAATTGAGATGTTCTGTATCTATAACAATAGCAATTATTGTCTGCATATAAGTTGAACATCATAATTGTTCCCTCTTGTGATGTTGTTTCCCTTCTGGCTAAAGCATTTGGGGTAACAAAATCCCTCGGTTGAACAATTATGCTGTTTTTATGATGATTGACTTATGTGCATTCAATAATTCTACAATATTCATCCATTAATTCTCAAAATGAATTATTGTTTTATGCACAACAAATTTAATCATATATATATAGATTTATATAAAATAATTTCATTTTTTGCATAAATGATTAAAAATTACTAATAATGATCTTTAATTAAACTTTAATCCTTCAAAGGTGCAGCCTGTTGATTGCCATACTTAATTATCTCCCCTTTAACTGTATTTTGATCTGGGTGAACACAGTGATTTAATTCCCTTTATGCAATACAAATCATGGTCTTATTATAAAGATTAAGATGATCCCATTTATCAATATTTATTTATTTATTCAAATAATTATTGGGTCTTTATCATGTAATACATACTAAGAATCACTGTCTATATTGCAAGTCTAACAGTTCTTTATAACTTTTGGAAAGATTTAAAAGTTGTTTAGATTAAAATAACAAATGGTCCTGATTAATTTGATAAAATTGTCTATGTTTTTATTTACAAGTCTGAACTTTGATTTAAATATATAATTTTTTTCAGTATCTCCACATACTTTGGGTAGCGGTCGGTAGTCATCAATTCGAGGAGAAATAGATTTCAAGGTTGGTATATATTTCAGCATGTTGTTTAGTGTTGATTGCTTGTGTTGATTAACAAATAATTCCTAATTTTAATTTTTATTTATTCCAGAAACAAAATATTATAACATAAATTTGAAAAACAGTTGTATTGCATTTTGTTGTTTAATTCTTAAAAATTGTTGATCTATAATAACAGACAGTATATGTAAATTAAATTCATGTAGATATTTCATATTTTAGATAGGCTCCTAATGCTTTAAATGGTCCTCCATACTGGACCCTGTGTTATTTGTTTGAATGGGGTTCAAAGCTTTTTCAATATTCTGCTATTTTATGGTATTCAATTTATTACGGGGGGTGGAGGTATTGTACCCATTGGGTTCCATGCTGTCACAGAGAAAACGAGAACCCAAAAGTGAATACTTGAGACTTAATTGATATAATATGCAATCAAGAACATTGAAAAACAAAACATGAATAAATGGTATTACAACCCCAAAAAGTGTTTTTTTTTTCTATTTTTGGTAATTTTTCTAATCATGAAATTGATTATCTTCCAGATCTGATATATGTTTATCGTATTACAGGTTTCACAATGGACACCAATGATGATTGAAATCTGATTCATTGATCAGCCGATTTGTCAGAAGTACTTGTCAGGTAGGTAAAAACAATACACACCTGTATTACTGTTGTCACATTTCAGTGTAAATTTGTACATGGTGCAGGTGTTAAACAATATAGACGTGAACATTGTCGTTTCTTTAGTCAATGATAATATGGTGCTTGTTTTAAGATTGTCTGATGCATTTAATTTTGCATTTTTCTGTTAATTTGACGTGCCGTTAAGATCTGCGATAAACACCGGTGAAATTATTCAAGGACATATTTCCTGATGTGCAGTACCTCATATTGTTCACCTTGTTAAATCTTAACAATCATTCTACATGTATTTTTGATGGGTTGCCATAGTTACATATTCCCGATTTTTACAGTTTCATGTTGTTATAAATCAATTTCTTCTTAGTGCAGGTACCTTGTATATAGCTTTTAATTTTTTAACAAAAATAAACTAATCCTTACATCTAATGCTCTAATACCTTCCACTTTTCTTTCCTTTATATACTACATGCAGTTTTTTTTTAATCAAACATTTATTAAGATAGATTTCTGGTGGAACTAAAGCCATTACCACTGTTTACCCTTTGAGAAAATGGAAGCTCACATTTGGCTTATGCATACATGCAAACCCTACAGATTTTACATGGCAAACGACCTATTTTTATGTCTATTCTCCATCTACCGATTTGAGGCAATTTTCTACCACTTTCCAAAATTTATTATTTTTAGATTAACATTTATTTATATTGTTACATTTTAAGGAGCCAACTTCGTTCTAAGCTAAGGTTGATCTTTCTTGATTAATTGGGCAAAAATGCGCAAAGGTAATGAAACAGACTAAGAGTAAATATTTTTTCTACAACCGACAAATCTATCATTTATCCATTATGCATCATTTTGCGACATCTGAAAGAATCAAAAGAAAATGGGGAGGTGGCAAGCCCAACCAGACCCCCCCCCCCCCACCTATCACTTTTGTTTTTATAGGGTTGGCATGCATGCTAATGCAAAAAAAAATATGTATCCTTACAGATTTTTAAAAGACTATTGCTAATTGAGGTGTGTGGGGGTGAGGAAATTTTACCTGATTTTAAAGAATGAAATCACTGGCCTTAATAAGGTGAGCCTCTTAAACAGTCATGTACATGTATAGAAACATTTGAAACTTGTATACCTTTTTTATCTTTATGGTTTTGTTAGGTGTTTTTTTTAACATTTCATTGAAATTAGAAAGATTTGAAATAGTTTATCAAGTTATAAATGGAACATATATCCTAACAAAGTTCATACAGGTCATGAAAATCACAGAATTTGATAAAATCATCGTCGGAAACCCACGTCCAGTGACACCGTCATGCTAGAATACTAGAATCAGTCATTGAAAAGTCATGGAATTTTGATACAAAAAGGTGTATGAGCCTATGAACATGGTCTATATTGGAAATCATTTTACTTTAGTGTTTTGAACTGAATTTGAAAAATAATCAGTTTACTATAGGATTTTCTTTGCTGTACATAACAAATGTTGTACACTTTTTAAATGGACTGTTACCGCTACTTACTGTATACCTGTTTATATTGCAACACATTATTGACTTGTAGGATGACAAGTAGGCTATTGTTCCAACAATAATGGTCAGTGTGCTCTAGTTATATCACTCACCTGTCCTTTCAGGTGTAATAAATACATCAAACACATGCTGATGAATGTTTTCTCACCTTAAAGATTTGGGAATATAGCTCTATATAAATATTAATAATAATATTTTGCTTTGAACATTTCTATATTAATCATATTTAATGTCCAAGTTTGTAAACTATTATTTATACGATATAATTAATGAGCACATTAATATCATATACAGTTGTATGATTCTATTGATATACATAAATTTTAATAACTTAATGTGTAGGAAAATATTTTATCGTATGTGGATACCAGTTCAGCGATTCTGTGCATTTGCCTGCATCAATTGGTGATTTAATGTTTGCATATTGACTTTATACTGGTGACATTTTAGCAGACTCAGTGTAAACAGACATGACAGATATTTGTGACTATCAAATCGCAAGTTTATGTTGGCAAATCTTCAAATACCTTTTGGTTGTCATCATTCATATGCAACCCCAATAAATCTGGCTTCACTTACTAAAATGATAAATTTTTCATTTACCAGAAATAATATCTACACTTGCATTAAAATTTGACAACATCAAACATAGAATTGATGTCATGAAATCATTCATGTCCAGTTAGAATCAACATTAATTTTTCTACCCCTGATTTAATATGATACCAGGGTTCATATTGTGGTTTAAAAAACATTTAAATTATATAATGTGGAATTGTATAAAATTATGAAATGGTAAAACAATACCTGAAAATAAAGAAAATATTGTTTTAACTTAATCTTATCACAAAATGTCAAATTAAATACAAAATATTTTACACATCAATTTCCCCAATTTCCTGTCAATTTGAAAAATTCTTGAGTAAATGTGCTAAAATTAACAAGAAAAAAGATGTTTAGCCACATAAAATTGACAGGTAAGGTGACAGCTTAATGCACCTGTCATTCAATGTGATCTATTGATCTGCATACTTCAAAGGTGGTAATTGGCCACTGTCAATCACTCAGGTAATCAGCAGGTAATACACACATGTCCTTGATGATTAACCCATCAACTGACCACCAAAGTCAATAATTGACCAGTTGTTTGTCATTATTATTGCTTGGTGTCCAAACTGGTCAAAAGATTCAGTGTCTTTTGACAGATGGTTTGAGTTTGCATTTTGACTTCATTGTCATGTTTTGATATTTACAGCATGTTTATTGGAAATTGATCATGTTTCCACAGTTCAGTTAAATGTTTATAATAATTAATAAAACTGTTGACATGAAAAAACCTGCAGTGCAATCCTTGTTTCCTAAAGAGTCTAAGGTTAAATGTTTAAATATTGAACATGTCTGAAATGTTTCAATACTTTATTTAATTTCTCTTTCCCTTACATTAAGCAAACTTGAACATAAACTGTAAAATATTGTGGTCGACTACTGCAAGATTGGTATTTGGTAGTGTAAGTAGTGTCAATCTAATTAAAATTAAATTATTCACTTGTCTTACTGTTTTTTAACTGTCCCAACATGGTAGCAATGACACTGGTAACAGTGAGGAGCAGTTGATAGATTTAATTTTAATTAGCATGAGCTCTGTGTAATTAGAAAGTTTTCTGAAAACATTAAAAATAATACCTTCAACTTCAATTAATTTTTTTCATATGACCTTTGACATGCAATGGACACTTGTTCTACTGATGGTAAGATGGTAAGTCTAAGTTGTCAATAGCAGATGTAGCCACAGGTGGTCAGTATGGTAATAAATTAATATGACATTGATGCATTTTTATTTCTGTGAAAATTATGTTCATTTACAAATGTATCTTAAATAATGTAATCTTTTTTAGATGTTTTAATTTTAAAATTTATCTTTCTAGACCGAAAACATGTTAATTTCAAAATGCATAGTGTAAGACTTAAAGACTTAAAGATGTGTTAATTTTGAAATGCACTTTTCCAGACTTTGAGCCATTAGCCCATCTTCACAAGTCAGGGTTTCTGTGTCCACATATGTCCACGAAACCCTGACAAAGTTCGCTAGGAAATTCCTTGGGACTTGGTAAGAGAATATCGCGATGTGGATTGTAAATAAACCAAACGGATGTGTTGCATAGACCATGTGAAAATCAGTGTATTTTGTACAGTAGTGTTAATAGTTTGTTATTACCACGTTATTTATTAGTTGCGTTATGTTTTCTTCCCACTCGAGAATGAGTAAGAATGACTACAGCCAAACACTTGCTTCTTTCAAGCAATTTCATTAGTTGATATTTTGAAGGTTTGACGTCATATGTAAATCTTCTAGCCCTGGAATTTCCTAGCTAAGTTTGTCAGGGATTCATGGACACATGTGGACACAGAAACCCTGACTTGTGAGGATGCCATTAGCAATGACACAATGATAAAATTCATACATGTTTACAGATCTGTTTTTTGAAAAGACACCCTTTGTTAAGTAAGGTTGTCATGGTTTTTATAGATATAAGTAAAAAAAAAACCTGTGTAATGAGCTCCAAGAGATTTGCATAATTGATTTTTTTTAGCATATTATGAAAAATAATGATGTTGACTAATTATCCAGTGGACAGTCAACGTACAACAACACATTGTTGCAATAGGCATAATTTTCTGTTATTTTTTAGCACACCTGTCTGAGTTAGTGAACTGTTTATCTATCTCTTCTTTAATGTTTTACATTTCAATCTTCTTCTTTGCCAATTTCAACCAAACTTGGTATATGGATTAGCCTCAGTAGGTCTATTACTAAAATTTAATCAGATACATGTAGTCCCCATCTGTAACCAGAATGTAGAATTGAAAACCCTTTAATTTGTCTGGTTGCACTTAATTATACCCCCCGCAGACTTGTTTGGGGTAGGGGGTATATAGGAATCACCCTGTCTGTCTGTCCGTCTGTCCATATCCCTGGTAAGCGCAACTCCTCCTCAACTGCTTGATGAAATTTAATGAAACTTAGCATAAAGGAAGTACATTATATGTAGATGTGCATGATGGATTTTTATTGACCTCGGATATAATTAAGGGGAGATAATTGGACTTAAAAGTAAAAGGGGAGGGGGTAATTGCTTCGTTCTCACAGTCCACACTTGTTTTTCACAAAAGCAGCTTACATTTGAGCTGTAGCAGACCATTCTGCCTTTTATGATAGGTTTTTATTTCAAATTGGAATTTTGCCAAATATGGAAATCATTGTTATTTTTACAAAAAAATCAATAAAAATCTGTTTTTCAGAAAGGAAAATGGTATCGTAATGACCAGCCATTCAACCAACATGGCAGGTGTTACTAAATATAGAAAAATAATTAAACTATTCTGCTTCAATCAATTGTTAAAAAGTCCCATGAAATAAAGTTGTTTAGGATACCATATTTCAAAAGAAAAAAATAACTATAGCTACTTCAGATAGGCTATAACATACTCTCTGGGGGTTTAATAATTATTGGAGGGATGTTGTTTGAGGCTAGGAATTGTGAAAAGCCCCCCAAAAAAGGAAATTCTTGGAAACTTTAGTAAGATTTTGATTGATTTTAATCTTTTGAAGTTTCACTGTACAGTTAAATCTGTATAGGCACCAATGTACTATAGCTATGTTGATGTACATTTGTTGTGTGTTAAAAAAAAAATAATGAAAGCTGAGGAAACCCTGAGAAATATTAACTACATCTATTTATGTAAATACTCAATCATCCACCATAAATTAATAACCATATTTTGAACTTTCTTGCGTGGCAAATATTGCACATTATTGTAATACTGCAAATCGTTGGGCCTTATATATCAATTGTTGGGGGATTAAATCCCACAATTTTGTGGCAGCTATCCATTTTACTCCATAATGACATGTATTGTATTGTGATTATCAAATTAAGAAATAATTCACGGAGGCTGTGGTTTATCATTGTTTTACCACGGGGTGACCATTTATGTCGTATTATTTTATCCCGAGCGATAGCGAGTGATAAAATAACGACATAAATGGTCATCCCGTGGTAAAACAATGATAAATCACAGCCTCCGTGAATTATTTCTATTCTAATAAGACAATTAGAGTACATTTATGTTTTTTTCGTACCTATAGAAAACATCATTTCCGCCATAAACTGGCTGTTCCGTCAATATAACACACAATATATTGCAACGGATAATTATAGCGCGTGTCGCTATTTATAACATTTATACGTCATTTGCAATAGCTTTCCGGTGGGAGTTACAGTTTTGTAATTGGAACAGCCATTTAAAACACGCCCTTCTCAGCGCGTGTTACTCATAGATAAATCATTGTTTTACCACAGTTGTGGTCTCAAAGCCTTTAAAGCACGTCATATTAGAATTGTTCATTCCCCCTGGTGGGACATACATAATTTGTTTGTCTGGTAAAATTGTTAATTGGGTCTTCATCACCGACTTAACAAATGTGAAATATTATGGAAGGAATTATGCCCATATTTGGTCATATAGCAAATTAAACTCATTCGTGATTATATATTATAATGTTTTGTGTCTAATAGAATTTATGTGTTCACATGTAAACTTGTTTCTGACACACATTAATATGCGGGTTACTTAAAACAATACATGCTTTTGATTTCGTTTTTATATAATTTTTAACTAAATATGTAGAAAGTATAAATGTGTTGCTTTTCATTGCAGCATTTCGATCATAATTTTTATATTTTTACAGGGGCAAAATGATCTCATGTAATGCAAGACAAGTGAATGAATCAGGTTTACATGCCACTATTTTTTTGTTTGTTTATTTGAAACATGTGTTATATTGACCACTATTGGTCAGTCCTGTACTCACTCCCAGGAGTCTTGGTACTTAGTCATGGGCTATTGATCACTCATTTCAACACTGGTGTTACAATTTTGAGTCTGACTTCCGGCGTGGCATGCATGCTTTCAATCATAATTTACAAGGAAGGTCTTGGCTTCTTACCTGTAAGGTACTCAAACTTTCTTATCCAGTTAAGTTGAAAATTGCTAACAGGGGTCAAACATGAAACAAGAACATGTAGATGGTCCTGTACAGCGTAGAAGTTTCTGCGTACAATGTTGTATAAAGAGTTTAATGCAACCTCATAAAGCTTATTAACAGCATAAAAATTAGTAATAGAATACTAACATTTATAAATAATAATTGTTCCTTGTAACGTAGATTTCATGTATAATCATTGTTTACAAATACCAAAATTATGACAGGTTAATTGAACTATATACATTTCATTTGAGGATAAATTCCGTACAATGACTCTCTTGTATCATTTACTTGTTTCAAAGTCGGAAACAATAGCCGTCACGATACGTGGAAACCAAACCTCGTTATTTCATGCCGAAGTACCCTTAAACGACATGTCTTAATCATATTTATATAAAAGCTGAAACAGTATACAGAAATCAAACATTTAGCTTGTACCTATAGTTTTTAAGTGAACCCACGATAGTCAGATCACCGACCCATGTAATAGTCGGAAATTAAACCTCTATTAAAACCACAGAAGATTTTATTCATCATTTAAATCCCTTGGGAATTAAATTTTTTTATTTTATGTGGTTTTCTCATTAAAGGTATCAATTTCTAATGTGCAATTAAAGAAGAAATTGACGATGTTGACTTCATAATGTAAATGGTTACTTCAATTGTGGCAGAGACTTTTTGGATGAAATAGACAAGGTAGATACATGTAATTATTTTAAATTTGTGTAGCTCTTTGTGAGACTGTTACAAAAGTGCTGTAACATAATTTCAGAGAATTTAGAGAAATATCGTAGGAGGATTGGGGTCAAAGGGCACTCGAATGAATAAATTCTTGGTAGTGGTTAAATTTGGGAATCTCCTGAGTGTCCCATTAACTACTTATGATATGCTTATAATATATACACCTCCTTGGTGATGTTGGGGCCTCAGTGGGGATGTTGGGATGTTTGGAGCCTTGGTGGTCAAGTGGTCTATGTATTTAGCAAACTATTGATGATCATTTTGTGTCAACAGTAGTTGTGAGTTCAAGACTTGCTTGATACCAAACTAAATTGCATGGTTAAGTTACCATGTCTAATGTCAGTGTTAAGTACACGTTTAATTCCTAACAAACAAAATGGATTCCATGATACAGCTAATAAATTAAAGAAAGTGGCATTAAACCAAATTCTAACAAAATCAGTTAATTTATCAAGTGTTGAATCTAATTTAACAAGAATGGCAGTGTAATACAGATTGGGTGGGGACCCCTTGCAGTGTGTTCATCCATGTGCATAATGAAAATTTGAAATCACTCTCATTAATAGTTGTAATAATTTGACCTTCAATGGATTTATCAGACATGGAGACAACACTATTGTCAGCGTTAAAAAGCCTATATATAACAGCTTAAATCTAGAATGTTATTAATTGTCATGCATGCTTCCAGGCGAATAACACTGCAAGGAATCATGCTATTGTTTCCCTCAGCAGAAGCTAAATTTCTTAGTTGTCTTAATTAGCCTTATGTCTGTGTGGGTGTGTTTAACTCCAATCTTGGCCATGATTGGCAGTTTTTGTGCCAAAGGTCAGGTGTTTGCACCTGTAATCCAGCTTCCTCTAACTAACAAACATAAAATTGTTGCCATTAATTTAAATTTTTTTTATAGTAATAAGAAGACTAACAATCAAGATATTTTTCATGTTTTTTATTTATCATATGCCACTTATGACTATTAAAAACCAATGATCATTATCCGAAAATCAAAAACCACTACTTTTTATTGGCATATACTTTAACAATTTTATATCATATATATAATCGTGCATTATTTCATCATATATTGGAAAATATATGGGTCAGCCTAAATAGGAAGAGGCCTGCATGCAATTCATCTTGTCTTATGTGACTTAAGATTTATGGATAAAAAATATTTAATTTTTAATAAACTGATACATCAAACTTGGTAACACTGTATATAATATATGGTGATATATAATACACAATATGGGTTTTTTTCTATTAAAAAATTCTTTTTAGCATAAATTATATTTTAGTACCAGTTGACTTTGATATTCCATCTTTAAGGACTGCTAACCTCAGTTTACTGATTGTTAGATTTTAAGTCATGTTATCTTTTTATGAATAAATAACATAAATAATAAGCAATTTAATATAAAGTATAAAAAAATGTCATATTGCAGACATTATACCCTCAAGTATCACCCTGCAATTTAATCTTAATCTCCCCCCCTCCTCCAAAACCGTAATCTGAAAATAGATACATTGTGCAGAGAACCCTATTGCTCTATATGCTACTTGAGTGAGTAAGAAAGGGTCATTTTTAAATGTTTACATCATTTTCAAGAAGGGATCTCAGGGAATCAAACAAATTGTAGAGCTTTTTCCCTGTAAGGATCAATGCCTACAGTTAAACTTACTTCAGTATTGCATTGTGATATGACACACTGCCCAGGCATTAGCTTGAGGTCAACAATAACATCAGAATAATTATAACTCATTTGATATTTTCTATATTAATATACATGTATAGGATTGTTGTATCAAGCATAGGCCGAATTTTACTGTAGTTATAAATCGAAGTTAATTTTGTGATTTGTCGGATTCACACAAAAAAAAGTCGAGGGTACAATTATTCCTTCTATATCAAACACAATTATTGTTGTGATGATGGTGGTTTTTAACTTCCTTCACTACCTTCAAGCTGTATCACATGGATTTTTTTACTAATTGTGATAATGCCTTCAGTTATAGCAGAGGAATCAGTATGCAGTAAACACTTATAATTTTCTTGGTAGTGCCAATATGACATTTTTTAGCTCAATAAAGAGAAATTTTTTTTGTCTTGCCAAAGTGAAGATAGGGATGGGGGACCTGGTCGTAACCCTTAATTGGCCGGTGAAGTTGGTTGGAAGTTAGATTGTGTTTCAACTTAGATCTAGTATTAAATCTTTCAGCACTTTTTCCTACCAAAAATACCAGATTTTTGTGAAATCACAAATTTAAGAGATTGAGATTGAATAGCTGGTTAAAAAAATTCTGTCGTGATCTAAAAAAAAAACCTTTTTTTTATATTTGGTAAGGAAGTCTATGCAAACTTCTGATGAGATAATATCTTCTAAATTAGCAACTGACATCATATTTTTTATAAATTAAATAGGACCATGATATAACAAATATAAATATATCTAATTTTGCAAATAATTCATATTGTATATTGTTTAAAAAAAAACAAAGAATTTAAAAAAAAAAAAATTTGACAATATCAAGTATCTATTTACAGAATTTGTTTTAAATTATTGTCTTTTTTGTCTAATTATTTTCTTTATCGTGATAATTTATGCCATTTATTTTAGATTCCCACACATACTGTTTTTCAGTTAAATAAAAGGATGACAAATTCAATGTAGAGTCTATGCTTTTTCTGGAGCCATATTATTAAAGGCTCTTTGATTTTGTCATAAAAATAATCTCTAAAATTACACTGAAGTTGAATTGATGTAGTGTTCAGTGAAATCCATCTTGTTTCGTCTTTAAGTACAACCTCGGAAAGGTCGGGTCGGCTTCTATTGTAATGATTGATAGAGTTTATATCAGTTAATGACTCCTCAATAGAGGGATAAATTTCTAAAGACAAAATTGACTACTGGATACAGAGTTATTCTTGTCAATTGGCAATATTAATTCCCTGTTTATTTTACCGTCTCACGAATTTTCATAAAGCTCATCGCCTGACTTTGGTTATAAGGGCCTGACCTATCACGGTATAGCTTTATATTAAAAGATTGACTCTTTGTATGCAGGAAAGGTTTGGTTTTCAGTGATGTCACGCTTCATGAATCATCCAATGATTATCTCCGTAATTGCATTTTAGAAAGAAAATGAATAATTTAATCCCTGAGACTGTAAAAAAAATGTTCAAAGGATTTCTTAATTTACCAGGTGTTAGCTATAGTTTGATGGAAATTTTCAAAATTTTTAAACATTTTTTAAATAATAAAAGGAGGTTATTTTAATTTTAATTGTACATGTTGTATTTGCATCCATAATTTTTATTATGGGTTCGGGGCATCAGTATTAATTATTAGTTTATCCAATAGCTGTGCCACTTGCTGGGTGTCATATTTAGTATTTACTCAAAGTTTAATAGATGAAAGTTTCCGTGTAAATGTCATTACAGAAAAACATGTTTCAGTATAAAAACACAGCAGGCTTTGTTTTTCCAAGTATGAAAATTGAGAAGTATAAATTAAGAATTCTTTTGTTGGTCCTTGTCCCCAGTATTTAGGAGGAAATGGTTTAAATTCAATAAAGAAAACGCTTGTCCACGGTCAATTATGTCTTGGAGAGAATTTTTAGTGCCTGGTGTTTGACTCCCAGTTTCACGAAGTTCGTTACATTAAATCGTATTCATAAGCATGAACTTAAGATTATAAATTTTTTAGATACTAATTTTATCAGCTTGATCTTCCAAAAAATTAAATTAATAGCTACCCTATATTTTTTTTTAATAATAATATAAGACTTGAAAATTATAAAGGCAAAAATTATGTTAATTTGGACAAATTAAGACATTTTGTTTGAGTGGTCTAGAAAATTGTCTTAATTAGTGATATTTAAAAATTTCATGTCTCCAAATTGTTCACAAATGAAGTGAAATCACTAAATTATTCAGGGTGAGGGTGGCAATTGTGTGTCTAATTGGTGGGTGCGAAAGGGTAGATTTTATCTTGCAGCATAATTATAGTGTCACCACATTGTATATATGTTTCACCTGTCACACTTTTACTATGTAGTTTTGTGGAATTAATCTTTCTTTTCACCATCAAAAGGATAATGTCAACATTTAATGATTTCGTTTTGAAAACCTGTAATTACGAGTTCAGCACTTTAAAGAAAAATCGTAAATTATCATGTCTTTACCATTACATACGTAATAATCATGTACATTTAAATCCTCCTCCATGTTTGTAGTATACAAACAGACGTCTGCTCATAACATTATTTACACTAAAATTTGATGAATGCGACCTTATGTCAAAACTTTGATGTTTTAACCGACCATTCACTAATCTTTGGATAAAAATCTTTTCAAGTTTAATTCAACAACAGTGGGGTTAAATAAGAGATTTCGTAATCAGGGTATCTTGGTGTAGATGGTCAGATTATTGGTAAAATTGACAGTCTGGTTGTTGCACGAGAAATTCTTTACTAAAAATAAACCATCTGTATTAGGTGTGTCCTGGTAAAGTCGTATTTCCATGTGGTGGTCTTGTGTGACAGATTTATAAAAGTCTTCTGTTTTTATTTATTTAATCAGCATTTTGATATGTATTGCATGCAGTTTGATGTTGAAAAACAAAGCTTTAGAAAATAATTTTTTGTTTGTTTGAATGTTGCTTATGCCACTTTTAGCAATTTTTTCAGCTATGATGTAAAGTGTTTTTTATTTTGGGGGAGAAAAATGTAGTACCCAGTGAAACCCAGTCCTTAATCTGATACCTGGCAATCCTTGTCAATCAGAGTTGAAGTCCATTACAAATTACCCAAAACCTTAAGCTAAGTAAACCATAGTGTACGTTAACATGTGGGTGATCCTAAGTAGATGACTAACTACCTTGACATCTCGGCCACTGCCAACTACCTTGACCTCTCGGCCACTGCCTCATTCGAAAATCCTTTAGTTCAGTATACACAACAGTGCTTAGATTTATTATAGTTGATAACATAATTATTTTTCTATTCTTAATCCCTTCTCTACATTAGATTTCTACTCATCATTTGTTTCTCAATTACATGGAAGTGTTATTTTGTCCAGTTAATACATCCTCAAATTATTGCTTCATTCAGTCATAAAGTATTCTGTTATCAGAACTAATCTCTATGCCTGCTAGTGATTCCAAGGCTTAAACAATATTTTCCAATTCACTAAGCCATGAACATGCTTTATCTGCCAAAGAAAAGGATTTGATGCAGTCCATGCAGAAACAATTCACTTTGATTGCTACTTTCTGACCAGCTGGCACAATTCTGCCCTATGATACAAGATTTATTAGGGTTTTTTATAAAAATGTTTTTGTCTTATCAGTAACATGTCAATTTGTTCACTACCTTAATTTTTTTTTATGATATTTGTAAAAAATAAAAAATTGCCTACTTATCCATTTCCCCATATTTTTTAGGGAAAGCCTTATTAAGAACTAATCTTTGTCATAATTTAAAAAAAAGGTATATTTTCCTCTAATTGGAGTCACTATATGTTACAAACTTGAACTATGTCAATTTAGCAGATGACAGAAAATTAAAAAGTTATCTCCACTTAAAAAGTTATTTCCCCTGAAAATGTTGCTCTGTTTAATTCACCTATGAGATGAATTTATCTGCATTTTCATTAAAGTTGGAGTTTATTTTTTATTTTAAATTGTCTAAAGTGATTGTTAACATGCAGAGAAGTTTGGAAGCAACTCATTTAGGGGGCAACTGCATGAGACTATTCTTGTTGTTGGGGTACAAGGGAAGGGTATCTTAAACAGATCAATGATAGAAACTACGCAATTTCACAAGTGGGAACTATCTCTCCTGCCAACATTGAGATTTAGTCTTGTTGCACAATTTTCTTTATTCTCTGTAAATAAATGTCTTTTTGTTCCCAAGGCCTGATCATAGAGGTTCCAAGATTAAAAGTGAGATGAATATTTCTGCAAAATATTAAAGCTAAAGTACTCTCTTGGTTTTATATTCCCAATGTAGGGGGTAGATTTTATCTCAACATATTGTCCATTTCCGCTCTGTGATTTTATCATTTATAATCAAAGCTATGATTTTTTTTAAAACACAAAATATAATTTTGATGATAAAGCAAATATTATTTTGTCTTTTCAAATAATACTCAATCTCCTATCACTTTTTGTACATGATTCAAAGGGAATCGTTGACTGATAAGATAAATCATAAAAATTGTCGTTTAAATCTGATAATTTAAAAATTTTACGCGATTTTGAAAAGCGTATTATTTAGTACCTCAGTTGTCATAAGTAGAAAATATTGGGATCATTCTGTCATTATCTCTCCACTATTTAAATTGTAAAAAATCGAGTGAAATAATGTGTAGATGAAATTATAGATTTTGATTTGGCGGCTAAATCTTATTAAAAGTCTCCACCACCGTGCCATTCTTGATTTAGACGCAGTGAAATCCATTGTCTGATTGACAGGTCAGGTATTCATTTATTATCTTGATAACCTTCGGTCATTAAATCATGACCTTTTTACATAAATCTTGAGGATATACCACACGGGGAAAAATGAAATGAGTTGCATCTTTAATTAAATCTTTAAATCTTTGTCAAAATTGTGATAAGTTATCAACTGTCTACTTTTGTATAGAATTAAATTTTATTAACAAAAGCGAATTATCAAAAAGAATTATCTTTAATATTCATTTTCAATTTCAATATTATTTTGGGACTGATTTATTTATTATGTCAAATTGTGAAAAAGGTGCAATGATTGTCCTTCATAAAATTTAATTTTAGATGTATTGTGAGTTGAAAAATCAGTTTTATATCTGAAGGTTGACAAACCTTTTTTCAGATTTTTTTACAGCTTCTTCAATTGAAAAAAATCTATATTACTATTTAAACTTTTGTGAGATAGCTATTTTTTTTTTTTTTTAAATATTTGGTGAATTGCATTTTATGTTATATGCAGACAGTGTCAAGAGCTTTACTACCTGTTGTGGAGACAGGTGATAATAAACGTTTTGAGGATTAAGATTAGGTGAGTTAGGTGTTGCTGTGTTTTGATACAAATTCTTCCTGAAGGCACTCAGTCTCCAGGACTTTTTAAATCCAAAATTTATGATGTAGTCCTTTGCAACTTAAATTTACTATTCCAGTTTTTACTTTCATAACATGAACAGATTTTCATGCTACACATTTAAAATCGAGGATTAAAATGATCAGCAATAAATTTTATTACGTCTTTGTGAATTAGAACTAAAAATCTGTTATTATATGTTAGCTTTTTAACAGTAAATATTTTATGAAGCTCTTTGAATCTAATGAAGTTAAAATGACGTGCCAGGGTCTTTTAAAATGTTAAATTTTAGGTTCTTATAAAAATAATTGGTCCAATTTATGACAGTTTTTACTATTTGCATTGTAATATAATATATTCATATAATAAACATTTTATTTGACTTCCATGTTCGAGAGCAGTCATTGAGGATTACAATTTTTTTTGCCATTTGGCATTGACATGAGTTTAGGAGGAAAATTTGCATTGGTGCATTAAATTATTATCAAAATAGCAAAGAAGCATATTGCTATGCTAAAAGTGCATTTTAAAATACATTATATTCATAAATTTTGTTTTATTAGATAGTTAAAAACAAAGTTGTTTACTTCAAAGGCTAAAGAACAACAATAAAAAGCATTAATATCATATATTCTTTTGCAAAATAGTATACGATTGTACCAGCTGTGAATAAACAGCTTTTCGATGGCCTTATAGTTTTTGTCTTATTTAATATTTTGATATTTATATAAATATGCATAAAAATATTTTACAAGTTAGCAATACAAGTTCACTGTTGACCTCTAGAGTTCTTTGTTGACTTATGGTTCAAATATACACAATTTTTTGTTTATAATATTGTTTGAGTGTGAAAAATATGTTAATGCATTTTATGGATGTAGGCAGCCAGACATTATATTTTAAACCCTTTGGACCTCATGATCATGTTAAAAAATAAGTGGACTTCACCACTCATATCTGGGTGCATGCAATACATTAATGTGCATTATAAATTGCTAAATACGGTAATTAAGATCTGTTTAAATCACACAAAACTGTTTAAACCACACAAAACTGTTTAATCCATACAAAACTTTTAAACCACACAAAACTTTAAACCACACAAAACTTTAAACCACACAAAACTTTAAACCACACAAAACTTTAAACCGTGCAAAACTGTTGAAGGGCCTAATGCTGTCATCAGTAACAAATTAAGTTGCCATTTAACTACTTAACTTCAGGACAAACTCCATTAAAATATATTTTTTTTTTTTATAAATCAAAATATGTGGTCAATTATAAAAATTAAATGTCTCTTGATAAATCTGGCGAATTTCTATAATATTTTGTTCATATAAATAATTTAAATAGACCGTTACATTGTAAAACCACACAGCGTTAAATTGACCACTTTAAATTTTGTTTGGGTAGATAGAATATTTTCATCAATCTTTCAGCATTTATCAGTTGAAGCGGAAATAAAGAGAAAGAGAAATCTTTGGGTACTTGTACTGGTTCTGAACTTATGGTACCCTTTTTGGGTATAAACTTGAACCACAAAGGGAATCAGATACAGTATTGTTGTTGAGTAAGTTAAGGAACCCATTTTTGTTTAGAAACTGCTGTTAATGGATAATTGTACCTCCCGCAAACTTGTTTGTTGGGATATATAGGAATCACCCTGTCTCTCCGTCTGTCTGTCCATCTGTCCACATCCCTTGTAAGCGCAACTCCTCCTAAACCGCTTGATGATATTTAATGAAACTTAGCATAAGGGAAGTACATTATATGTAGATGTACATGAAGGATTTTTATTGACCTCAGATATCATTAAGGGGAGATAATTAGACTTGAAAGCAAAGTGGGAGGTATTGCTTTGTGAGCGTGCTCACAGTCCACACTTGTTATTTCTCCATAAAAATTATTGTTGTACCCATATAAGGTACCCAATATTGATGCTGGTATTATTACTATTTTAACAAATTCAACATAATTTTTTTCTTAATTTTCCATCTGATTCACTCTGTAATTTGACATGGGTTAGGAAAAAAATTGTGTGTTAATGAGTTCATAGCCATTTTTTATGCTATATGTCTTGCTGGCATATCCTACGAAGATCTTTCTATGACTTCCTGTTTGAGTCATTATTTTCCCGGATTTGTAATGCAGTAAATAAAGTGTCTAGCTACTGTTAATGCCACTACCATTAGCTCTTTGTCACTAATGAATGTGGTAATTAAATATTACATAATATCTCCCAGTTGGTCTTGTGTATTTTCAGGGTTAAACAGTTTTTTAGCCTTAGTGCACTCTATACATTATTTTTAATTGCAGTTCCGACATATGTCAGATTCTGAATGTAAATAATGGTAGGAAGTTTTGCAGACACATCATATGGCCTGGTGTTCTATTTATAGAAGTATACATGTGAAGAGACAAATAGTATCTATCCCAAGTGGAAAGGCAAGACAAGAAATTCTCAAACCCAAGTGCAATGATATCCTGTCCATTCCGAGGCTCTGCGGGTTTGAGGATTTCTTTAATCTGCTTAATCCACAAGTGAATTTATACTTTCTTCACACCAAAATTTCAGATAATTTAGACATTTATTCAGTATGTTTGGTAGCCTTTTGTCTATGGTCAATGACATCATAATAAACTGACGTCATAATAAGCTTTATCACTATTTTGCAGTATTTTCCTTTGATATTTATGTGTGGTATTATCCCATCTTACTCTACTAGGGTGAAATGGACCCATATCACCTTTGTTGTAAAGATGCAGTTAAGTAAACCCCATTACGTCACACTGTTACGAAACATCGATTACTTACTGCATTTTCTCGTCATCTCATCTTGGGGCTTTAGCCCTTCGATGACATATGGACCAGAAAATGCATCTCATTTCCAAAAAACTTAATGATCTATATCTCACCAACAGAAAGTCACAAGATATTTCTAATCCTCAGGTGAAAATGCTCATCTGCAATTTTTCAGCTGGTCTTACTGGGTGGTCTTTTATGGCAGACGTC
Organism: Limnoperna fortunei; assembly: GCA_944474755.1. Classification (NCBI taxonomy): domain Eukaryota; kingdom Metazoa; phylum Mollusca; class Bivalvia; order Mytilida; family Modiolidae; genus Limnoperna; species Limnoperna fortunei. The sequence goes on from OX104115.1 coordinate 39,297,596, forward strand.
TTTCTAAACATGTTACACCTTTTTTTGTACCTTAAAGGGTATTGTTTTTCTGTTATTTTGTCAAAATAAATTTAGATCTCGGCCCAGTTAACAATTAGGACGTCTATCCCCAACCTGATAAAAAACTATTATAGACAAAGATACACAATTACCAGGACAACAAAGTCAATCTCAAGTTTTGAAAATTAAATTTAAAAAGTTTTTATGATGCTAGAGCCAAACCCTGTGTTTTCACATAAATCTTTAGAGTTTGAGTTATCCTTGTTTTAGCCAATCGAAACTTGAGATTTGTTATGTGGTATGATACGATAGGTGAGAAAAAAATTCAAAGCAAAGTCTTACATTTAACTCTGGTTTGTTTTGTAAAACCCAGACCAGATTGGCTACATGTAGATATGATGTCATCATCTCTGTTCACTGCAGTCTGGGCCCGGTTTCATAAAATATCTCTAATTTGAGGATTTCCTCAACTCATCCTCAACTCAAATATTGACCAATCAGATTGCTGGAAAATTCAAAATTGAGGAAAAACTCAAGGATTTGAGGAAAATCTCAATTTGAGAAGTTTTATGAAACTAAGGCCAGGTATGTCCACATACGAGAACAGAGGGTGGAGGTTTGAATTTTTCCTGTATAAAGGGATAAACACCTTAAAGCTCAGTTACGGGGGGGGGAAATCACAACAAGGCAAATGCAATAAATCACTAGAAATTAAAAAAGAAACAAAGGAAAGACAAAATCGACAGACATAATTACTGGCTTCAAATAGTCACAAAACAACAGTGGGTCACAACCTGATAAACTTAATGTAACATTTATTAATTTTCACTGGCATCTGGGTGATCCCTTTTATTGCACAGGCACTTTGGGTTATTTCGCAATGATACCTGCTAGACTGGTCCAAACCAGTTTATGCACACTGAAATGGCATTGAAGTTAATCTAGAACATCTGTTATATAAATATACAAGATGAATGAAATAGACAATGATTGATAATGACAACCTAAAAACAGTACATAGAAGTTATTTTTTGTAACTTTAGCAGTCTTGATTTATGACTATATATGACCTACAAAAATGTCTTAATGTATATTTCTGTAAGACTTAGGTCACAGAATAGTAAAATAGTACAACAATTATCTTTTATTGTCATTTATCAAAATTTCATATTTTGTAAGAATTGCCATTTGTCACTAATTGTTCTGGTATGTATGTTTTAAGTTGGTTTTTCTGTACATGTATTAAGACATATTCCTGTTCAGAAAAGTACATATCGATATACAAGGGGCCTCGGTGGCCAAGTGGTTAAGGTAGTTCGTGTACTATTGATCACATGGTCTGTCAACACTGAGATTGTGGGTCTAATTCTCACTGCAGTCAGGGTGTACTTGACTCCAATCTTAATTGACAAGGATTGCCAGTTTTCCTACCGCATGTCGTGGGTTTTTCTCCTGGTACTCAGGCTTCCTCCCACAATTAAAACTGGACGCCACGATATAGCTGAAAAATTGCTGAAATGGCGTTAAACACCATTCAAACAAACAATAACAATGTGTAGGTTGATCTCTTCAAAAATTTCAATCCTTCCATATAATGTTTTATGTTCGAAGCAAATAGTTTATGACCCTGTTTTTGTTTTGTTGTAAATTTTTGTTAATTTGTTTATCTGTCTTTTAGTGACTAATTTAATTCTGATGTTTTTGTTTGATTTACTATATACATGTGTACTCAAAAATTTTGTAATTTGTTCTTCTGTCTTCGAGTAATTAACTAAATTGTGATGTTTGTGTGTATGGTTATCTCCCTTTAATATTATAATTCAACTATTTTTTGTCTTCTCACATTATGGTTTTGAATTTGTGTTACAAAGTGTTTAATTCTCTGACCAGCATTGTCATTTTGAGTTTTTAAGGATTTTTTGGGGTAACTCTACAAAATTTTGTTTAATATATAAAACCAGCTCAAATATCCATACTTTGAATCAGTTTGAATTCATAATATAATACCCCTGAAGAAGAGTGGGTATAATATAGTTTTACCCTTGTCTGTTCATTGGACCGTTTTACTGTAACAAAAATTTCCATCACAGTTTTCTAAGCAACTATAGCATGTAGAAGCCTGATATTTTGTATATTGCTTTATCCTATAGTTCCATATGGTATATAGCTATTTCATCTTCCTTGGTCATCTACTTCCTGTTTACAAATTATATACTTTTTGGCAGGGGTATCGTGAGTGTGCATTAGCTCACAGATACACTTGGTTACTGAAGAAAAAATATACATACTCCTGAATGTAAACTTTTTTTTTGCTTTATTTTATAATTTTTTCATATTTTAATCCATGAGGGAGGACGAAATTCCCTGAACTGTGTTTTGTCATGTTCTGTTAATTTGACCACATCCAGAATAATGCTGAATTATAATCGCTGGATGTTAAACAACAGTCATTCCAATCAATTAATCAAACTAAATTTTTTGGATTTTTTTATTGTTTTTTTTTTAAATCTTTTTTTTTTGCTTCTTTGAATACAGTTACTTAAATGACTACCTTCAATGGCTTTATTCTGTTTACAGGTGTACTGACATTTCTATACCCACTTCATCCACTATAAGTCAGAATCCTGATCACATGACCTTATGTAAGATAACAACAGACAACTTCATATGGTTAAAGATCTGATCACAACAAAATTTGACGGCTAAGGTGCTATTTGGATACGTAATATATAGTCCTTTTACCTGGGAGTTAAAGTGTTTACCTGTAATCTGAACGAAAGTATTAGACAGAGTTGTAATCATCTTGATAACGATATCTCTCTTCGGTAGGTGTCTATATAATTATTAAGTAGAATTAATACATAAATTGATAGCTTGTAAACAACTTACCACAAAAAGTAGGCTATTTTTGATTGTCATAGTGTAATAGTTTAAGACACAGAGAAACAGTCATTAACCTCTGTGAGAAGTCATCTTTTATGATGGATGCAAGCTAACTGAGACAATTTCTAAAATCATTTATTTTGAAAGTGACATTTTGTGTAATTTTTAATTCTAAATTGTTAATACAATGAGATATTTTATAGATTTTAAATTTGTCATCTATGCATATTTGTGTTCATTAAAGAAAATTAGCAATAGTTTTTTTTTATTAATTTCATTGCATGACTGAAAATTGTTTAACTTGTCTTCTGACATAAAATAACTTTTAAAAAGTTAATCTATATACAACAGACAAAATATTAACCTTTCAAAGTTTTGAAAAAAATCAGTAGTTCTTGCAACAAAAAAATTCATATCAATGAATTACTAAGTGATGAAAATACTATATTTTTTATTACATGCAATAACTTGGAAATTGATTACAGAGATTTGTTCCAGTTCGCTGGTTACATTCTTTCATTTCATTTGTTGTGACTCACTTTGTCTTTATACAAAATCTGTAGAAATGTTACAAGATTTAAAGTCAATCTTGTGTAAATTAGAGCCGCATTACGACAAAATTGAATTTCATCCTTTAAAACTTGGGAAGCACCATCCATGTGTGAAATGTAAGTCCTTTTAACCAAGTATAAATTTATTTACTGTCGTAAGTTCGCTTTGTGATGAATTTTGTCATGGTCTTAATGTTTGTTAGATATCAAAAATGATTTAAATAGTTTAAATTTCCGAGACTGAACTTACGATTGCTGGAGAAAAATGATTTATCAGTATTATAATCTTATTAATTTCGTTCAAACTAAGGATTTTATGACATAAAAGTTTTGATGAACTATTTTGAGTAATGCATCTATCACTTGCAGATGTTTATATCACTGCTTTAAAGAAACAAATATTTGTGTCATTAAAAACTTAATATACATTTCATGAAATCGAATACCTTACATACCTAATGCTTTAACATATTTTAATATTATGTATAGACATAGTATACACTACAATTTCAAACTATTTTGTTTATAACATTTTACAGAATTTATTTTTCATTTCTTTTCAATGTATAACATGTGTTTAAAAATAAATTTTTCTATGATACATGACGATTTTTCATGAATGGTCCTTCTTTGAAAGGTTATTATAAGTATGTATATTTTTCCATTTTACTGTATTTGTGTTAACTCACAGACCTAGAAACAACTGAAAACTTGACAATTTGGCCTTTAAAATAATTTGAGATATTGAATATTGAATACTTTGAAGTATGCAATTATCTTGTAATAATTGCATGTTTTCAAATATTGGAAACAAACATTTTGTTCCATACAAAAATCATTATATATATATGCTATCAATAAACATTTATTCTATTCATTTTGACCTTTGACCTAAGTAGTTAACTCGGACATCTTAGTCTAATAACTTTCTTTGTCTCAGTTTATTGATCCAGTAAATATTGATAATGATGCTGGCTTAACTTTTTAATTATGATATTAATGTATGCTCATGTAGAACTTGTTAGATCAGGAAGCTGGCATTGTTTAGGCTTGACTTCGGATTCAGCCATTGTTGTTTATTGCTTTTGTCTTGAAATGGCCATAAGGAAATGGACAGCTTGATTCGTTTAGCACATTATTTGGCTTTTGAGAGTTATAAATACTGGGCCGGAAATAAATGGGCCAATTAATGGTGTTTCTGAAAGTAGTTATAGCACCATTAGTCTAGTGAAACATGAAAATATATTTGACCGCAGGAAATTGTTCCGAGAATGGTCCATTTAGACGTGATATGTGACTTCTGGCAAAGTTATTATTTTATTAAATGGAAATTACAGATTTTTGTACAGATGAAAGATTTCTGAAGATGGGAAGTTAATCTGGTTTTGTCTAAAGATAAATTATTATTAATGGTCGTTCGTTTGAAAGAAATAAAAAATTGAATTTTACAGTAAGTTGGACAGTCACATACATTAATCATTTATTTTTAAATAATTTTTTTTCTACAATCTGTATGAATAAGGATAGTTAACAACACATTTATTTGTTAAACAAAAAAAAATTCTGCACTTTGTACGACTTTCCTCAACTTAAAATGTGTTATTCATGTTACGATCATGTAGAAGTTTGAATTCAATTGTAATATTTTTGACTTTTCTAGGACTTTCTCTTTTTTATGACTTGTGTTATCTCTTCAATTTGCATTGCAGACAGTAAGTTAGGGATTTGTTAGCCTTCTGTATACATTAATTTACACTAAACACTATAGAAAAAAATTGACCTTTGTGCAAAATATATCTTTTGCGCAGCAAGTTTATAAGAAAAAATTATTTAAAAAATGATGTATATATTGTTTTGCTTCAAGATCATCACTTCAAAGAATGTACTGAACATTTTAATCCCTGAAAAATTTCTGCCATAATTCTGAAGAAATTAACGTGACCTGCGTTGGTATGTGTTCAAAGTCGTTACAAAAATGCCTATTAATCCAAGTTTAATTCTCATTTGGTATAAATGTTCAGCTTTCAAATTTGCTTTCATTAGCCTAGCTGCTTAGATACATCATGTCCAAAAATCAATGCTAAATCTGTTTAACTTTTGGGCCAAAACAATTTGTTTTTGAACTGAAGAAGTTGCATGATTTTCTTTAGGTGAGCTATCGTGAGAGCCTTAAATTCTTAATAGTAAGATTTAAAATCATAAATTTATTTAAAAGGCACATTCTGTTTTGTAATTAATGTAATTTTAAACCCAAGTTAATTCCCATAATGCTACTTGTACATATGTATTTATTCAAAATTTCTTCATTGTATAATATACTACAATATACAAATTTGTGTTTTTGTAAGACATACTCATAATTATAAAAAGACATGATGTATAGACCAGCTTTTCCTTACATTTTCTTGGCTGTGAATCACTAGTTTACCATCTTTTATCTGGTATAAAATATTCATGATGATTTGGCGGCAGAAGTAAATGAATTGCATGATTCTGTTCATAAGCATACTCGAGAGAGCGAATTACATGCCGTAATCAATAGGCATCAGCTATAGGAGGTATAATGCATACTAGAAATACAATACTAAGCTATAACATAGAGGAAATTTCCAATATATCTATAATGATAAATTACGACAACTGTCAGGGATGTTTCTATAAAATAAAAAGCTGCAGAAATTTAATACCGAACCATTGTTATCATTTAATTGTCTCGTTTAAAAACGCTACCTGGTTCCTGTATCGTCATTTGTCTCTTTTATTCGTCCAGTTAAACAGATATAGATTTTGCAGATCGTTCAGTTGCATCAGCTGAGTCGGACTACTTCAATTATTCATCGGTCTCGACATAAAACATAATTTACTGCCACAGATTAATCTAGGAAGTTACTCACCTGTTTCACATTAACGACCTTGTTTTCGGATTGTCCCGCAACATCAAAAAGGCTACTGGTCTGAATCCAGATAAAAAAGCCATTCCTTGGGTAAATCTCACTAATTGAAACTCATTCAGCTCCATGATGGATTTTAAACACATCATGGTTAAATAATTAAATTGATGAAAAAAAAAGATTTGAACAAAATTTAATTACTTTGTAACCTTTGTTATCTTCAAGTTCAGCTTAAAATTGTTTTTTATTAACCATCTTTCTGTACATTTTACTTTATAAAAACAGATGGCTATTTCAAACAAAATTTCCCGGGAAAAAAGCCTAAATGTACTTTTTGTCTTTTCGTCAACCCAAAATTTACACTGATTTTTGTGATGTAAGGACATACAGAGAGCACTTGAAGGGATATAATGGTTCTGTTACTAAGGTTACTCCATTAAACATACATTGTACCTGGTAAAGTACTTTAAAAGCTGAGTGTGACCGAACTGGGTAGCAATTTGACCTTTCTTTAAGATTCACACTTGGTCAGATGTTTTGGATATCTATAGAAGCTATTTGAAACCATCCTTTTTAGTAGCCAAGCTTGCTGTAATTGAACAATCATTTTGATAGAATTTGGTAATGTATATCGACACATTTTTCTTTTTAAAATTAATGCAACAAATGTTATCTTTCTAAGTGAGCAAAAAAGTAACACATGTATATTTTTTGTAAACTGGACATGGACCCCCAATGAAGGACCTTCCTAAATAGGCCGTTTTTTGTTGGTTTTTTTTTTGTTTAATAACAAATCTTTCTGAGTGCAAAGGTCAAAATTTGAGATAATTGCTGTCTTATACATGTCGTGATGATATTTAATGGAAAGTTCAAGCATCATGACATAGCAAGCTTTTTTATCCGTCAGTCTGGACAGAACACGATATAGCGATTTGCAACAAATTTAGAAATTATGTTTTATTAATTCAGCCGGAAAATTTGGGGAAACTTTATAATTAGTGTTAATGAATCGTTATTTAGGATTCTGTATATTTTTTTCTGCGTGTGCTGGATCTTTCAAGACATTAGATCTAGTCTAAAACACAGGAAATTAATTGATTAAACTTGACATGCACTTTTTGACATTGTCATGTGATTGAATGAAAAAACGTGCCGTAATTTTGTCAGTCGATACTTTAAAATAAAATTCAACATGGGAAGATACTTGTACATTTCACAGAAACATGTCATGTGACAAAACTAGCTGTCAATCATGCTTCAGGAAGAAATGATAATAAATTGTTAATTGAAATATTTTATTGTTTTGTTTACCTTGATTAGAAATTTATGTAAATAACATCACTACAATTGGATTTTTATGTAAATTAGGGTCGATTATAACAACATGGAAATATACAAGTGTTGATTGCAGGATATGACTCCCATATATACATTTGAACGTATGTGGTATAATAGACCCAAATTAGAACTGCTTCCTAAAAAAAGACCCCTTTATCATTTATACATGGTAGGAATATATCCTGAGTAGGGCTAAGGGGAGCATATGTTAGTGCTGAGTTTACGAGCTTAATCCTTACTTGAAGCAAGGTGTGCTTGACTCTAACCTTAATTTGGAGTGTTTTTGCTGAATATTAAAATAATATTACTTATAATTGAACCTTGTTAAATCAGCTTTTGTACTGCAAGTGCAAGTTGCCTTTGAAACTTACCATATATTTTCAAAATGTTGCTTATTGTTAAAAAAATATATTGAACTAAAATTTATTTGAAGTATAATTAAAGTAGAATAGGCGTCCTTCATATCTGGTTTCATGGCTGCCTTCTGTAAAATAGTATTTTTGCCATTATTGTCACAGCTGTCAAAAGCACATAAGTTACCCTGTCATATCAAAAACATCCACATGTAATAAAAACTTCAGTTTTACCATAAGTAGTGTGTCAGTCATGAGTCATGTGGTATAAATATATAGTATGGTGTTGTTTGGAAGAGTTGATCATGCAAATGTACATGTATTTATGGTTTCGGTTCAACTTGTTTTGACCGGTCCAATTTTTCATGTCTTGTTATAAAAAATCATATAAATACAGGGTTTGACACTTTTTGACCATCATATCCTTGAAGACTATTATGAACTAGCTAAGGCCTTGTCAAAAAGTAAACTATGACCATACAGCTTAACAAGAGCGACCGTCCTCTGATTCCTTAACTTCTAAAAAAAGAATGTTTGCTTCATGTCCTCCAAACAATTCAGATATATTCAGGATGAGCCAAACAATTGACTTAATAACTTAATAGACCTATTGATTACCAGTAAATGATCTGATTTTTGTAAAAAAACTAATTTGTACTGGTAGAGAATAATGTATTTTTTAAGCAATATATTTGAGGGAATGTGTCAAATTCTAAAATATAATAAAAGGTTAAAATTTGTAGGAAATTTAGGTTTATTTGTTCTTATATAAATATTGCAGTATAATTAAATATATGATTACAAATAAAGTTTAAAGTTTTTTTTTAAATTTAACAATTTCGAGCAAAAACATTTTGAAATTGAACACAGCAGTTAAAAAGAAGACATTTTCATTTCTTTGAAGTTGCCATAATTAAAAAAAATCTTACAAATGAACATGTAAAGTATTCTATACACCTGTCAATAGCACTTTAAAGTTTAACAATAATATTTTTTAACCATTCATTCCAAACCAAATATAGAAACATCTTGTAAATATACTCAGAATGTTTCTAAACATATATTTCAGTAGGGACCTTGTACTAAGCAGTACAGCTTCTACTAATTAATCTTAAGTACATTATTTAGGTGTTAATTTTGCCCTTCGTATTGACACTTGGGTCCTAATGATTGAAATTTTATAAGCTTTGAATAAAAATTAACCACAGAACCATTCAGAGTTACTCAATTCATTTCAAATTTTTAATTGGATTTTATTAGATATAATACTATTTTGAAAATTCAATTCAATTCTTTTGTAATAAAAGAAATTGATAATACATTGCGTTATTAATATAATATCATTTTGAAAATTCACCGTATTCAATTGAATGACTTCTCAAAGCATACTTTAATCCTCATTTTGAAATAGACGAAAAAATACTTGAAATTGATTGCGGAGTTCCTGCATATATTAATTTCTTGTGAACCAGAATCAATTTCAATTCTATGTTGTGAAGTGTGCCTTACACTTGCTAACCCTGTAATATGGAATGTTTGAAAGTCAGAGGATTTCTTTTTATTTTGCTATTGGGAATATTGATTGAAAATGAAATGAAACATTCTGGCTGAATTAAAAGCTGAAATGAACTTTTTCTGAAATGCCTTTAGCAATTTTTCAGCTTGTACTATTATTATGTTTACATTTAATTGCTTTCCAATTTCAAACCAGGAAACAATTCCTGGTTCTACAGAAATGCTTTTGGCCTTTTTTCAAATTTTTTGTTGGTTACTGATTCTTGTAACATATTTTGTTTTTAATAAATCCCATTATGTGGTAACTTGTATCGAATAGGAACCAAATTAGAAATTTTTTTTTTTTAAAGAATTTTGATTAAATTCATTAAGGATTAACTACAAAAAATATTTTCTCCATCGAGGGATAACAAAATTTCCGTTTTGCACATTGTATAATCCGCGTATATTAAATGTGCACAACCAAAATTTTGTTATCCCTCGATGGAGAAAATATTTTTTGTAGTTAATACTTATAAATAAATTCAAATAATAGAATAAACTCAGCAATTTTATTTTTTAACTGGACATTTTTGAAAAATCAGATCAACACAAAAACTGTTAGTTTCCAGTGGAGTAATAAATGACGTCAAAGGGTGCGTGTCTCCATGACGATCAAATTTGTTTTCCATCCTCTGATAGAAAATATTTTTCAGCCAATCAAAAGTCAGTATTCTCACAAAATTTATTTATTTTTAAATAAAAGAGAAATGTCAATTAACAACTTATCATATGTTAAAAAAATAGGTATCTGCAAAATTTATTCCTTATTTATGTTCCATTGTGAAGACGCTATTTTCCCTTCATGTAACAGAATGTAGTACAAAAAAGCTTTAAGAAGTGGACTGGTCCATTAGTGGGAACTCTCTAACCATAGTCATTCCTTGTTTTTAATTATCTTTCTGTTCCCATAGAATGATGCAATTATGTACTCAATACTTATTACTACAGATTAAATACATTTTTTGGGTGCCAATTTTCATGAGATATGTTATTGTTCCATTAGGATACTTTATTTCATGGTGTCATGGCAATCAGTAAATGACATTTCATTCATAAAGAAATATATGGTTTGCCTGGGCAAAATCCATGACAGTTTATTATCCCATGAATAACAGTAAATCCACAGTACATACAGTAAATTGTTTTTTTCCACATTTGTTGTTGTTTGAATGGGTTTAACACAGCTTTCAGCAAATTTTCAGTTACGTCACAGCATCCAGTTTTTATTGGGGAAGGAAGCTAGAGTCCATATTTTGGTTTTATTCAAAACATAGCCAATAAGTTGCTTACTTAATATTAAAAATCAATCAATCAATAATTAAGGTGTATTCAGATCAAGGTTGATATCTTGTACATCAAATTTTTATTTCTTTTACTTAACTTAGTTGTACCGTGTACTGAGACTGTTTACCTGGTCAGCTTAACTATTTATTTTTGCCCTTGGTAAAACAGGCTGACAATGAAACCTGAAACGCAAACAGAAATTGAATTTATTCAAGATACCTTTTTGTGGTAAAATTTAAAGGGGGTCATAACTCATGCTTAGGGCATTGTTTATTTTAGATAAATGATATAGTCATGTCAACGCAACTGAAGTCAATTTGAAACTATCCTAAAGATAAGCTTGTGAACCTATTAAAAATATAAACTTAAATGGACTGCCCTTTTTTAGTGCTGATAGCAGATCAGGTACGGGATCCACCATATTTGTAGAGCTTGATTTAGAGTAATCGTATTCAACTTTTTTATTACCGTATAATTGCATGATGTGGTTTTTTTTTCTTTTTTCATTATCGTTTATTAAAGGTCAAAAGTTTATTATGTTGCTGTTTTCAAATATTGAACTTAATTGATATTTTTAAAACCATATAATCAATGAAAAATTATATCTTTAGATTAAACATTAGCTGATGTTTATCTTTTTCAAAAAATTTTTAAAATTGCTAGAAATAGCAATAAAACTTAAACAACTTAACATCCAATCTAATAAAAATTAAATTTTTAAATTTTATCCTTTAATTTTTGGTTGATATTGATTTCAATTAATTCATTGGCAAAATTGACACTCTGAAACCTCTTTCTCAAAAATGATTTTTAACATACAGGAAGGAGGGAGCTGTCCTTGAAAAAGTATCTATTTATAAATGGGGGGGTATTTTTATACTGGTCGTGTAAAAATTTATATTGTTTAACTGAAAAACAGTATAGATGCAATCATTCAATAAATAAATCAATCAATCAATCAATCAATTGAATAATTGTATTAAACTGATTATATACAATTTTGTTTCATTTTTTGACTTCTTTATCTGCATTTTTCTCAAGAGTTTATGTGCATGGATTGCATCACATGTTTTTGCATCATTTATTTTTTTCTAAAGCTTATCTAGGTTTTTGTTGCTTTTGGTTGATTTCAGTTTTTATGTACATAACAATTCATTACACTTGTTGCACATGTAAACCAGCTAGATCTGGGGTGACAATTTTGGTTATTTGTATGTATTTAGGTCATCAAGTTTTTAGTTTCATTAATTTTCATTACAAAAGGAGTTAACGGCTGTCACATAGCTTTTAACTCCATAATGTTATCAGATCCAGTTTTTACAATCAGGCAAGCCTAATGTTGAAATATCATTGAAATTTTGTCATAAATCCTGACACACGTCTTGGAATTCACCATTGCAGGATGATTTAGAAACAATAAATTAAAATTTAGTGATAATACAATTATTTATTTTCCCATTAATTATCTGACGGAAATTTGAGCAGTAGATTGATATTTAATGACCCCCGTATCAATGTGAATTTGAACCTTAATCATATTTATATGATTTTATCAGTTTTGACCTTAAAATGTAATTCCACAATAGATGGTAACTCTCGATAGCGACTGGTCATTTAAGGTACAGACAACCGTTTGACAGAAACTTTCATTTGGATAATTTCCCATCTTTTCGTTCATAATTACCCTGCTATTTTCACAATTTTCGTTCTTTTATCGTATCATAATGTTTCATTAGATATGAATTGAAGGACCATCCATAAATCACGGCTGTGTCAACAGCATTGGTGCCTGACACATGAGCGGATATTTTAATAATGATTAAAAGGGTCTATATTAAAGATGAACTTGGTGATATTATATGATGTGAAGGCAGGTTTAGAATATTGAATTATGGAAGCATATTCATTTCAAGGATTTTTATACTCGTGAAAGTGAGTTTAAAGTACGGTATAATTTTCTATTTAACTTTCCATTATTTTTTTTATTATCTGTCAAAACACATCATGCAGATGTTTTATCTTGAGTATAAAATATAGAGTTTATCAAGATTGCCTGTGTTTGCTTAGTCAAACCATGGATTACATAGATTTGAAATTTTATTACTTTGGCACTAAAGGCCAGCCAATTAATCAAGATGTGCTATGAATTTCACCAAAAAATTTAATGTAATTAAGCTTTTTAATTTTTCTAATAAAATGGTCCTTTTTATCATTTATTTATTTATGAAACTTCAATTAGTTTTGACCAAACTAGGAACCTGATGCTAGCAGTCCACCAGTGAAGTCATTCTGTCTATTTAGCCAGACAATCATAACTGGGAAGCTTAAAATCAGAAATGAAATATCTGTAATACTGTAATTAACCATTTGTAGTTACCAGGTCAGTGTTGTTTATCAAATCACTCTGAGTCATCTCCTTCTGCCCTAAAATAATAATTATAAATTAAATTTCATGTTCTTGTCTAAATACAAAAATTATTAATGAAAACATGTTTCACTCTTGCTTAACTTAGACCTGTAATATAGTTTCAAGACAGTTTCTTTGTATCAAAAAAATATTAATTGTAAAATTTGTGTTACGACAGCAAGTGCCATTGGTTAAGTTTGGTTTGTACTGTTTGTAAGGGGTTTTGTGCCACTTTCAATCATTTCTTTTAGCTATGTCATCGTATCCAGCTTTTATTACAGTATCTCAGAGTACCCTGTAAAAAGTCCCATCCTTTGACACGGGACAACTGGAAATCCTTGTCATTTAAGGTTGAAGTTAACCGAACCATCCATTCGAGATATGATTGTTGTTATTATATTTTTTGTTTTAATGATTTCCATCATATTTCAACTAAATAAATCAGTATTTAAGAAAGCTGAAGTACCCTGAGTAAACCTAAGCACTGCTGACCCTCTGCAGGACAAATATAGCAGTTAATGTCAGTTACAAAGTATATATATTCTAAAATAATAAAGTTGGATTGGTCCTTAATGTAAAACTTGGCTTTATCAAAGATATAGGATACCAGCATACACTCGAATCCTCATGCCAGAATGATTTCCATGTAAACACAATCATAAATAACGTTACATGTTGTTTATTGTTAACAGAAGCCGCTAAAATTACGAATTATAATTAATCATTAAAGTCACCGAGATAGATTTAATTTGAATATTAATTGAATATTAAAGTATCAGATTTCCATAAATTACTCAACATTACCATATTTAAATCCTTTAAAACAGACCAGGATTCAAATTTTTTATTTTTGTTCTATAAAATTTCAGATGTTTTATCCATTAAAAGATACAGCCAGATTAATTTCACTGATTAGGTTAAAAGAAGAAAAAATGATACGCGTTCTTCAAAAATCTGTGTAGTCATTTGAAGTTTTCTTGTTTGACCTTTGTGAGGTATTATGGTCTAAAGAGTACGATTAAATGTGTATAAAAAACAATTTGATGGTATTATAGTATACATTTATGTATTTCTGGTGAAGTGTGATAAGTTTATGTATAATTTTAAACCTATACACATAAATATTGTATTATACGAGGGGTCATCCCTCAAATTATGATCATCTGAGCTTGGGTTATTCATTTTATATACAAAAATTTGATATTTTTTAGATGACAGATCAAGTCTTGTGTATTAAATGTTACAATTTTTACAATATTTAAAACTATGTAATTTTCTCTTATCTACAGTAATAAATAACATGTATTTAAGGGCATTCTGTCATGAGAATAACCTGAGCATTGAGGTTTCTGGGTCAAGTCTCACTGCGACTGGATGGGCTCGACTCCAATCTTACAGTATTGCCAGTTTTAATACCGAAGATTGGTTGATTTCACCTGGTATTCCTGCTTCCGCCCCAATAAAAATTCTTCAGTACAGCTGAAAAATTGCTGAAAGGGATACCATACACTATTAAAACAAACAAAAACAAACTTATTTTAGACATGAATTTTCTGCATTTTAGCAGAATTTTACTTTTTCCAATGTAGATGTGAGTCAACAATTGTTTGTTTTACTGTAATTAACATTAATCAGATCCAATTTCACAATTCAATCATGTCTGTTATTCACAATGCTAAATTTATATTTTTCATTGACGTATGTTTTTATATTAAATGTTGTGTCTTTACAACAAAAGTCATTTTGACTCGACAATTTTTACTCCCTAAATCTGTATACCACAATATCTTTGATTTGTCCATGTGTATGTGTGCCACAGATTACAGCTGTTCGCCATTTGTCATGTAGTACACTTGCTTTCCTTGTCAATGTCCTATACGGTTGTGTTTTGCTTCCTCTTTCTTGCCCTGAAGAAGGTCTTTTGACAGAAAGTGCTCGGGCCCCTTTCTATTGTTGTTGAATTTTTATTTTTATTTTTTGTTTTGATTTTACCTTTTAACCTTGTGGCTTACCTAACCTTTATTATTGTATTATCTATGATTTCCCCGCAGAAGCTACAAGACGTAGGTGGCCTAAGGGTGTCCAGAATTAAAATAATAAGATGTTGTTTGTTGACACATGGTAAAGACAGACTTGAATGAATTCAAGAAAAATTAAAGATAATTAAGAAAATGACATTGTTGCCCAAATTGTGATTGTTATTGTACCTGTGATTTGCTTTTCACCTGCCATTAAAGTTTAGAGATGTAAATCAGCTCTGAGGACCAATTTTCCAGTTTCTGATTTAACTACCATGACCATCTAAACCACTTTTATTAGCTCACCTGGACCGAAGGTCCATGTGAGCTATTGCTATCACTTGGCGTCCGTCGTCCGTCGTCCGTCGTCTGTCGTCCGTCGTCCGTCGTCCGTCGTCTGTCGTCCGTCGTCCGTCGTAAACTTTTTCAAAAATCTTCTCCTCTGAAACCACTGGGCCAATTTTTTTCAAACTTGGCCACAATCATCCTTAGGGTTCCTAGTTTCAAGTTTGTACCCAGGGTGTTGATCAACAGACAAATATGGCCGCTGTTACTAAAAATAGAACATGGGGGTCAACACAGGTTTTTGATCATTATCTAAAAAACTATAATAGCTATAGAGAAAACCGTTACTTCAAATTGATCAGCACGTTAAGTTCTACAATAGTTGCTATTAGTGCGAAGTTGTGTATTGGCTTCTTGTAGGAGTTATTGCCCTTTTTTGACGATTTTTGACAAAATTTTTGGTATTTACAATATAACCTGAAAAATATACGAGGTAGAGTGAAACTGTAAATGGCAAAAATGATCAGCAATAAAAGCCCTACAATTCACTTGGTTGGTCTGAAATTGTCAGATGACTCTTTATATGAGTTATTGCCCTTAAATGGTAATTTTTTATGAAATTTTCCGTTTTTGTCCTGTAACTTTAAAACTATAACAGCTAGAGTAAAACTGTAAATAGCAAAAATGATCAACAATACAAGCCCTACAATTCACTGTATTAGTCTGAAATTGTCAGATGACTCCTTATAGGAGTTATTGCCCTTAAATGGCAATTTTTTATGAAATTTTCCGTTTTTGTCCTGTAACTTGAAAACTATAGCAGCTAGATTGAAACTGTAAATTGCACAAATGATCAGCAATAAAGACCCTACAATTCACTTGATTGGTCTGAAATTGTCAGATGACTCCTTATATGAGTTATTGCCCTTAAATGGTAATTTTTTATGAAATTTTCCGTTTTTGTCCTGTAACTTGAAAACTATAACAGCTAGAGTAAAACTGTAAATAGCAAAAATGATCAACAATACAAGCCCTACAATTCACTGTATTAGTCTGAAATTGTCAGATGACTCCTTATAGGAGTTATTGCCCTTAAATGGCAATTTTTTATGAAATTTTCCGTTTTTGTCCTGTAACTTGAAAACTAGCAGCTAGATTGAAACTGTAAATTGCACAAATGATCAGCAATAAAGACCCTACAATTCACTTGATTGGTCTGAAATTGTCAGATGACTCCTTATATGAGTTATTGCCCTTAAATGGTAATTTTTTATGAAATTTTCCGTTTTTGTCCTGTAACTTTAAAACTATAACAGCTAGAGTAAAACTGTAAATAGCAAAAATGATCAACAATACAAGCCCTACAATTCACTGTATTAGTCTGAAATTGTCAGATGACTCCTTATAGGAGTTATTGCCCTTAAATGGCAATTTTTTATGAAATTTTCCGTTTTTGTCCTGTAACTTGAAAACTATAGCAGCTAGATTGAAACTGTAAATTGCACAAATGATCAGCAATAAAGACCCTACAATTCACTTGATTGGTCTGAAATTGTCAGATGACTCCTTATAGGAGTTATTGCCCTTAAATTGCAATTTTTTATGAAATTTTCCGTTTTTGTCCTGTAACTTAAAAACCATAGCAGCTAGAGTGAAATAATAAATTGCAAAAATGATCAGCAAAAAAGCCCTACAATTCATTTAATTGGTCTGAAATTGTCAGATGACTCCTTATAGGGGTTATTGCCCTTAAATGACAATTTTGTTAAGAAATTTTCCATTTTTGTCCTGTAACTTGAAAACTATAGTAGCTAGATTAAAACTGT
The DNA here is from genome assembly GCA_944474755.1 of Limnoperna fortunei. Lineage (NCBI taxonomy): Eukaryota > Metazoa > Mollusca > Bivalvia > Mytilida > Modiolidae > Limnoperna > Limnoperna fortunei. Next base: position 39,314,989 of record OX104115.1, read on the forward strand.
AAATTGCACAAATGATCAGCAATAGAAGCCCTACAAATGATTGCTTAGTCCAAAAATTGCAAGATGACTCTTTATAGGAGTTATTGCCCTTTCATTATGAATTTGGACATATGAACAGTTTTTTAATTATAAATTAGTCTATAACACACCTATTAGTAGAGTAAAACTGTAAATTTCTAAAGTACCCTAAAGGACAATGCCTAAAAACCATTTAATTTTCAGAAATTGTGGATGGCACCTTATAGGAGTTATTGTATTTAACAAATTTTTTGAAGAAATGTTTAGTTTTTGCACAGTAACTTAAAAGCTATAACAACTAGACTGAAACTGTTAATTTCAAAAATTTTAATATAGTTTAAGTCATTTGGATTCCAGGTGAGCGATTACAGGCTCCTGGGAGCCTCTAGTTTTATAAGGGAAGGCCCAGTTTAATTATCAGACACCACATGCTGAAATCTGATTCTCTTATCTAATCTGATTGCATTAAATATGCAGGTCTGAATTAAGATTTACGGTAAAAATAACCGTAGCTCTTATTGTAGTCTTGTTACATGATAGGACTTAAAGACAAGAAGGTTAGCTTAGGATTTTATAAAACTTTAGACCATAAAAAGACCTCTCTTGTTACGCAGCGATATCTGATCTACGATCGTCAATGAATATGTATCTTGTCTTTGTCCCAGTGTCATAAATTACGTACGATTTCAACACATTTCGGCTAAATTTATTTTTATGCATATTCTTCCTTATTTATCATTTTAAATTTATTAGCTTAGTAGCTCGCAGGTGTAGGATTTTATGAGAAATGACTTTTTTGCTTAATTGAAAAATTTTTAAATGTTGTTTCTGTGTAATAATTCATCTAAGAAAAAAAATGAAAATGATTTGACTCCACTTGAAAAGAATTATGCAAAAGCAGGGATATATTACTGAAATCTTATATAAAAAGTTTCTGATTACTGCTGAATTAATTTCAAATTAAATATAAAAAGTCATACAAAATATGGAGCGAAAATTGGAAACGAGAGAGTTAGTGTAATGTTCCGCTTTGTTATAAAATCTCAACTTTGTAATTGAGACGAACTACAAAGGGTTTAAACCAAAGGAAGAAGTTTGTATGTCTGTTCTTCTCTCATTCCATAAAAACATGTTTCCACAAATTGAATACTTCCTACTAGTGTAGTTGTAGTTCATAGTGTGCTTCGATTGTGAAGGGAGACAATCCAGGATTAGATGCCCGGTAGTTAACAGCCTGCAGTAAAGCAATACACTAATTATTTTAGTGCATAAAGACAACATATGAAACTATGCATGTTGCTAAGGATGAAATGGTTGAAAAATATTACAACAGCATTAAACATATGTATACTCACTCATTTTACTATGTGGATCGATGTTGACCACAAAGGATTAATTGATTGGATGTTTGCTTTACATCCAGAGAGCAATATATTTCATCTATATTCAGGACTAGACCACATAGGATGTGTTGTTGCAAGTCATTGTTAACTGTAGCTGTGAGTTCGTTCCTGATGGGCAGGGTGTGCTTAACTGCAAACTTAATTGACAAGGGTTGTCACGTTTTCTGCAGTAGGTCAGCTGTTTTCATCACATAATCAGACATACAGCTTCTGTGAAAAACTGAACTCCATTATATAAATGAAAAATTACCGACTGTAGTGAAAAATCTTGAACCAAACAAAATAAAAATTATTTAGACAAATTCAAAGCTATTTTAATGGAAAAGATATCATTTTAAAAGACCAAAAAGTGACTTAATGTTCAAGATGCAATAGGCACTGCAATTAAGAAAATATTTAACTATATTTAAATCATGTGTGTTAAAGTAGTTTGATAGAAATCTTTGGTCCATAAAATGAAGATGTATGTTTCCATGCATTGAAATAAACATTTTCCTGTTGTTTAGAATTGTCTTTGGAGTCATGCCGTACATATGAAGATCTAAAATAGTATTTTTAATGGAGGTAAATTGCAGATATTTTTGTTGTCACAGTAAGGGAAACATCAATCCAATTTTATTTAAATTTTAATTGTCAGCTTTTTCCGGCAACTAATAATGCTATGCACATTATTTAATTTTCTTAAAATCCAAGCATCCCTTCTCTTTATTAAGAATAATAAACGACCTCATTTTGCCACAATCTTTAGCTTATCTCTTCAAAGTTTATGTATCCGAGACACTTAACGTGGCTCAATTTTTCATAATTAGAAATTAAAAGTGAACTTTACCTATAATAGAAGTGACAGCTTATTCAAAAAGCCATCAGGGAGACCGTGTTTAGTAAAATTAGATAAGATCACTTTTTAAACCACCCCGTCATTTATCTTTTCAAATCGATTGTTAATTGCGGCGTCACTTTCGTCTTATGTAATTTAACCAAACAAAATTGATATCAAACTGGAATAAAATTTCGTCAATATCACTGTTCTGGGGCATTGTGGTACAGTCGGTATTAAGTTCGTAAACATATTGTTCAATTTTATGAAGAATAGAGCATTTAATTGGAAAATTATCTTTTCATATGCATCTTGCCATTTTTTGACAGCTAATATTTCATCAATATAATCATATAAAATGATATTAAAAAAACATGATTCATGTGTTATTATATATCCTTTACAATTATTCTTTGTACCTAAGTTCACGTCTTTTGGACCAAGAAATTTCTCTTTATTAAAATCCTAAAATTTTGTCGTTTGACAATACGGCTGCCATTTTGCTTGACAATTACTTTTTGACAGAAATGTATATGTCTGGTTTTATTTGATAGAGTTTATAAGTGAAATGTTGAACCCAATATCAGATATACAGCTTGAAGTTTTTTTTCCTATAAATTGTAAATTCACTGTCATTAATAGAGCAGTAAGATTCACATGATGAGATGGACCATTGGCATCAGCGATTTGTTCTTATGGTTTGCTTGTAATGTCTATCTAGGGACAATTCAATAGACATTTTGGTTGAAAATGACTTGCAGTCTATAATGTTTTATTTGATAGTTTGTATGATAAACATTAATCTCACTTTGAGACATAAAACTATTGCCATTTTTGTTTTCAATGTTAAACCTGTATGGTGGCATTTTATCAGACCTTGAAACAATTAAGTCATAATTATAAAATTAATCCAACAAATGTATTGTCTAGATGGACTATTTGGGATTTGGGCTTCAATGGGAGGGGGTGGGCTTATGGTGGCTGATTAGGTAGCTAGCCATCTGTTTCTGATTACTGGTGTGTCAGAACTGGGACTGTCAATTCGAGCATGTGTGCCTGACTAACCATATCTAAGAAGAATTGCCAGTTATCCTGGATGTTGGAGTTGTCACCTGGTACCCCTATATTTGTTCTCCAATAAAAACTGGCCACAATGATAAATCTGAAAAAAATGCTGACAATTGCCTACAACAGCATTAAAAAAAACTACATCTATTTATCAAAGAAATGGTCCATTTGTATGCTAAATATTCCATGTTTTAGGAAATATTGTTTCAGAACAATATTCCTTTAAACTTCTAACTGTTATGTCAAGTTTGTGTCCAACTTTGGTCTTACTTCACACAGATTGACAGTTTTCCTGCTGAAGATCCGAGTTCTCATCGGGTACTCGTAGCTCTTTTAACCAATAAAAACATAGTCAAAAGTGATGTAAAGGCTCAAATAAATAAAAAAACATAAAAATAGATTATAATTTTGTCAGAAAAAGCATCAGCTAGAAGTTGTGAGCTATAAATAGAAGGCAGTTCTTCTCATTAGCCAGGTGTAAAATTATAACTAAACTATTGTATCAAATATCATTTGGAGTTCTTGGAGGACATGGGACATTACTGTCAGTTTTCTTTTATGTTTTGTTTAGATGATGTTCTTGTTCAAATTTAATTGACCTCAAGTACCGATAACACTCTTAAATTTTATTTAGAACTTGGAAATGAAGCTCCAATTCATTGAGATGACACACAATAATATTAATATACACAAAGGAAACTGGCTTGTCATTCTCAACAGTAAACTTCAGCGCTATTCTTCGGTATTACTCACCACGGTAAAAAAAAATAGAAGTACCATCGAAAAATCCCTCTATTTACTTATTACTAGCTGGAGATACTTGTGCGTATCCATTACGGCTATTGATTTAATTGTTAATATCCCTATCTAAATAAGCCACTATTCTTTTTCAAGTGCTCGGCCCATTCTTTACAAACTGAATATTAAATGACACTTGTCCTTATAATAGTATATATAATTTGTTCAGGGTTTGTTGAAATTTCTCCCTTATATTTGTCCTAAAATAAAACAAGTCATTATTTATTTAGGTAAATTTAAACTGAATTATTTATTTTATGCATTATGGAACGACATGGGCTTTGATATGTTGTATTGGGAGCATTAATTCCCTAGGCAATTTATTCTGGTGCTTTATGTTCTGTATTCACACAAGGAAACTTAATTTTAGAAAAGTCTTTCCTTTATCCTTCTCCAATTAAAAATCTTTAACTTCTTCTTTGTTAAAGTTGGAAAGTGTTCCCATTTATCTTTTCAAGATGTGTAAATTAGAGGAAATTTAGTCATTGATATTTGTTCGATTTTGTATTGCAAATAATTCAACTCAGGCCCGATTAAAATGATATCAGGGATTGTTTGCACAGAAAAAGAAAAGAATCTAATTTCAATTACAATTTAACTCAGTTATAGAAATGCCAAATCTTAATTATGTTTGTACAGAAGGGAATGTTTACTTGTTAATACAATAATGAGGGGTTTTTTTATTTGTCAAATTTGGGTCTTTGATCCTAGTATGTCCTGGCATTGTACAGATTCAGGATTTGTTTTTTTTTCTGTTTATCAATAGTAAGTTTGACAAGTCTAAGATTTTGTGATTTTTTTGTTCTATTTATCATCAGTTTGTTAAATTGCTTGAATGAGATTTAATGCCACTTTTTTAACTATGTCATAGAATTGCAAACAAATGTAGGATTTTTTTTTCCGTTCATCAATTGTTAGCTCGACAAATCAAAGGTTGTGTGATTTGTTTTTCTATTGCTTCAATTTGGTAAATTAACGCCTTTTTAGCTCACCTGACCGAAGGGTCATGTGAGCTATTGCCATCACTTGGCGTCCGTCGTCGTCCGTCGTCGTCGTCGTCGTTAACTTTTCTTCAAAAATCTTCTCCTCCAAAACCACTGAAGGGATTGCTTTGAAACTTTGCACACATCATCAGTAAAATGTCCTCTACCAAGTTTGCCCAAATCATGGCCTCAAACCAACCAACATGGCCGCCATGGCTAAAAATAGAACAGAGGGGTCAAAATACAGTTTTTTGCTTATAGTTCGAAAAGTATAACAGATACAGGAAAACCGAAGAGACCTTCCTTCTTCAGCATCTAAAGCTCTACGAAACACTATGTATGATGACTCCTTGTAGGAGTTATTGCCCTAATTGTCAAAATTGATGATTTTTGCCATTTTTGCCTCAAAATCTTGAAAATTATTAGAACTAGAGAAAAAGTTAGCATTTCTTAATTGTTCTGCTCTATGAGGGCTACAAAAATGACTTAAGGGTCAAGATTGTCTGATTAACCGTTTAAGAGTTATTCCCCTTGAACTGTTTTTTTTAATCGGTTTTAATTGATTTTTTAAAATCTTCTCCTCTGAAACAACTGAAAGTACTGCTTTGAAACTTTGTACACATCATCTGTCAAATGTCCTCAACCAAGTTTGCACCTACCATGGCTGCAGATTAGCCAACATGGCCACCATGCTAAAAATAGGATTTGGGGGGGGGGGGTAAAATACAGTTTTTGGCTTATATTTAAAAAAGTGTAACAGATACAGGAAAACCGAAGAGACATGCCTTCATCTGCATCAAAAGCTCTACGAAACACTCCATTGGGTTGAAGTTGTATGATGACTCCTTATAGGAGTTATTGCCCTTTAATTGTCGAAATTGATTATTTTTGACATTTTTGCCTCAAAATCTTGAAAATTTTTAGAACTATAGAAAAAGTTAGCATTGCTTAATTGTTCTGCTCTATTAGGGCTTCAAAAATGACTTAAGGGTCAAGATTGTCTGATGAACCGTTTAAGAATTATTCTCCTTGAACATTTTTTTAATCAATTTTACTTGATTTTAAAAAATCTTCTCCTCTTAAACCAATGAAAGAACTGCTTTGAAACATTGCACACATCATCTTTAGGATGTCCTTTACCAAAATTGTGCAAATCATGACACCTGACTACCTACATAGTTACATTGGATTAAAATAGAAAAAATGAAAAAAAAGGGGGGGGGGGGGGTTGAGAGAGTTTTCGACTGATAGTTAAAAAAGTATAACAGGTACAGCAAATTTGAAGCGAACCTCCCTTCTACCTATAGCCATCAAAAGATCCCCTCCTTATAGGAGTTATTTCCCTTTAAAAGTCAAAATTAATGATTTTTGCAGAAGTGTTGGGCAATTCCTTATAGCAAAGAAAAGCTGGATAAAAAAGGGTTGTTTAGTTTCAGGTTCAGGTGAGCGATACAGGCTCCTGGGAGCCTCTAGTTTAAGCAATTTTTCAGCTATATCATGCTATCTAGTATTTATGTGTAGGTCAGAGTTCATGGTGAGGAATCCATTGAACCTTTGGTAGAAAAAATGGCAATCCATGTCCTGTAGTTAAGCTCGAACTCAGCACCACAGACTTGACACTCTGGTCATTAATAGTAGATACAAACTACCTTAACCACTCAGACACCAAGGTCATTATACTCTAGTAGAAAATACTTCTTGGTACAAGTCAGTCACACAGTTATATAGTTTTCTGTTAAATAAAAAAATGTTAATACTTGTATTTTAGTTCATGTTATCATACTGTTTACAAGCAAGTCCAGTCGTAAAAGTTGTATAAACAGGCATGGGGTTGGCATGCAATTACACACATTCACAGTGTGGTCTTGTTTACTGTAAGAAGTCAGTGACATGGAAGAATTTGTCATAAATCGTCCAATGACACGATATTATTGTCAACATAGAAAATACTATCATTAGGTCAGTTGTTTACACAGAAGAGAGTGTTACATGTGATTTGAAGTTAAATTTGTTTTTGTTGATAAGATAATATTTTATTGAATAAATAATTCTTCTTTTTTCTAATTACCATCTGTTAAATAAAATACAATATATTATAAGTCTTTTTAGACATCCCCATTTTTCATCAATGTCTCTAGCACCTGGCTTTCTATATTTAGCTTAAAAAGTGGTGTAGACTGTATAAGTACCAATAGAAAAAATTTCACCAAAACTATGGCCCAGCACCTTATACTACAAGTAGGCATCTACTCCTGGAAATATGGTTGGAATTGTTTAAATGAAGTTTTATCACTAATTCAGTAATTCTTAGGATCTGCCATGTTTCCAGTAAAATTAAAGGGTGGAAACAGGTGTGAATTTGGTACCATCTGAAAACTTGTGAGTGTCTTTTAGCAGAAAAACTGTCCCAGTTTCATGATAAGTAAACAAATGTCAAATCCTGCACTATCATCATATTTCAAACACCACAGAATTTACATAGCCATTTTCTTTGTATTGTTTTCGTTTATCAAAACTTTTGTGCCAGAACTTTGACCAAGAAACATAAAACGTTTGTCAAAGGCAAGAAAAAATATTTCATAACAAGTAATTTAAAAATTCAAAGCTTTTCAGTGTCTTTTAGGTAAAGAAGCTAATTTACAATCTGTTACGAGTGTAAACAACGGGTCAGCAAAAAAGATACTCTAAGGTAACAGTTTTAAGTAGACCCACTTTGTCTCCGCTGAATAGATTTCAACTGTGTAAACACATTAGACATTTTTTAATTTATTTGGTGTCCGTAGGTTTCTTGCAACTGTCAACTTTTTCATTATCAAACAACAAGATTTTTGACAAATTCCATAATTTCTACAACATTGTCTTTGAAGGACTATAAACTTGATATGGTTGTATCAAGTCTTCGGCTTTGAATGACATATTTATTTTGTTGTGTGCAAACACGATTTTTCCTGTTTCTAAGTCCGTACAAATAGACAACTATCATTTGTCATATTAGAAGTTAGCATCGATTCTTTAATGGTGTTTAAGACATTTCAGTTGATGGTTATCTTACAAATGGGGCCGAGGAGTCCAAGTGGCCAAGGCAGTGTATCATGTCTTGTCAGCACTTAGGTTATGAGTGATTTTTTTTTTGGTTTTTTTTTCTGAGAGCAAGGTATACTCAGCTTAGACTTAGACCAGTTTACCATCACAAGTTATATTTTGCTTCCTTAACTAATAAAAACTTGGATGATAATGGCTTAAAACCTTATGCAATCATTATTGAAATAACATGTTCATGATAGCATTTCAGATTTTTCTAGATGTTATTTATTTATTTATTTGTTTGTTCGTTTGTTTGTTTGTTTGTATGTTTATTTATTTATTTATTTATTTATTTATTTATTTATTTATTTATTTATTTATTTATTTATTTATTTATTTATTTATTTATTTATTTATTTATTTATTTATTTATTTATTTATTTATTTATTTATTTATTTATTTATTTATTTATTTATTTATTTATTTATTTATTTTAAAGCATTTTGAAATTAGAAAAAAAAATTATGGGTGCTGGTGTCAGACTAGTTCTTTCCCTGTTCCTGCTATATAGTTGTTTTTTGTGTGAATATTGTTTGCATTATATTTAACCATTTAATAAATGATTCTAACATGTTTTTAATGTTCAAATGATAATGTTCTTGTTGGATAGAAGAAAATCATTTGAAAATATATTTGTACATGTATTTTGTTAAAATACTTTTATGGGTGCCAAGAATTGGTATGCCGCAACAATTTGATAAAATATTGAACAATGTTTTATTCTAATGCATTACACAGAATGTTACAGGTTTTGTGTATTGGCTGGGATAATTATAAAAGAAGTATATGGCTTAAATTTCATAAACATATTACATTTCATATTTTATTGAATTTTCTTTATTCTTAATGAAAAAAGAGCTACTTGTGTAAGTTTATTTTAAACATCCCAGCATGCATCATTATAAACAATGTACTGAATTAAAGTTTGAACAGCTGTATTAGTTTGCATGCTAATATCTCTCTTGAAAAAAAAATTATTGAATTAATTTCAATAGTTTCAGATAAGAAATTGATTTCTTCTGTTTTCCCTAGTCAATTTCTATTGTACATTTCTTCATTTTCTTTCATAAGCTTGTTTTAAAAGTGGTTGATCAATAATTTAGAACTTAAATGAATCTATTTGACTAAACATGCATTAAGTTTAAGTGTTCTTCAGAAAAATATACCACTCTATTTAATCCTTTGATATGTTGTGACACTTTACTGAGTAAATGTATAAATCATTCGAACTCCCTACCAAAACATGTTGTTCTCCAGAGCAGCAAGAATGGGAGAAAGTTATGTTGTTGCGATAATAGTAGAATTTGTTTCTATTGTGTACAAGATAATAACAAATAGATGTTTTATCCAAATAGAATTTGTAACTGAAGTTTATAAACTTGATGATAAGAATGACAAAGAATTTAATGGATGAACATTTGAAATTCAGATCTGATTTATGGCATACCGCAGTCTTCATCTAAGACATTTCAATACTGTTTTCTGGCAGCCTTGTTGCATTACTGCATGTGTATAAATCAGAAGTTTATTTAAACTCATGTACCCTTTTTTTCATTTACTGCTGGTTTTTTTTAAAGCTCTGAAGTGCTGATCTTTTAAATATGTTATGCTTTCAGATGGAGATTAACATTGGTATTTTCATTTTTAATTTTGCAAAATTTTGCTTGATGTTTTTTTTTAAAGTTTTTGCTTATTCTTAAATGTTTTTTATACAGCAGTATATTATTTCTAGTAGAATTTAACCAAACAGAAAAGTATGTGTGAAGTGTGCTTTCAAATCATGAATTCCAAATTACTAGAGTAGTATGATGAAATTTAAGTAAAAGGTTGAAGGGTGTTGAACAATAATGATAAATATTGTTCTTTTCAAAATATAAATTGCACTGGCATTCCTGTGCAATAACATCCTGCTCAGAACAATATTCAACAATATCCATGCAATAACCTTATATTGCTTTGACATTTAATAAAATAATACTGTATTCCGCAGAAATATAAACAGATATATCCCCAGTGTGTGACTAATGTTCCCGAAATCTTTAATATTCCAAAATCTTCATATCAGAATGAAGTATTAGAAAGAAAAATTCTGTATTATAGTTTGCAAGTCTGTGTATTTCCACAACATGTGTCTTCAAAGATTTTAAACCGCAGGACAAATATTGACCGTTGATAAATTTAATCCCGGGATTATGTAACTTAATATCTTTTTCACACCTAGGTTATAGCCCCTGTGTATCGTGTAAATTTTTATACAAGCTAATCAAATTCCATTTGTACATGTTGGTTCCCAGAACATATCAACTGTCCCTTCCTTATCTGTGCTGACTAAGAGCAAAAGGGGATTGACCAAAGACAAGAGCAGGGTAATCGTTTGTATACCCTTATTGTATACATGTTAATGTGATAACGGGCGACAAAAACCTGTGGATGTTTGTAAGTGTTGGGGACTTGTCGAGCATTTATCCACTTGGATACCATGACGTGTTAATTTCCTCACTTTGGACCAGGTCAGATAACTCTTGTCAGTTTTATATATTTCTGTGTGTTTAAGCCTTTTGTAATGGATAAATGCATTTCAAGTGAGTATTATAAAACAAGTATGCTATATATGTATATACATTTGCTTTGTCACATTGGATCAGATCAGCAGCAGAGCGTTTGTCGGTATTGTTTATTCCTGTATATCTGTAAGTGTTGTTTTGATGAATGCCTCTGGTTAATAACACAGGTTATGCATTGCTAGTGGATATTATAAAAATACATGTCATATGCCATAAAATATTTATATACTATATATATTGTCACTTTGGATCATGTCAACAGTGTGTTTGTCAGTATTGTATATTTCCTGCATTTTTTTAAGTCTTGTTTTTGATGGAAAACACTGGTACACATGTAACACATTGACAGTGCGTATTATAATATAAATTTGACATATAAAAATGTGTTAGATTTGAAAAAAAAACCAATTATTTATGAAAATTACCAAGTTATGTCCCTTTTTTAAGTGACGGTATTTGTTTAGCAATAATTAGTCAAGTGTGACTTTGCTATATTTTTGGGTAGAACAAATCACAAGAGACTCGCAAAATCATAAATATTGAGTAAAATTTTTGTATACATAAAAAAAATTAGATTTAATAAATCCTTTTATAATATATTTGTATAGCTTGTATTTTTGACTACAGGAACAGTCTATATACTTTCATTTGATATGTGCTGAAAAGGTTAAATTCATCATGGTAGCTTTTGTAGTAAATTTGCTAATTTTTTTAATTGGCTCCTTAATTCCAAATAAAATGTGTATGCCATGATGTAGCTGAAAGTGGCATGAAACTCCATTCAGTGAAACAAAAGATCTAGCTATATGAGTGACAAGTACAAAACCAGCAATAAGCTTGATACTTTTTTTTTAGCATTTTCAGTTCTTTAGCAGTTTACACTTGTGTTGACATATTACAATAAAAACAAGAAAATTAAGAGAAAGTTATCACAGCTTTATTGCTAGAAACCATTTTGCCAATTCCTTGAATGCTATCTGCAACAAGAAACATTTTGAAATGAATCTGAATTTAATGGGATGTCAATTGGAAAAGTTCCAACGTAATTGTCAATCTTATTTTGATTGAAGGATGAAATTGGAAAGAGATTACAGACAAAATAGTACGGATTTATAAAGGAATTAAAAAAAGACGTGCAAATAACTAAGGATAAACGAAATAAAATTGGGAAAAAACAAATTAGCGAAAATTGCTGGAACGTCTAAGAACCAATAAATTCGAGATTAAATGGAAGTAAAAGAAACATCCCCATTATTAACCCATTCATCTCGGAAACCAACAGTTACTTCTTGCCTTACTATGATTGAGTACAATAAATCACAGATTGGCTTCCTTATTTTCGAATCAAGCAATTTTCCTAAAAATTTCAATATACACGATGCTAGATTTAATGGTCTGTTTTTATGCAGATAGTAGAAAATTATAGTCGTAAAATGTCATGGAACATCTTTTTAGCCTGGCTACTATACAATTCAGGCATATTCTTGGTTGACTAAGCACTCTGCCAATGTTTACTTGTACAATTTGCATTTGAATAGTGTTTCCATTAATATAATTATGATAGAATGCATCTGTGTAATTATTTAATTACTGGTTTAACAATGAATCCTGTGTTGGAACCAGATAATTTTTGACTGAAATTATTTTCCTTTGAAATACATAAATATTTAGGTTGGGAGATTCATGTAATTTTCATATTGTTATTAAAATATTTGTTTGTTTTACATAGAATTAAGATTAAATTAATGTTAAGTTAACATGCACACAGATTTATAAGTTTGTGAACCCAACTTGAGCGATCTATAATGGAATGCAAATTTAAACACAAGAGTTCAGCTTTTCCCTGATTATAAAACAATGTGTGCAAAGATAACAACTGCAAATGTTTTCTGCTTATATCACATGAAAAGTGAATCAAAATTTATTATATCTTTCAGGCCTATCTCAGCCAGTTTTCTATGACATGGACATTTTAGGCTGTTTGTAACCATTTTTTGATTAGGCGGCATTGGTGGCTGAGTGTTAAATTATTAAGTCCTATCTACCATGGATCAGTGCTTAGGTTTTAATTTCCAGCCTAACTTTTGACAAGGTGTGCTTGACTCCAACATAATAGAAAGAATTGCTATACATGTATATGGTTTTCTTGTCTTGTGAAGGGGAGGGGTGGGGATGATACTGTGGCTTTATTCCCCAATAAAAAATGGACACCAGTAAAAAGCTGAAAAATCGCTAATAGTGTCACCAACACATAAAACAAACTAAAACTTTGGTTAAAAAAAATTATCGTTATTATTATATAATTTATTTATTGCTATTTAGAATTTCTCTTGTGTGTGTGTGTGTGTGTGTATTGTATACATGTGCACATGTCATTACTTAATGTGTTGTTATATCTTTTGATTTCTGCCTCCATTGAAATAAGGAGATTTAAAGTGTCCAAATGTGCAATAAAAATCCTATAAGGCATTTTAGATTATACACAAGGAAACGTTTTATTTCTTGTTTGTTTCCTTTGTGTTTTAAATTTCCGTAACTTTTAAAGTCTCAAACAGCAAATTAAATCAATTGTAGCCAAAATAGGAAGTTCTCATGATGTAATTCTGAAACATAAAATCTAACAAAGATTCTAGATCAAAGGAATATATGATTATCTCCCCTTCATAAAACAGCATGTAACAAATTCTTGTCAATTTCTTATATTGTTTGCTGGACAATAGACAGTAATAAATAATTGAGTGGCCAATACAAAAACTGACCAGTGGTCAAAAGTGAGATTTCTACTGGACTTCATAACTACCGATTAAGGCAATAGACAATGGTTTATCATAATTTACCTGTATTACGTGGTCAATTGAACAAATTACCGTAATTTCAAAGGGTCATTTAGTCGGTTTAATATTGACCTCAGCTAAAAATGGACTATAAAACTTAAATTCTATTGATGGAAATAGAAAATTATAGTGGTACTAAAATTGTTCAAAGGGCAGGGTCCTGAACAGAAATTAAACTTCGCCAAAGCACCCCGATATTAAACTACATGGAATCATATAAATCATGGCCACCAGGCATCTTTGTGTGAGCCACGTCTGAATCGGCTTGTTCTGCAAGGGATTACAAAACTAATGATAGGTGAAAAATTGATCCCTCATACAAATAAACGGATATTAAATGCAGAACTTGTAAGGATTGACGCCATGGCCCTTTGTTTACAAGTGAACCGTCATTAATCAGGATGCCGTAGTTTAATGTTAATGCTACTGGACAGATTTCTTAACAGTCTTCATTAAACTGAAATTAGGATTCCTCAAATTCTAACATGGATTTGTTATGACCTTTGCACTTTACTGTACATAGGAATTTTTCCATTTTTGCTGAAATTAACATCAAAGTTATCTGACTTTCAGTCATGTAAATTACAGATGTTTATTTCTGACTAAATAAACACTTTACTAATCTCCATTCAAAGCAACATATTATATAAATCATTTGTTTATTTGTTTTTTTTTTATCTTTGTAGAACATTAAATAAGTTTTTATTCATTTATTTACATTATATACTTATTTTTGTTTATTTATTCCTATTGATAATTAGTTTTTAGTAATTTTTTTTTTTTTCTACTAATTGATATTAATTAAAATATTAAATTATTTCATTTTACTCATATTGTGGCTATTAATAATTGATCCAATTGAAAACTGACCAAAGAAATGAACAAAAACTTTTAAACAATTGAAACCAAAGAGAGTCATTATTGGATGCTTCTAATGAGAAATGTCAATTTATTTTATTTGTTCAGTTTTTCTTTGTTTTATTGTTTATTTCTACTTTGTTAAACTGTACACAAAAACAAAAAACCTTGAAAATTATACAGTTAATTGTTTGTAACTAAAATTTAACCCAGTTTATTGTTTCAAATGTAGACATCTTTTTCAGTTTCTATAGAATAACACCCAAGTTGTCCCTAAACTTTCAAGTTTTTCTTTACAAGATCAAAGGGTCTCAAAAGATTAAAGGATTTTCCTACTTAATGCTTTCACAACATTTGTCTATAGCTCCATTGTTTGTCAATCTTTTTAAAAAGACAAGTTTTCGATGACAAATCATTATCCATTGATCTATTGATCTCTAATCAATTAACGATTGTCTGTTGAAAAAAAGAAAGATGATAGACTTAAAATACCCCTAGGCTATTTTTAGCAGCTCGTTCTTTTTTGTCAATTAAAAAAAAGGGATTTGATTTTATCAATTACAATCTTGAAATTCTAGATCAAATTAAGAGTGGTCAAAGTTTAAGCGTCGTGTGGTACATTGCTGTAAATTTGTTAATCCCGCCTCTTTTTTTTACCATAGACTGGTGATAGTGTACTAATGTCGATGACATCCATCCCAGAAGGCCTTAGGGTACCATCATTCTGACAAGATAATTCATTGTCATAGGTATTGTTTTTGATGTATTAATATTGAGGCAAGCAAGTTTGTTTTTTTTTCGTGTATTGGAACGTTCCTATCTTTACTGGGACTATACTATGAGATATTGTCAACTTTTATCTGGAAAAGGAAACGTGTTGTTAATGATCATCAGAAAGGACATAAATAGATACACGCTGCCGATTTCGCATTGAAAACAGTTGGACTTATTTACTTTAATAAGATAGTATGGATTTTTGTACTCGATAATCAATTACTTGATGAAACATTAATTAGGGCCCAAGCTACCTATGTCAGGTAAGGTTTACACATTTAGTATTCGACATGAAAAAATTGGTATTTGGAAAATTTCTGTTACTATATCTGTGTATTGCACATTTTGTTATTATTGAGAACTTATCATTTTATAAAATGGTAGGGATTACATGCTGGCAAAATTTCCTGTTTTTTTCATTCTGTATTTTGTGATATATAATTTTATTGTTGCAAACTGTGAAGGGCTATATTTTTTTTACATAGGATTTAAACCAGTTAAAATAAAGATAGATTTCATATTTATATTTAAATTATTGGTATTTTAATATATGACATTTTTTAATTTTTAATTTAATATTTCATATCCATTATATATGCGCTGCAATACAAATTATGTTTTTGGTAGTATCAGTGAAAAAGTTTAAAGACGGAGAGAGAAAACGACATCATGCTTTCAGTTAGTTTTGGGGGAGACAAATTATACTAGTTTTCTGGTATAGACTAAAAAAACCTTTTGACATTACAAACAAATCCCAGCCCTTTCTCTCACCTATTCTCCACCAATGGCTGGTATCCTAATTTCTAATTTACCAATTACTCATATATATATATCACATCCAGGAAAAAAAATTTGCGCTAACCCCATTTCAGAACTAAGTTGGTCTTATGTATGTAATTTACTATGAGAGTGAATATGACCCGGTGGTCTACAGCACCTAATTCCTTGATCTATTGTTTTATCTCTGTCCTTTGTAGCTATTCATCAAATAAGCACTTTCAATTGAAGCCATTGGAAAACCTCAAACCTTGTCGTTACAGCTGTATGATGAATCATTTCCTAGATATTGCTTGTTTTCCGAGGTGTGTTAATTTGACGTACATTGTTTTTATCGACTTGTCTTACCATATGACATATTGTTTTTGGCGGGCATACATGTGATTCCCACCTTTACTTTATTTATGTATTTTTTCTGGTTTAGTCCATAGGTAAATTATCGTCAAAGTTGTATCAGATGACTGCACCCATTCCACTCCCCCCATTTCACTATAGCAGCTTGCATATTGTTTTGCCAGGTACTTGTAACATTACACAGAAATTAACAACCTTTTTTCTGGTAATATTAAGTCTCAATGCTGCTTTCCAAAAATATCTTTTCACTGGGATTAGTTGCTAGCGAATCTAGAGTTACTGCATCCCTTTAAGATACAAAATGATTATACCTTAATGGTATACCAAAATTTATTGTAGTAAGTTGTAGCATTGTCAACCGATTTGGTGCTTTTAGCTTTTGTTTATGAAATTATAAGCCAATCAAAATTCACTATCTAATGGTAAATATGTTGTTTGGAATAGAAGTGTCATAATGATTTCAATAAAACTAAAAGATATGAAAACAATCTCGTAAATATCCTGCTATTGTTTTGTTGACATCTTGAATCTGTTTATTAATGTCACACATTTCATTCTCTTTGTCCAATAATTGTCGGAAAACAAACATAATTTCACAGCATTATCTATGTAGCATTAATTTTGTCACACTAGACTATTTAACCATTATCATTAACTCTTGTTAAGAACTGTAATAAAGATTATCCCTTATATAAACTTTGGTCAATGATTTTCCAAAGAAATGTACCTGTATCTAAGATAAAACAAAGCTTATTACACCTGGCCTATCACACAGGTAGATTTGATTACATCATTGTTGATTAATCAGCTTTCTGCTCTTGTCTTTTGTTGGAAAAGTAATCTTTCTATTCTTTAAAGTGTGATAGCATACTATGTAATAGGTGGGGTATTATCAGACTGCTTTGTCTCACTCCCTTTGTCAGATGTTAAAAAGTCACAGGTAAAGTCTATTAATTTCAATTATCACACTTTTGATGTTATAATTACAAATAATTGGTGTGATAATTAGTAAGGCTATTAACTTTTGGACATTATTTGGTATTATTCAGTTTATATGATGAATGAATATCAAACTACAAGAACAAGAAAGGTAGGACAAGCAGTTTTTTATAGTCCTCTAAAATATCTTTAAAAATTTTTACAAACTGACTTGATGACTTGGGGAGTTTTTTACGTCCTACACCGACAACTTAATGCCCTTGGTCGGACGGAAACTGATGAAGTTTGATGATATTTGTATATGACAGCATATTTGATTATGAAATCATGTTGACAGTTGGAGTTTTGCTGTTTCAGCCAAAATGAACACATTTGGTATGTTTTAATTGTTTTTTTCCAAAAATTATGTCAGCAAGTTTGAGTTCCAAAATTAATTTTTATCAGTAATTCTCCTTAATTACACATGTTAACAAACAAAGATTTCTTTGGAATATACAGTATATAATTAGTGGATTGTCAACTTGCAAGATTGTAAAAATCTGGAAAGTTAATTATGGAATAACTATTTTTATATCTTCAGTGGGAGTAATGAGTTGACATATTTATATTCAGTTTTTATGATTGACATATCTGTTGTTTAATAATGTTCAATTATGAATCAATAATGTGTTGACCTGATTACGGTGCAGTGATTATGTGTATTTTTCAATTTTCCTGTCAGTTTTTAAAAGTGCACTTCTGAATATAATTTGTGCATGAAGATTATGAGACTGGTCATAATTAACATGTGTTATTAAGTTATAGTTTTGGTTTAAGTAATTTCATTTTTTAAGACATTTAAATTAGTCCAGGAGATTTTACCAAAAGTTTCCATTACATATACATTCCACATATAGTTGTATCTTCAAATTTCATCTGAGTATATTTTTAATAATTCTGTTTAGATGTATATTTGCAATACACTAATGAGCATTATATTTGAATGTTCAAATCTATAATTATGTCAAGTTAAAAAATTAATATATATTTTTTATGATTTTGTAATATAAGCTTTTTTCATAATATTAGTATCATCTGAAATTGTTTACTTTTAAATTTTACACTTTAAATTTACAACTATTTTATAGCCATACTCTGGATTTTTTAGTATTTAAAGTTTGGCCAGATTACCAAAGACCATAAAATTGCTGTTATAAGTTTAACAAAATTAAACACATGCTTTCCAAATTTAAATATTATGTTCTTTCAGACACAACCAAGCATCACATCATAAATTCAAATGATTGAAAATGGTATTTTGGAATTATAGTAATAAAAATCATAAATTTTCCTTCATAAATATTAAATATCATATTTCTTACCAGCAGACCAATCTATTACTGATACAAATTCTGACTTTCTTCAAATGCCCCCCCCCCTTCCCCAAATTCTTCTAAGTGTAGTGTATTAAAAGATCATAAATTTGTTTTTACAAATTATAATGGGTGATTTGTTATAGATAAATTTATAATAAACTTGTTTTTAAAATGATTCTGCTTAATCTTGATCAATTGGTACAAATTAATGAGCCTTTGGCACACTTGAGTAACCTACCTGACATGATTCCTCACCTGGTAGAACAGGTGAGTTTTACCTATGGCAGAAGTACTCTACTCTTTGATGTTTGAAGTATATATATATTAGTGACTTGATTGGAACATTAATCAAATTTTTGAATGCCAAGTGAAAGCTAAGAAGCCTTAAAACTTTAAAGACAGAAAAAAACTGAAACTTTTTCATTTGTGCTACAAGGTGAAAAGGTTAAAAGGTAACTATTAATTTCTAATTGAATAGTTTCATTACCACTGAAATTTGAGAAAATAATTAAAAAACTTTAAACAATTTATTGTTTTTATATACTTAAAATTTCAGACATACAAAAGAAACAAGCTAATGTATAATTTTGAAATATTTTTGAAACAGTTCTCTAACATAGGAAATTAACACACAGTTTATGATTTGGTTTTCATTGTTAAATTTCCAACAAACTTTATGTATTTTACAGTTTAAAAATTTAGATTGTAATTTAAGTTGTATTATTGGAGTTGTATAAAGGTCAAAATGAATACAAGCTATTGTATATCGTAAAAATTATCTACGATAAACCTATAATGGTTGAAGTTAATATCCATAATTGTAACAAATATCCCCACATGTTAGGTAATCTTAGTTCCCCACATAATATAGACAATTACACGAACGATCCAAACTGTTAAAAACATCCCTGTATGACATATTTATTACAAACGATTAAACGACTCAGATGAAGAGTCATTAGCTGTACAGATGCATGTCGTTTTTTTGACAAAACACATTCTGTGGCACTTTAATGTGCAGATTTCTGTTGACCTTTATGGTCATTTTTTACAATGTGTCATTGTTGTGTGGAGTCCTGGACATTAGTCAGTGTATGACTAGTTTTTTGTTGTCTGGTCATTTATGAAAGGTAGGAGGTTAATATACTTTTTGGTTAAATAAGTTTCAGATTTTTTTTTTTCAAAGAATTTAATTTAGTATAGTTATAATAATTGTTCAGATATTGATATTTTTCTAATATTTTCAGAATTATTGGTCATAAAGTAAGTAAATTAAAATGCATGAAAATTACTTAAAATTTTACTTGGATTCTGTTTAGTTCAAATTGAACAAAAAATTTAAATATAGTAATTTTTTACTTCTTTCAAGTATTTTCTCTTTAATCATTTTCATGTTAAATATATTAGATTGAAAGAGACTCTTCCGATTAGAGTTTTATCTTGGCATTTTTATGCCATATTTAGTGAGCACTGCAGTGTCCTTCCTAAAGACAGGTCATATAGGGTTAATTTTTCTTTAAAGCTTTAATTATTTCAATTTTACAAACTTTAAATGGGTTATTTAGATATTTTTACTACCATTTTTTATAAAAATGAACTCAAACACCATGTCAAATCTTTTTTCATCTATAAATGACCCATGATTATCTTTATAAAATAATATTGAGGAAAAAACGCATAAAACATCCTTTTGTTCACATCCTGTGACCAGTTATCAGAGAGTAGGCGGAGCCTAAGTTTAATAATGTCCCATCGATGAAATGAGCTTTAGATATTCTGAATCATATTTTTAAAGCGTCACACAGTGTGACATATTTCATGGTATTGAGTAGATGAGCTAATTCCGACAGTTTTCGCAAATTATCTGCAGAGTAGAAAATTAGCAGAATTGTTGTTCACCGTCCTTCGATATTAGAGAATGGTGGGTTTTTTGTATTCATTTTTGACACCAGAACGTATCATGCTGAACTAATAATTTGGAATAGATCAAAAGGTTAAAAAGTTTAATTGTCAGAATTTGTGTAGATGTGGATGTTTATTAACTTTTGCTATTTCGTATTCGGTATACAGAAACGAGGAATTTTATTTTATTGCTCAAATCCTCTGAAAGATCATTGATAAAATTATTTGGTAAAGTCACAGTTGAATTTAATAATCTACACAGTTGTGACAAATTTTCGTGATTTAAAGGGACGGATTACGACTTTTATTTGTGTTTTGCTATGACTCTCAAGTGTAATAGGACTGAAATTAATGAACACACATTGGAAATAAATATTAAATGTTGATTTCACAGGATACAGCTAATAAAGAACTATATTGATACATCAAATCGTAAAATAAACTTAGGAAAGTGATTTGAACCCTCTTGACAAGGACTAGATAAATAGGTGACCAATTTCGCTATGTCAATATAAACGATTGTTAGCCTCTAGCACTGGACTTAAGCTATGGATGAGGGATTTACATTTTAGAGGTCTTTAATTTGCTGGACATGAGAATTGATTTTAGTTGATACTGTGTACTAAAGGCAGAGTACTGCATGGGTCAGTTAGCTTCAGTGATTTTTGTAAGAAAATGTGACTTCTTAAGATTTTTAAAATTTATTGTTGGGATATTTTCATTAATCAGGTAGTTAGTTTCACTACTAATTATACTACTTTTTTCAAATGCTTGACATTTTTTTATGACTTTTTTGCTTTCTACATTTCTTGTTTTGGCAAAAATATAATTATTCAAATCATTAAAAAAATTATTATTTTTAATTTATTTAATTGGTAGAGCTGAACTATTGCTGAAACTAGCATAAAACCTTAATACAAACCATTGTTGACCTAAATACAAGTATAAAAAACTGGGAACAAATACAAATTTGAAAAAAATAGTATATTTGAAAAATTATTATGTCTTTAACTTAATGCATTCTAAAACAGTTTTTAGAAAATTTTAAGTTGTGGAGGCATTTAAGACTTTTTCTTGAACAAATTGTTCAGATGCTTACAGTGTTTTATTTCATGTTTGATTTTGTAATATTAAGGTATATATTAAATCTTTTGAACAGATTTTTTAATTAATATTCCAGAATTATGTTCTACTGGTACTTTGAGAATGTATCATTTTATACTGTTTGTTACTAATAGAGGAAGAACTGGGATTTTGATCCAGACTATGAGTTGCAGTTGTAAACATATGTTTCTTTTTGTTTACATATTTTAAAACTAATGCAATATTTTTTGCTGTTTTCAGGTTGAAATGAGGATACATATACAACAGAATTAGTGAATTAAAAGATTTCTTTGGAATGTTATATTTTCCTGCTGTCAAGATGTGTTTTCCAGTTGTGTTGTCCTTTTTGACATTTTTTGCTTCATTGTGCAGTGGAGGAGAAATTTCGTTTACAATTCAGGAAGAGATTCCAAGCCAAACTTTAATAGGAAATATTGCAACAGAAGCCAAGCTGGCCAAAAACTTAACTGCTGATGAATTTGGAAGTATTACTTATGCTTATATTGGTGAAAATAAGAATGCAAACCTATTTTCTATTGGCCTGACTTCTGGTGCTTTGAAAACAAGTGTTTTAATAGATCGTGAAGCGATAACAGACTGCAATGACTTATCAGACTGTATAATCAAACTTTCGGTTGTTGCCACTTCTCAGAAGACAAACTTTTTCGAACTGATTACTGTTTTGATACATATTATGGATATAAATGATCACTCGCCAACATTTCCACAACCAATCATCACCCTGAATATTTCAGAATCGTCCCCTGTTGGATCCAAATTTACTATACCAGCTGCAATCGATAAAGATGCTGGTCCAAACGGAAATATTAGTTATACGATCTACCCAACTGATGGACCGTTTAGACTTAATTGTACAAAAAAATTAGATGGCAGTTTCCTGCTCCAAATAGTGCAAATAAGTGTATTAGACCGGGAAACCCTAGAGTTTTATACGTTACAAATAGTAGCTAAAGATGGTGGCGTAGATCAGAATACAGGACGACTCAATGTTGATGTTGTGATACTCGATATAAATGACAATGCACCAATTTTTAGTCAGCCTTTCTACAATGTCACTGTACGTGAAGATGTTCCTCCAAACACGGTTATTCTCAAAGTTGCAGCAGTTGACCCTGATAAAGGACAAAATGGACAGGTTTCGTATCAGTTTAGTCAAGTGCAAACAGATATAGATAAAATTAACCATTTTTTTAAAATTGATAGTTCTTCAGGGGAAATAACTCTTTTGGAAAGTTTGATTTATGAACCAAATGAGAAGAAAAGCATAATTGTTGAAGCTAGTGATCATGGATCTAGTCCGCAGATTTCACAGGTGAAGGTCAACGTGAACGTTGAAGATGTTGGAAACAATCCTCCTGTTGTTATAATAAATTTGCCGTCTGCTGGAACAGGTGGCGTTGTCATGATCTCCGAAGCAACAAACATAGATAACTTTGTGGCTTATGTCAATGTAGAAGATTCAGACACAGGAAATAATGGAAATGTATCGTGTTCTACTCCAAATCCCTTTTTTGATGTAAAGCAGTTGCCGGTTACCAATAAAGGGTTTAAAGTAGTTATTAAGCAAAAACTGGACCGGGAACAAATTGATTCTCATAGAGTGTTAATAATTTGTCACGATTATGGGATACCACCAATGAGTGCAGAGGCCAGTTTCAATGTAACTGTCACTGATGAAAATGACAACGATCCCAAATTCTTGAAAAGTTTGTACGAAGCCTATGTTGACGAGGGTAACATTCCTGGAAATCCCATAGTACAGGTTTCAGCAAAGGATGACGATATCGGTGCTAATGCAAAAGTTAAATATTTTTTGCACAGCGATGCTGGTTCCCAGTTTGCCATTAACTCTGAAACTGGAGTAATATCTGCTAGCTCTGTATACGACAGAGAAACTCAAGCAAGCTACCTGTTCCATGTTTTGGCAGTCGATGGTGGTGATCCACCTCGTACCGGTACTGCCTCAGTATCTGTAACAATTCGAGATATCAATGATAATTATCCATTATTCAACAAGACGAAATTTACATTTTCGGTTGATGAAGGACAGGATTATCCAGCTGTTGTAGGAATTCTGCAGGCTTACGATAAAGATGCTGGGAAAAATGGTGAATTTACTATTTCCATAGCTAAAGAAGATGAATTTAATGTTCCCTTCGTGGTGTCTCCAACAGGCGTTATAAAAACCAGAGAAGTGTTGGATCGAGAAGCAAATAGCCAATACCAGTTTAACGTCAATGTTGTTGATCATGGAACGCCATCATTAAACAGTACAGCTCATGTGGAAATAATTGTAACGGACATCAACGACAATGCGCCAAAAATATCATTTCCAAAAAAGGGAAACAACACTGTCATGACAACAATTACTTCACTTCCTGTCACAACCGTTCTTGCAGACGACCAAGATATTGGTATAAACAAAAAATTGACATATTATATTATTTCAGGAAATGAAGCAAATATGTTTAACTTGAATGCACAAACTGGGGAACTTTTTCTGAATAGACAATATTCTTTTACAAAAGATACGTCAGAAAGTATCCGTGTCTGTGTACAAGATTCAGGAAACCCAGTACTTTCAGACTGTGCAGATTTAAACATTTTGGTGATATTGAGCAACTCCACAGTGATGGCTGCAACCAGTGATTCAAATAAATACATAACTATTTCTATAATCGTTGTCATAGTAACATTGTTGATTTCGGCAGCCATTATTCTGACAATATATTTCCTAAGAAAAATAGACAGAAACAGACAGGAACAAAAATATATTGAAAGAAATGGACCTTTGGGTGTTCCAATGCAAAATGGCTACAACTCCACAGAAAATTCAACATCCTCCTCTTCGTTACCTGACTCACTTGAAAGTGCAGACAAGAAACGAAAAGAAGTGTCTTTTTCTCCCGGAACGTCTTTCGACAACAGTTTTCAACGAAGCATCAGCTCTAATTCAAATGAAAAACAGGTTTGTACACTACATTTTTTATTCAGTATTTTCTTTTATATATTAAGATATTTTAAGGTTTTTGTTTAAAGTAAAGTGTACAAAATTTTTGTCAATTCAAGTCAGGCAGACGCACATTTTGTTGAAACTAGACTAATCAATGGTGCTCAATCCCAACAAATATTAAAAGACTAAATGATTTAATTTTTATCAGTTATTTTACTACAACTCATTTGCATAGAATATATGCGTTGGTATACAGATCTTATAAGCAAAAATATAAGAAAATTTTTATTAATGTACTTTTGCCTATAATTGTCATCATAGATGGTTCATTATTCATTCTATCTAACAGTAAAATGCCAGATAAACTGGTCATCTGGTCATTGTCCCCTGGAGCCTATTTTCTCTATGATAGAGACACAAAAAATCTTGACAGGTAACAGTTTGATACCTGTTAATTATCTTACCTGACAGGCGTACCTGACAAATTAGGGGCCACAGTGGGGGTTACTTGTTTTAAAATTTGTTATACAAGAGTGTGAAAAAGCCAGTTAAATTGAAATATCTGTCTGTTTGTTGATAGGGTTACAGAGTTAAAATTTCTATAATTAAAGATGGTATTTTGTTGAAAATAATTATTTCTGTATATCCATGGAAAATCATTTCAAATATTTAAGTTATTAGTAAGTTAACACATTTCAGGAATATCAATTTCTGTTGATGGTTTGTAATAATTTTATCTTTTTATCAAAATCAGAGGACCCTGAAAATTCTTATGTGGAAATCAAAATTCCTTAAAGCATGTTTTCTTAACTTATTTTGACTGGTTAATTTAATGAATGTTCTTATTACATGTAGACAAGTGTATAAAACTAATATTGTATCAAAAGTGTCTGCTTGGCAGATTTGATTTGTGTAATAAAGACATTTCTGATTATATATGAGTGAAAGTCTGAAGAATTTTGTTTTTAGATAATCAGAAATCTTGACAAAATACAGACTTGTATGCTTTTAAACTTGGGTAACCTTCAACAATATTTATATTAAAGATTTTTTAAATGGTATTGTTTAAAATCATTTGGTTCTGTGGTTTATAAATACTTTTAAGAAAATTACAAGAAAAATTGATCATGTAAAATGAAATGGACATTCTTTAAAGGACTGAAATTGACATCTTTTTGGAGACTGAAAAGTTAAATTATGCTATATGAAATGAACATTTTTTATTAGGACAGTACTGATAAATTTTGATGTTAATGTCCTGTTATTAAACATGCACTGTAAAGATTACCTGCCCTCTAAGGTGTACAGGTGCCATGTTTCTCTTTGAAGTTTGTCAGCACATTAATAGTCACTGTCAAAAATGATAGGTGTACAAATTTTTTTGTGAAAAAGGTGAAAAATTACTTAGTAATTCATTTCAAAATGCCAATATATTTGACAAATCATCTAAAGACAGGGTGCACATCAAACAATTGACTTAATCAGACATAGGAGAAATCATTTATCATTTTTCTGAAAACAAAAGCTTAAAGTATTTGGATTGAATAAAATTCTTTGACCTAGATGGACGACAAGAATCATTGGAAGAAATTGACCATGTGATTTCTCATATAGGAAAGAACTGGCGACATTTTATTGTTAAGTGGTTAAAGTTTACTCAGAAATATAAAATTACCAGGTATTTTTTTAAATGTTGGCCATTAATTGACAAAAAATCATAAAAGTTCAACGGTAATGGACCCAGATCACACGAGAACTATTACAATATAAAATTGTCGTTATCCTACCCACCCTGAAATGTACTTAAATTTTGACACATTACAACAATTTTAAAGGTGGTTTGTTCATTTTAAAGTATCAGTATGAAAGATTCTTTTGTTCTATGTGTCAAATCCTAGAACACAGAAACAATATTTGTTCCAGTGAATTAAATTCAGTCAAACTTCAAGCAAATTTGAAGGTTTGAACACGGATGGAATTGAAGCATTTCAATTTATTCAATAGGATTACAGGCGGTTTCCAGATTAAGTCGCAAAATTATAATCCTACAGTAAACAATGTTCAGTGTTGAACTTTTTTTTATTCAAATAAAGTCCAAAGAAAAATAAATCACAGGTTTTTAAACATCCATAACAAAAACCAAATATAAATTTTAAACAATCGTAAATTTTAAACAACAAGATTTAATTTGAATGACATGTCTAATTCACAGGTGTTTTTAAGGGGGCAATATTTAATGTTACATTTGTCTTAAATCTCCCAATATTGACTTGGGGTTTGAAACTTGAAAATTCCTTCTTGACTTCTCATAAATGTCATGTGTGGATCTTTAAGTGTAGGTCACAAAGGGAAAAATGTTTTTAATAACAGATCATCAGAATATACTTCATATTATAAACAAATATCGCAACATCTGGAGTGGAAATGAAACATATCTCCTAGATGGACTTTAGTCGAGTATTATATTTTTTTTTATCACAACATATTTCTCAATGTAAAAATCTGTCGATTTTTTAAAGCGAATTTTTTCAGCCGTGATAACTAACATGAAATTCATTGTAGTCCTTTCAATATTTTATTGTTATTAAGTTCTAGAGATTTGTTCCCACATAGAAATCTGTCATGTTCAATTTAGTGTTGTCACCAATGCAACATAAGGGCTGTACATTATTGCATAACGTTTTGTTCAGTATAAAATTCATGTTGAAATTTGTAATTCAAATTCGTGTGGACACTAAAGGTGTTAGATAATTTAAATTTTATGTTGAAATATTTTTTTAGGTTTTTACTATCGCTTAGATTGTCATATAAATATTCAGATTTTACGAATATTAAATGCAAATTAAAGAACATACACTTTAATCTGGTATTGAATGTCTTTTTAATGTCTTTTAAAGTGCAATATTTGAAGTTTAATATTAAATATTTTGCAAAAAATTATTAATTTGAAATATATAATAAGTGTTTAAATGTGCTCTAAATCTTGTAAGCTTTTTTTTCTATGTTAGAGTTTAATACCCAGATTTAGACCATAGAACATTATTTGGATTCAATAAAATTAAAAAATGTTAAAAATGTATAAAAAAAACAAAATTGAGTCTCTAACATATGTATCTGTAAGTGTTTAAAATCAATATTTTAAATTAACAGCTTTTTTTCTAATTTATAGGTCTCATTTAAATATTTTTCAACAATGTGTGGAACATTTTTGATCACTAATCCACCAAATTAAAAATATGACACATCATTGTGGCAAGTTTCATGCTAATCTGTCCAAATATTTTCACAAAATTATCAACTTTTGAGAAAGTTGTCAATGTCCACATGCTTGGGATTATTTTTGTTATGTCATGTGATCAGAGTATTTACATATATTCTCAGACAATCAGTAAATTAGTTCCTGATTACTTTGTCAATGTCAATATTGTGGCCATTAAATCTTATTTTAAATAGGATTATGTTTGTAATGTCAGGTGATGATTTTTAAACAATATTAAATGTTTGTTGTTATTTTTTTAGCTAAAATGCTAAAATCTTGAGTTCCCTTTTTTATATTCAAATATAATCCAAATTTTTTAAGTTCTAAAATACAGAAACTGTTTTTCTCTTAAATTATAGAACTCTTTTATAACTTCAAAACTTGTAACAAAACAATTGTCTAAGTATCTAGTTCTTGCCATTGTAATTTTTTAAAGATGATATAAATTGTGCATACTGGTTATCTCCCTTGTATACAGTAGTAGAGAGGTGATAAATTTTTTTTTAAATGTCTTGTTACAGGAACCCTACTTGTATGATAAGCCGGCAGTTCACCATAGCCAACCATATCAAGACACCAGCTTGCAGGCCTTAAAGCTTAAACAGATATTGCTCAAAAATAACACAGAAACAGAGGTAAAATCTAGATTTATATGTATTATGAAAAATTGCACCTTTTAAAATAGATACATTGATTATAAGTAATGAACACATTGTTTGTTAAAAGTGCATCATGGTACAGAGTAAAAACTGTTGAAAAATTTACTGTATAAATTTTGACATCTACGAAAAAAAAAACCTCATCAATAACTGTTTCTCTCAATGTTATCTGATACATGTGCATGAAGTAATATAGTAACATCTGGTCCGATAAATTGTCATTAGGGACTATGCAATTTAATTGTTTAATTTAATATTAATTTTAATAAAATTAGAATTTGTGTTATTGTTATCCTTTTATAATGAATTATATGTCCAAATCTTGAAATTTCCAATACTCAGGATAATGAATAATAGTTGCTATAATCTGTTAATTTCATGTTTATTTCAGACAAGACTCCCAAGACCACATCCTAGTGATAACCATAGTGATAGTTCAGGGGAGACAACGACAAGCGACAGTGGACGCGGCGCAAGTGAAGACGAGGTTCCTGGAAGCACATTAGGTAAGACCTTTTTAATGTTTTGAAACAAACCCCCAAATAAACAAATTTTGACCTATACATTTCTGAAATTCAACAGGAAAGGTTTTTAATGTACTTTAAACAGTTCAATTTTCCGAAGAAATAATTTAAAATGTAGCTTACAAATTTTAAAGCTATTGTTTCTAATTGTACCATATAAACAATATTGCAGAATGACTCACAAGAAAGATTCTGTAATTACACATATAATAATTTGATTAAGATCAGATTGAAATAAATATTTAATTTTCGCCCAAGCTAACAAAACAGTTTGAATATAGTATTGATCAAGGTAGCTGATATTGTAGCGAATTTTTATAGTACATGCAAATTAATAATGCATGACTGATTTTGTTAATTAAATACTTGCACTGCAACTTAATTGACAGTCATGTCAAAGTTAAAATCGAGGACACATTCCACATGCTTGCACCATTTTATTGTCTGCAAGAAGATTTTTGAAATACCTTGTATAAATACTTTATGATATATTTTAAGGTATCCGACCCGTAATTGAAGTCACTGCTTAATTTTATTGTTCGACCAAGAAATACAGCTTTATTAAATCAATGTATTGCTAATTGATGATACAAATAAAATATATTGTTTTAATTTGAATCAATGTTAACAGTTTTGAGCAAAAAAGTTAGTCAAATAGTATTTCTGATGCTTGCCGAACATTACCGAGGTCTGCTTCATTAAAAAAACCGTGGACACCAAACAGTTGTGGTCCGGATACCTTAAATAAGTATATAAACATTCATATATGGAACAATAGTGCAGCTAAAGATTTGGAGTTTCTAGTGATAATTATTTTCCTTGAAATGCATTATTCTTTCTCGCTCAATGATAAAGGACAAAACTGAATACATGTTGAACAAATTTGCCAATTTTTTCGTGTTATCGAATTATTGATGACATTTTTTAAAGTTCTGTTATGTCCTTCTAGCACAATCTAGCTATTTTCTTTTTTTTTCAGATGACTCAAGATCATTTGAGTTCCAGTATCCATCAACGTTTACTCATAATCAACACCCATACCCAAAAGACAAAATAAACATTTATAGAAATATTAACATTGATAATAGACACACGACGAGACCCATCTCGTATAATCTAAAAACAAATAGTGCTCATATTACAAACAATATGTCATCCAGTCAGCCATATTTAGACAATAGTTCCAAGGAAATGCAATATCATTCTTGGGACTTCATGCGACAAAGTGCATATGCGCAATATCCACGCAAAGACAGAGATTATTTTAATTTACGTCCAGAAAGTTTAAGTACATTGAGGTCGCGAGATGACGATGATGATGCAGCCACAACAACTTCAGGAAGTTACACAATAAACCCTGAGGAGCTGGATGAGGATTTGTTCCATGTACAAAAAGATCTTGTGGTGTGAAAAATACAGCTGTGATCAATTTCATTGTACCATTTCTCATCATTTTTCCAGAACCATTTTCCAATCATTGTGCTTGTTTAAATTGAAGGCTACGCATTTATGACATTACAGCATTTATAATTTTGCATAATTATTTGGCATTTTAAACTAAAGTGCAGAGACTGATCTCAAAAAACTTTATAATTATATAATACAATTAGTTGTTTAGTTATATTTTTACTATGTGGAATATGGAATTTTGCAAAAGTGTTACTTTTCTATAGTGTACATTTCATTTGCAATAACATTTGTTACTAAAATAAACATTACTTGGCCTCAAATTTATATTACAATTTTTTTATTTTAAAAATTAATTAAGTTTTTCTGAACATTGACTATTGTCTTATTATGATTTTATCATTGTGTATTTAATTATTTTGGATTATTTTCTCATTGGTCAGTTGGCATTTTAGTCAAAGTAATACTTTTGTATATTTCTATTATATTCAAGAAAATGTTGATTTTTTTCATTTGGTTAAAAGTTTTGGTGTAGAAATTTACTCGTAAAGGAATAAATTGGGTTTCTTTGTGAATATTGAAGCCAGTCTTAGTTTCCATGACAACATTTGCACTTCGAAATACCAAACAGTATTTTTTGCACCAAAGACACAAATCTATATAATTTGTATAGAGTTTTTTGTTTACTAATAATTAAAACAATACTTTTGGAGATTTCCCCACTTTCACATTTTTAATTATATATCTACCTCAGTTTTGAACTTTCACCTTTAACCCTATAGCACATTGTATAGTGCATGAGCTCAATATGTTTATGACCTAACAGACTTACATTCTATGAAAATATTTATAGAGGCCTGAAAATAGGCCTTGTACATATATATTGAATAAATATTTATTTGTTAATAATTTCTTTTTTTTAAATTTACATAGTTTTCACAAGTGTTTTATTTTAATTTGAATTACCTTAACTTTCAAATGAACAACCACAAAGTGGTAAATATTTTTAATTTAACAAACTAAAATTATTTGTAATAAACTCAACACATATTTTTTAAATTTATGTTTTATTTGACTCTCTCAGATGCTCCAAATATGCTTGTGAAAAGGTTGTTATATATGTTAATTTTTTAATTGTTGATTGTTAAATATTTCAGTTGCACATTTGATGGAAACTTATTTGTTATATATTTGTAACTTTTTAAATGGAATATATATGTTGATGTATATTAACATACTGCTATTTATAGAGTTTTTAATGGAGAAATCAATGCAGTATGTATAGACATTTTCAGACATGTTGAATATTCTATTTGTAATGCTGTTATTTTTTGTTAAAAATATCTTCCAATCAAAAGTGCAGCTATTATAATAAAATAAAAACAACTAATACTTTACATTTTGTGTTTTTTTTTATCACAGCCTAAGGGAGATAACTTAAATTATTTCTTGTAGGATCAGTTTCGGTCAATATAACCAGGAATAAAATTCACAAATATAGAGGGGCCTTGGTGGCCAAGTTGGTCATCTAATATTGATCATGTGGTCTGTCAACACTGAGGAGGCAGATTTCTTAACTGCAAGCAAGATGTTGCACTAAACCATAATCTTAATTGAAAAGGATTGCCAGTTTTCCTTTCCGATCTGGCTCCCTCCCACCCCACCCCCCCCCCCACCCCCCCCCCCCCCAAAAAAAAAAAAACAAAACAAAACAAAACAAAACTGTACACTACGATATGGCTGAAAAATTGCTAAAAGTGGACTTAAACATCATTCAAACAAACAAACAAACAAACACAACTAATTTGGATGCTAATATTCTATTGCAGTTGCAGAAATAAGACCCAATTATATATATAAGGAGGAATTGTTTATTTATATATATATATATATATATATATATATATATATATATATATATATATATATATATATATATATATATATATATATATATATATATATATATATAACAAAAGTATACATAACATTCAGAACATGTCACCACAGAAATTGAACCAGTATTACTGGTTGAATTACACTGCTGCACCAGTATACACAAGCTACTTACTAATTTTATCAATGTTTTTTTTCATATTACTTAAAACTACAGAGAAAGAGTAAATTGCAGTTCATTTTTTACCTGTTACAAGTTGAGGGGCAATAATTTAGGGATCCATTTGTACTATAAATTAAGGTTCTATGTTGTTAATTTTAACTGATCCAAAATCCTCTGTCTTCCAAAGTTTTTAGTCTATTTATGGATATAAAAAGGTTTTATATTCTGAAGTTTCACTGGTCCAAAATTTACCATCTTCCCAAAGTCGAAGGTTTTGATTCAATGTGCATGAGGAAGCTAAGTGGAGTCTGAATCATTCACTTAGATATAATTTACAGAACTTAATTTTGTCAGAAACCTGTGAGCTGAAATGGTCATTGGTGAGAAGAAAATAATTGTAACTTAGTGTTCACTCTTTTTAACCTAAGGTCTGAGGTTTTCTCTGGGTACTCTGACTTCATCCCCAATTAAAACTTGACGCCATGATATACATAGCTGAAAACTTGCTGAAAGTGGTGTTAAACACCAAATAAACAAACAAACAGACAAACAATAGTGTTCACTCTTTCTTATACTATTGTATATAACTTGATCAGCTATTTGTGTAAGATGCAGGTTTATCATATTTTAATTTAAACTGGTTTATATATGAGGCAATTCGACAGAATAATCCTTGCAACACATCTATTTATATTGTTTTTGTTTGTTTGGACGGTGTTTAACTCTAATTTACCCAAAATTGTTATATAATTGTGCGTCGTTTTTATTTGGGAAGAAAGCCGGAATATCTAGAGAAATTTATTTAAATTGTAATACGAACTAAAATCGGGCATGATTTCTATTTTTTTTTAACTGCTTAAGGGGATGAAGTACACCAACTGCCTTATATATATTTTTTTAAATCTCTTTATAGATATCATTTATGGTAAAATTAATATTAACTCCTTTGAATGTTAACTCTTAATTTCCCTCAAAATAAAATTATTACTAGAACCCTTATACCTCTAATATTACAACAATTTTTAATTAATACTTTATTGCATAATAAACCCCAAGAGGTTAAGCATACATAAACATACAAAACCAATGAACATGTTACTGTACATATACAACCTAAGATAATATAGTATTTACAAATATGTATGAATTTGACCAATGTGGATCTCATTGTCGCAACTCAAATGATTGCTTTACAAAATCAACAACCATGGGCAAAACATCCATTATTTATCAATGGCATGGATTGAATACAAATTTTTCTCTCCGAGGAGCTTTTTAAATTCATTTCCTTGTACAATCTTTTAGAAAATTTGACATTTTCCTCCCCCTCCCCCACCCTCTCTCTCTCTCTCTCTCTCTCTCTCTCTCTCTCTCTCTCTCTCTCTTTAATATTTGCTCAACCGTTTGGAAACTTTGAAATAACATAAGGTCTGAAGTTTCACCATGACTTAGTTGATTATTATGAGTAATACCTAGCTCAAATACGATCGAGTACACCGGTAGTCTTTCCTATTCCAGGACGTTACTTTTACCTAGACATGACAATGAGAAACTCGACTGGTGTCTAATTTGAGGCAGACATGCTTACTCGTCCAGCTCACCAGAGTGCACCCATAGTTTTCACTTGGTTTGGGTTGCTAACTTTCTTTTCTTGTGTGTGTGTTTTATATGTTTATATCCGGATTTGTCGGATTTGTAATTTTCAATTGTCCATCGACTCTTGTTTTTCGTTTGGTTTACTTGCAATTTTTTCTTGCGAGCGCTATTTTTTTAAATTTCAGTTATAATTGTATAAAAATCGAACTAAATAGCAAGTTTGAACAAAATTTATAGACTAATTTTAAATTTAATGTGTAATTTCATGAACCTCGTAACATATTCGTAGTATTTAATGTTCATGTTATATTTTACATCTTTTAAATTAACGTGGTAAAAAATTAGGGGCCACTGTGGCCGAGTGGTTAAGGTAGTTCGTTTACTATTGATCACGTGGTCTGTCAACACAAGTTGCGGATTCGAGTCTCACTGCGGGCAAGGTGTACTCGACTCCAATCTTAATTGACAAGGATTGCCAGTTTTCCTACCGATGGTCGGAGGTTCTCTCCATGTACTCAGGCTCCCCCCCCCCCCCCCCAAATTAAATAGCTGAACATCATTTAAAAGGCAACAGAAAAAAAACCATTAAAAATTAAACGATATGAAAAGAAAAGCGGTTTAGGTGTTTTAACTCTGTTTAAACTGAGAGCGTGAATAACACATTATATGGAATTAAAAAGGAAAAAAATGACAGTTCAATAAGAATTGAATGTTTGTTTGTTTGTTTGAATGGTGTTTTAACGCCACTTTCAGCAATTTTTCAGCTATTTCATGGCGTCCAGTTTTTATTGGGGGAGGAAGCCGGAGTACCCGGAGAGAACCCCCGACCTGCGGTAGGAAAACTGGCTGAATTGAATGCACTAATATACTAATTGAAATATTTATAAAATAAAACAACTATAAAACGCCCCATTTCGTATATACTTTTTCTTTTACCACCCGAATAACTACTACATTTTTTTTGGTCAAATTCGTAAACTACGTAGGCATAACCAAATTACTCCCCAGACCGACATGCGATCAACTGGGAAAAGACCGCAACCGTCTACCAAATTGGTCAACTGAAAATTTTTAGACAGAATTTAAAAAATAGCTGATCACGACAATAAGTTTTAGTGATAGTTTCTTTTTAGCTAACTGGAAATAAGACGAAAACTTAAGCGACTCTCAATTGTGACGTCGGAGGTATTGTTACGTAAATACAGCGCTAAACAACGGTTCACAACAAGAATTATTTAATGAGCTAAGTAAACAAAATTCGAAACCATGCATCAAAGCAATCGAAGTTTCCGATTAAACATAAGTTTGTAAAAAAAAAATTATAAGTACCTAGCATATATATATTCGAAGCGTTGGGTGTATGTGACACATTATAGGTGAAAGTTCAAACCAATTTGATTGAACAAATATAGTTACCTTCATCATTTTTATGTATGTATTTTATTCTGTGTAATTGTTTTATCTTACAAATTCGTCATGGTAGGGTCTATTTTTTTTCTTTAAAAAAATGCATGATTGTTTTTCTTTTTTCTGACAAGGAAAGAATTTTGAGGTAGGCATTACAACTCTGAATATCCCCATAGATCATTAGCAAACATAGAATATAAAACACCATATAGTGCACCACCGCTAACCTTCCCCGCAACTCTTTTTACATATCAACAAAATTTAGAGATATTGTTGTAGAGACAAAAAATTAATATTCCAATCTCTCGTGGTGTGTTGGGACTGGGACGCGGTTGTCGTGTTATCTAGCTATTTACTATTTGTCAACACTGCGGCCTTAGTTTGCGTTTGTCTGAATTACACTGATTGTCAGTTTTCATGCAAAAGGTGATTAAAAAACTGGATATATAAAATAGCTGAAAATGATTTCTAGGGCATGGGATCAAGAAATTTCATTTTTATGCTGTTGCTGTTCAAGACACTTTCATCTAACATGATTGTAATCGAAAGGGGAACAACTCGTTGTTTTCAAAACTTAAATTCTTTGCATTTTGTATCACTGTTACAGAAAATATTACATAACTTCATCAGAATAACACACACATTTGTAATATGTTTAAACCAAGTGTTATAATTTTGGTCCATAGATTAGCTCACACGCAAATTTCGAGTACTATCACAAATGTGTCACTTGTTCTGTAGAAATGGTAAGACTATTTAGAGGAAATTTCTTCTCTTTGCATATTAAATTTGAATTTGCATTGACAAATAATTATCATTGGGTTAGTAAGCATTGAGGACTAGTGTCCGAACATATATAAATGTCGGCTGCTACATTAAAGATACCAACAACTGTTCTACTTCAGCAAATCATGCAGAAAATAAGAGACAATTTCAATAGGATGGTTTGAACTGATATCAAAACTTCTTTATAGATTCTTTTTGAAAAATCTGGGTGGTCCTTTAAAGGACCGTAAAAATGTTCGTTGTTCCGGCTACATGGTGGTTTACTTGGCCTTCTTCGCTTTCTTTCCTCCTGCCTTCTTTGCTCTCTTTCCAGCCTTTCTTGGCTTCTTGGCTGCCTTCTTCTTTGGTGACCTCTTCCTCCTCTTGGCTGGGCTCTTCTTGGATGCGGATCTTGCACGTTTGGCTGCTTTCTTTGGTGTTGTAGAACGAGCCCTCTTTGCAGGGGTCTTCTTGGCCGCTTTAGCTGGTGACTTAGAAACGGCTCTCACTGGAGACCTGCTTCTGGATCTCGACTTCGACCTGGATCTCGACCTCGACTGTCTCGCTGGACTGGTCATTTTTGTTCCGTGATGAAAACAAAAACATAAAAATGAATGTGCACCCTTTGTTTATAGCCAAAACGCGGACGTGTTAGAAAGCACCATAACAAAACTTGAAAACGAAACTAAAAAACATGGCCGTCGTTGATATTTGTGTTTTCAAACTGGAAATAAATGCTCTTTAACAAGTAAGACTAACACTTTTCACTGGAATTTTAAGAAAGGTTTTAATGCTGTCGCATGTACTAACAGATAAATAAAAATGTGTTTGAAAAACAAATTCTATAGGTCGATGGATGCATCTTTTTCGTGCTAAATTTGTGGTTATGTTGCAATTTTTTTCATTAAAAAGCGCCTTTTCTGAGGTTGTATTGTAAAACAAAAAATATAAGTCGTCCTAATTCGATAAACTAAAAAGCATTTAACATTATGAAATAATCCAAGTTAAAAAATTTGTTAAAATATTTAAACTGTATCGATTTTGTGACTCCGCGATTGATCGTCATTTTTGCACAAAACTATGGCCATCAAAGCTAATTTTTCAACGCCTCCTATGGTATACAATTATTTATAATCTTGGAAGATCACTATTTTGTTTATCCAACTAATATTGCATGTATTTTCTTTGGCTTTAATACACTATGAACAGAAAAAGTAATAAAAATGACCCATACCATGTTTACATGTATAGGCGACCATGAATACAGACTTACGGTCCTCCAGTATGCGTCAAACAAAATGTTCAAAGACATTCTTTTGTTTTCTATTAAAATGCAAACACCCCTTACCAATTGCTCATAGATTTCGGGACAAAATATAATATTTTTATAATAATATAATTATTTTGTTTTTAAACAGGGTAGGCGCAAATATATTACAGCACAACCAAGTTGGGACAATCTCTGGCTCTGCACGCCTTGATGGCCCGTCTAATGCAGCATGTTGATTCCAACAGATTTTTTTTTAATGTAAAGATTTAATATGCATTAAAACAAAAATTAAATAAAATTTGATTCTAGAACTGACTGTTCTTTTACAAAACGTGTATTTTTTAAGCATTTTTGCACAACAGCAGATAAAGTTGTTTAGGCTCTTTTCATGCGATAAATTCTAAACTAATTGGAACGGTTACTATAGCTTAATAAACCCAGGTAGCAAATAGAGGATGCCACTGCCTTCTCGTTAGGGAATTTTTGGTGTAGTGGGTTGTCGATTGTCAGAAAGTAATATACAAAACCCTAAAACCTGCCCGCGGATTATTGGAGACATGTTTTTGGGAGAGTTACGCCCATGCGCGTTTACTCTAACTATGCCAAAATAATATACATTGGGGTTGGGTTTTTTGTTTGATTGTCTTTATTATTTTTTTTTATTATTATTTATTTTTTTCTCAAGTCCGGAGAGCTCATTTTGTAAATCGGCTTTTCTTGTTTTTACTTCCTGGTCGTTAATAGCGACACCACGTCACAAAGCAACGACGACGTTTAATTGTGGCTGTAGATTACATTCTAGCACCCTTTTCACAAAAGTCGTTAACCACACAAAGTACAGCCGATCGTAAGACGTGCGAGTTTTTGTGACAAGACAAAGACAAATACTTTTATTAGAGTCAGACCTAAATATGTATCACAATAAAATCATATAAAAAGTCTAACTAATAGAGCCATTCTAAAAAGAGTCACGAGAGACTATACATACAAAATTAAAACAGTATACACACAGTGTAATATTTTCATAAAAACTTCCACTGTATTTAAAACATTTTAATACTATGAATATTAATATGAACGTTTATGCTTAGGTTATTTTCTTGTTATATATATTATTTAAAATGCGTAACGTAATTTAAGAACAGAGGATACATTTTCTATGAAATAAAATATCATGGAAGGTTATGGCATTGTAAAACAACAATTTTATTATCACCTGACATATTAATAAAATATTTATCAACACTAAAAGCATTACTAAATAAACATTACAGATTTCTGCATATATAGGACATCTTAGTAAAACATGTTGTTCATCTTCAATATTATTAAATCTTTAATATTACATAGATACTTTTCAACACTGTATATACACACTTAAATTTTCTATATGTAAGCAGTTTACCATTAAGATATATCATATTAAATCATTCATGTTTGTAATTATCAAATGAGACATTCACAATATATTTAATTACAACTTTACTTTAAGATATAATTTGTATTACAAATATAGTTCATATCAATATCATTAAACCTTGATTTAACTCTAAATTTTCAATTGTATTTCCCCATAAAAATACTTTTCTATTAACTCTATCGTTACTCATTTTGGTTAGTCGTTATCAATGTCTATAAACACTTGACCATTGCTTTATAGTGCATGGCAACCACCCCATGTCACCACATAAAGACAAGTGTGAAACGGGACCCGAGCAAGAAATCCACAAAGTAAGATGTGAAAACTGGCAAGTTCCTGGAGGGAAACACACCGCCAAGGAAATCACTATTATTAGCTAACAAAAATAATTTAAGTATACACGAGATCTGTGTGTGCGTGTGTGTATGTGTGTGTGGTTTATTATAACTTTGTATTATTATTATTATAATTATAATAATGATTATTATTATAATTATAATAATAATAATAATTATTATTATTATTATCATTATTATTATTTAGTGACATAAAAACAAAAACAAAATCCTAATACAATAATATTTTGTACAGATGTCAATTAGTATCGCAATTTTCCAGTTATATAATGATGAAATTGGGTCAATTTTTCTAAAGACAGCCCCAAATCTATACCGGTACTTTTTCCTTGGCAGTGAATTCTAAAAATTACACATTAAAATTACACATTTAAAAATTACAGCATATTACTTGTTGATCTGGAGAATATTGCACAACACTATTTTATGATATTTTGGAAGATTAATTATAAAAAGTATGTGTTCATGCGAGGTGAAGTTAAAATTGTTGGCGTTAACTCCCTTATGTAAAATATCAAATAATTTTTTTCTTCAATAATTTTCCACATTGTCCTGCTCACCAGAAATATTTAATTAATATTAAAAAATGTTTGAACAAAGAGATTGAATCTCTGATATTAGAAAAACTACACACAAAATATTGCAAATTTACTCATGGTGTTTTAGTAAAGCATCAAATGATGGACATGACATGTCTCAGATTTTGCTGATGTTGAAATTGACCATTGAATCACAAAATAATGATTGTTTGTTATGATTTGACTTCGGTTGCCATGATAACTGTGGCAGCCATTTTGAGCCGAGTAAAATACAGTGAAAAGGGCGATATTCAAATCCCATTTTTTCAGGGGAATATCAATTCATATTCAATAGAATTTTTTTTATTTGCTTAATTCAATATCTCATTGACAATATTCAAAACAGTTACCACACTTTCAATATATGTGTGATCAGACTGAGACTATTGAACATGTCAAGAAATAGGGCATTATTCTCTATAATTTTTGGTTAAAAATATTACCATTTTTGCAAATTTTCGGACTCCATTTTCAGAAAATGCACCAATCACAAATACTCATCGGGAATATAATTACATAGATTGATGATTAATATTTAAAAA
Organism: Limnoperna fortunei; assembly: GCA_944474755.1. NCBI lineage: Eukaryota > Metazoa > Mollusca > Bivalvia > Mytilida > Modiolidae > Limnoperna > Limnoperna fortunei. The sequence goes on from OX104115.1 coordinate 39,355,438, forward strand.
AAATTTAAAATCTCAATGGGGTAAGAAAAAATGTCTTTAGAAAACACGGTTAAATTTGGTTACCATGGTAATAAAACAAAAACGGCAATTTTTCGATATTTAAATATATGTATGACCATACTTCTAAAATGAGCCAAGATAACAATTGTTGTCATCATATGTACCTAAAAGAGATCTTTTCAACATAGCATTACCTTAGAAAACTTTCAAGGTCACTTGTGTTGTTTTCAAGGTCATTTAAAATTGATTTTGCTTCGAGATTTTCAGATTTTAAAGCTCAATTTTTAGTTGACCTTGACCTTGAGACACTGTACCCTGAGATGATTTCAATGTCATTTTAAGTTTATAGGATGTCGAACCCTAAGAAATAGTAGTTTCGTGGAAATATTGAACAATACAGAAATGGCTTTTTTTTCACAAGTTACAATGGTAACCATCTTTGACAGTGTTTTCTTAAGACATCTTTTGTTACCCCATTGAGATTTTTATAAGTTTTGAATATTAATCATCAATTTATGTTATTATATTCATCATGAGTATTTGTGATTAGTGCATTTTCTGAAAATGGAGTCAGAAAAGTGGCAAAAATGGAAATTTTTTGGTAAAAAAATTCCAGAGAAAATCCATGATTTCTTTACATATTCCATAGCCTCGTTCTGACTAGTTACACATTTATGTTTAGTCTTGAAACTGTTTTGAATATTTTCTATGAGGTATTGAATTAAGCAAATAAAATGTTATATTGAATTTGCTTTGATTTTTGAATAACAAATTGGGAATTGAATATAGGATATTTCGCAGTATGAGAAATGATAAAAAATGACCGCTTCGGTTACCATGGCAACCGTGGTCAATCATAACAAACAGTCATCATTTTTGTGATCCAATGGTCAATTGCAACTTATGAAATGAAAATCAGCAAAATCTGAGACATGTCATGTCCCAGTTATTTTGGTGCTTAGGGATAATTGGTCTTAATAGGTCATATAAAATTATTCTAGATTAAGATACTTTAGTATTTCTTGGTTACAGGAACACCATGACTCGTAATTGTTAACAGACTGACTTAGATAATTTATAGGCATCTGATCATTAAAGGTTATTTACGTTTTTTTTAAACGAGATGCGTTTTCTCGTTCATATCTCATCGAATGGCGATAAACCTGAGATGAGATGACGAGAAAATGCATCGAGTTTCATAAAACGTAAATAATCTGTTTACCGCTGTTTTATAACATTGTGACGTCACAGTGTTTACTTTACGACGTCTTGACAGCGAGCTGAGATGGGCCCATCTCAACTTAGAGTGAGATGGAATAATATCGCACAAAAAGATCAAAGGAAAATTCTGCAAAATAGCGATAATAGGGTATTATCATCAACATGCATTTTCTTCTAGATGATACCATTATATATTTAATGGTCTTATGATATTATTGTTTTTTTATTCTCTTTATGTTTATTATTTAATCTAAATCATACTAATAATGTTAAATAATAATGTTATGTTTTGTTAATACATCATTTATTTTATTTTATTAAAATAATTTGTAATTGATTGCAATGTCCAACATTTGACTCCTTGATTGGTTAATAAAGATCGGTATCTGTAGATGTTAATAAATTCAAGCATTTTTATAATATTTATATTTATACATATTTATATTGTGTGTTCAAATCTAAGGAACAATACAAGTTCTGTGTCGGTCATTAGAAAAGGTGCGCGTACGTGAAAGACTGTAATTAATAAAATTACCCTTACCCCCACCCCCGATTAGAAAATGGTAGGTCCCGTATATCTAACGTAGAAATCAAAATTCCACCACGGAACTATCACGCATTAATTTTTTTTCCAAATTTTTATTGAACTAATGTAGCAATTTTCTGTAAAATACTTGAATGAAGGTACAGAGTAATGATTTTTCGTAAAAAATAATATAATTGACATCAAATAACAGATAATTAAGTAAAATAGCAAAGATATCTAGTTAAGTCAAAAATGGCATACATTTCGAACTTCAAGTGAAATTTTACATTAACCTTATCCGTTAACTAGTATGTCAGTAAACTTGTTTCAAATGTATATGTTTAAAAAAAATCAGAATTTACACAGCAGACATCAATTTATAGCGTAAATTATCTTTTTATTATTCCATATAGAATTTTTTTCTTCAAGACTTGTTAGTTTTCGAGCACCAGTGATACATGAACTGACCTGCTAGTATACTTTAATGTATGTGTGTAACGGATCTCTATATATATACATTATTTATTAAGTAGTATATAGAAATTGGCCTCAATATGCTAATATTGGCATGTCTTGGTCACTGAAGTAATATTAAAAGCTACTCGCTTAATGACTTTTTTTCGGGTACGAGGGAAATACAGAGTCTTTTTGCCTGGAGTGCAGTAGCGATTTATTACGGACCAGTGGTATGGACTGGCCAGTCATACGGACTGTTTGGATTATTTAATAAAATTATACGAACTGACTGTTTCTGTATTGGCCCTCGACCATACAAATCCTGCGACCAATACAGTCAACCTCGAATCAATACCAGAGCCATAACAGAATCATTAGTTAGTAACGATATACTGTACATCTTTATACACCCGTAATTAAAAATTAATGTTATCCATTTTAAATGTTAAGGACAAAATCTGTCAGGCCTTGGCATTTAGTTTATATTAATTAAAATTGGCAAAATAGTGATTTGATTGGATAATTGTATGTGTTCCAATTAAAAAATTGTCATTGAAACAGGTACGCCTTATTGGTTTTTTATTGTCTTTATTGAATATGCCATTCACTAAAATCCTTTTTAAAAATTATAGTTGATATTTTTTATATTTATTAAACACCCCATCCAAATTCCTTTACTTGTCTAATATTTATTTATGAGGAATGGCGATTTATTTATTTATTTATTTATTTATTTATTTATTTATTTATTTATTTATTTATTTATTTATTTATTTATTTATTTATTTATTTATTTATTTATTTATTTATTTATTTATTTATTTATTTATTTATTTATTTATTTATTTATTTATTTATTTATTTATTTATTTATTTATTTATTTATTTATTTGGGAGGGGGTGTAAAATAACAAATGAGAGCCATTCCTTTAAAAAATGCATTATATTTTGTTACTGCCTTAATTAGATCTAATTTCAGCATTATTTCAACTTCTATAAGGAAACGCCACAATTCTCCACAGATCACGTAGTTAAGTCTTTAAGTTGAGAATTATAAAACATTTTCCTTTCCCTTTTTTTTCAAACCCCCATAAATCATTGGATCACAATAATAGGAACAGTATGTATTAAAAAATTGCATCAAGTATTCATTAGTACACATTGTTGATGATCCACAGAGCGTCCTCGGTTGGCGGATAGGGAGACCCTCTCGTTGGGGGATGGGGGTTGTCATAATACGGAAAGCGTGGCTTCGGACCGTAGTGGGTGACGTGTTTGGAGAATGCCAAGCTCCTTGGAACATACAGACCCTTTTTGTAGAGTTCGAAACAGAGTAGGCTCATTGTAGCCGCTACAAAAGGCTAAATTATCCGCACCGAACAAAAACTCCATACTTTTCCAGTCGAACTAAAATTTGTGTTTCCTATATCCCATTCTACCATTTTTTCCGTTGATTTTTATTTTGTTAACTTGTTTTCGTCTTTAATATAGCCGAAATACTGCTCGCTGGACGTGAATCAATCAATCAATCAATCAATCAATCAATCAATCAATCAATCAATCAATCAATTGGTTGACGTCTGGTTTTATTTATAAAATACATAAAATATAATGTTCAGTTTTGAATTTGGTAGAATTGTTTTAAAAAAAACTTAGCTATATTATTGTAGCTAGCTTCAACTAATTTCAGTTTGAAATTTCCACTAAAAACCGTACCAGTCTATAAATAATTTGCTATTGTTTATTTTTAATACTTTATCCAATGAACTAGGAATATTTTGTGAATCAAGTCGAACAAACCGTTTACAAACTTGCTCGTCTTGACTGATATACACTTTTTTATAAGCATTTTCAAAATAACAAATAAATACTATTATTGCATACATAGATCCAGGCATTACAATGGTTTGGACTTTAATATTTTCCTAATTTAATCATTAATCATTAACACATGCTACTCCTGCGATATTTATCGTATCCAAGTCAGTGCACAACAGACCTCCTGTATGCTGTTTGTGAATATAAGTGGTTAGGTGTCGGAGGAAAAAGATTATTAATCACGTGGTCATAACACCCAATATGTCTCCAACTCTCGCTTCCGCTATCATAAAATTAATATTCACGATGACGAAATCCCAATCACTTGCGTACATGATTTAGCGCGAACAAGGCGTGTGATGGCAGCTGGGTATGACTATTTGTTATGTAATTTTATATAAGATTAGCCTTATTTATTTGTTAATTGGTTGATTATTATCCGAAGTTAAGTGAAAAACGTATACAAAATTCCGTCAAACATTTCTCGGCTTTCGGTAGTCGGTCAGGTTGGACATTTCATACGGTGATATATTAATGGATTGTACAATGTAAACTACTTGAAGACCTGGTCTATTTCTGGAACAGATGACCCAGTACAGATGAGATCACGAGCAGTCATCTGTTATCACTGCGTCATCTAATCAAAAGCCCGGAAACGTATCACGAGTGTACATTGGATTATCCTCTTTAAAGTTTGTGAATCCTCATTTCCTAGTGGCCGGGCTTAATATAGGATAGGTCCTATGCGTTTTCTCAGGAATATTGCATGTGCAATTTATTGGATGGTCCTCTAAAAAGTGGATTTTTAAATTATTTTCAAAATGAATATCTCTGCAGGACTTCGTTTGACAGATAATCTTGTAAGCAAAGTTTAACAGGTTTTTTTCTCTGAGACCGGTTTTAACTAATTGAACGAAAAGTATCATTAGCATTAATTAAATGATCTTCATAAAGTTATATTTATATGCCAACCGGAAATTCAAAATGACCACCACAACATGACTTACTTTAACGACACAATTCCCTATTGGGAATCAGTTTAAAACAGCATTTTCTTAGAAACCGGCTGACTAATCGAAACAAAACTTACATGACTTTAACATCAAGAGAAATGAAATCTTCATTGCATATATAAATCAGGCTAGTTCCATTAATAAAACCTCTCATTTCATGTTTATTTTTATCGGATATTGATATTTTATGTTTTTAGTGAAATTCGAGGTTTCATCTTTAAACGCATTATCCCGTGCGCAAAGTCCACAAGAAAATCGTGCGGAATGTTTAAGTTAAGTTTGCTATGAAAAAAGTTTGTACAACCATGCAAACTGTGCTAAACTTAAAGGGAAACTTCGCGAAAAAATGAAAATTTGATATGTTATTCTTCAACTAAAAAGAAACACATTTGCCTCTTGATGTTTTATTATATTTTCAGTGGTTAAGTTTCTGCATGGAATTTATCGTGTAAAAAATGCACTTATGGAGGTCCGCCATCTTGTCACCATCTCGTCACTAGATGGCGATACTAGACATCCAAGTACCTTAAAAGTCGTCGAATGATAATAGCGCGAAATGGTCAATAACAGAAGGTTGTACTATAAGACAAGATTGTGGAAAGATTACGTTTCGTATTCCTGATCTATATATAAGCAAAAAAACCCACTTGTTTAACAAGTAGTTAACCAATTTAAAGACTTCTACTTAAGATTATTTCAGCAGCAACAACGGTAAACGGAAAAAAGTCACAGTTTTGATAGGAAAAAAAGTCCATAAATATTAATTAAATTGAAAATTATTCGTATTATTATTTTCAACTTAATCAGATTAAGCAACTTATTGAACGAAACTTTTGCGAAGTTGACTATTTATGAACTAGCTGTCATTAAATGAAATATTTTTAAATACTCTGGTTTTCGCGCATCAAAATTTCACTTCACGTTTAGTCAGGGACAGTCTATACTAACGGGACATGTCACTGGCGTTTTCGGCAAAATTTCTAGGACACGAACGCAGAGCTAGCATTTCGGTCGGAAATTTTCGTATCTAGAATTGAGTCACATACGGCTAGCTTTAGTTTCGAACTGTATTAAAATGTAATCGTGTTCGGTACGGTATGATATGATTTCCGTTGTTTTAAATACATTATTTACGATTTTCTAGTGTTTTTTCCGCACTTTTATCTATATTATACAATAAAAAAATTTCATGTCAGACCGGATTATTATAATTATAAATTTTATACATTTTTATTCACCTTAATCGTGTAATTAAACATAAAACAACTTTCCAAATTTACATTTTATTGAATTTCTCTTCAGCTTTGAATGTTTTCATAAATATATCTTTAATGACTTTATTTGTAAGGTAAAAAGAATACAATTCTTTGATAATGATAAGGAAAAAGAAAATAAACAAAAACACTCTGTATAATTATTAACCTGTCAGGTAAACACAGTAGAAATTACAGGATGATATTTCAAACAGTAATTAACTAATCAACTAATTAATAAAATTTTCTGTCTGTCTCACACCATGTGGTGCAACCAAGGCAATATGTATACTTATAAACCTGTCAGGTAAACACAGTAGGAATTACAGGATGTTATAACAGTAATAAACTAATTAAAAATTTGGTCTGTCTGTGTTAGGTGACGTGACTTCTTTCGAGAAGGCATCTGAATCAACAAAATTATTAATATAATTAATATTAGATATGCACACGGTGGATATGCACAGGAGTATCTATAAATTCATAAAAACCAACTAAGGTAAGTTATGAACACACAAGGGTGATAAGTTATTACATGTACAAGTGGGTGTATGTAGCCAAGATGGGGACCGGTGTTCCAAAACATTTACGAATTTCCAATCGTCCAAATTCATGCAAAAAACACATACAACCTACTTTAAGCAGTCTACTACACAGGAGTATCTATAAATTTTCACACAAAAGGGTGATGAAGTTATCCCATTCTAAAATGGGTGTATGGTCGGTGTATGTTGCCAAAATGGGGACCGGTGTTCCAAAATATAAACAAATTTCCAATCATCCAAATTCATGCAAAAAAACACATAAAACCTACTTTAAGCAGTCTACTACACAGGAGTATCTATAAATTTTCATAAAAACCAAGGTTTGTTGTGATCACACAAAAGGGTGATGAAGTTATCCCATTCAAAAATGGGTGTATGGTTGGTGTATGTAGCCAAGATGGGGACCGGTGTTCCAAAATATTAACAAATTTCCAATCATCCAAATTCATGCAAAAAAACAAATAAAACCTACTTTAAGCAGTCTACTACACAGCAGTATCTATAAATTGTCATAAAAACCAAGGTTTGTTGTGATCACACAAAAGGGTGATGAAGTTATCCCATTCAAAAATGGATGTATGGTCGGTGTATGTAGCCAAGATGGGGACCGGTGTTCCAAAATATAAACAAATTTCCAATAATCCAAATTCATTAAAAAAACACATAAAACCTACTTTAAGCAGTCTACTACACAGGAGTATCTATAAATTTTCATAAAAACCAAGGTTTGTTGTGATCACACAAAAGGGTGATAAAGTTATCCCATTCAAAAATGGGGTTGACTGAAGGAAAAAACCGCTACGATTACGCACATGTCAGACAACAACATTTTCGTATTGTTTTCTTGCTAAATGAGGAATGACAACTTGTAATTTAACGAAATCATAATTCATAAGTGAATAATAAACTATAAAAAATACATACTTACTATTATTGTACTATATTTTCGTGAAATAACCAATTTCGAGAGAGAAAAAATTCCAAGCACACTATCAATAAAATAGCGGAATGTTAATTCCGGAAACGGAACGGAGCGGATACGTCAAATTTCAGCCGTGGCATAGAAATATCGAACTGTAATATAGGTTTGATTAGGAGTGACATGTCCCGTTAGTATAGACTGTCCCTGGTTTAGTACATTTATAATTATTATTATTGTTATTATTATAATTATTATTACTGGTAACATTTATTGTGCGTGTGCGTAACACAGTTTCTAAAATTTTACATGTTGTGTATATTTGAGTTAACGTGTAAGTTTTACGTTTCCTCTGACATCTAAAGGTATTCGAAATCTTATATACATCCTGTGTTCTGACACTTCGGTGTATTCAAATCATACCTGTCTTGGCAGGAGGGGGTGTGCCTTTCTAATTTCGAATTACATGATTAACCTTTAATATGGTTATCTTTTGAAAAAGTCCGAATATTCATACTTCAAAGTCGGCGTCAAATGATCTAGTAATTGCAATAAACATCCTGTTTGTTTACCTGCTAATTCTGTTAATTACCCTTCATAAACGAGTAATGATTTACCTGTAACATTTTCATGTCCAGGTACAACTGCCGTTTCAAGACGTGCAAAATTATCCACGGAATTTTATTTTTATATAAAAATAATCATATAAATATATCTTTTATTACAATTATTATTTAGGTAAATTATATCCGAGTTAAATAAAGACAGGTTAAAATTTGTGTCTAAAAATACTTCTATTAAAACAAAGATCATTAAAACATTAAAACGTATTTAGTAATCTTATGTTGTCAGCCGGTCATTAGTCATCGCCACAGTGTATATATTGTTCAAAGAGCTAATGCAGAAAAACCTATTTTTAAACTGGATTATTTATCATATTTACTGGATAATTGCATTTATCACGTCACAAACGCAGTCACGTGATAAAATACTGTCAATATGGCGGCTCCCATGCACAAAATTTTACCACCTTTAATCCACTCTAGAAGCGTAACGGTAAAGAATACAATAAAACATCAAAAGGCAATTATATTTCTTTTTATTTGAAGAGTAGCATATCAAATTTTCATTTTTTCGCGAAGTTTCCCTTTAAAGAAAAATATCTAAATTTTCTAAAAATGGTCTTACCTTAGTATATCATGGAATTTTTAAGTCATGTTTGAAGCTTTATTTGAGGTGTCCCTTAACTCCCATTACATTAAATGGCTGACCCCAATTAAATCTATCTTATGGATCCGTTTTTGACGAAACGAATTTTCCATGTGTTACAATTGCGACAAATTGTATTCGTTCCGCCATTAAATATAACTTGATTCCGTAATGCTGATAAACCGTTAAATTCAAATTGTCAGCTCGCAGAAAAATTTGGTCTCGATATTTCAAACATGGATTACCTAATTGAACAAAGTTTAATTCAATTGAAAACAGGTATAGTCTTTGTTTTTATGTTAGTTTCATGATATTTCAAATGTAAAAATATGCAGAACTTGTGAAAAAATTTTGCTCCGAGAAAAACCAACTGACAGATAAAACCTTTGGCAATTTAATATGTAAACAAGGCGAGGACTGAAAAATAACTGGTTTATAAAATTGTCAAATTAATGTATATCATTGAATGTTTAACGTTTTATCTGTCGTAAAGAAAGATTAATTTAAATATAGGTCCAATCGTACGGAGCCCCTTTAGTGCCATGTGGAATTTTTTTTTTTAAGTCATGTGCACGAAATACTTAACTTGTGCGCACGAAATATTAAGTCGTGCGCACGAGATATTCAGTCGTGCGCACGAAATAGTAAATCGGGCGCACGAGATAGTAAGTCGTGCGCACGAAATTCTAAAGAACGATTAATAAACTTTCCACTAAAAAAACAACAACAAAGGAACTTAAAATCTAAAAAAAAGATAAGTAATTTGTCTTTTGAAATTATCTAGTACAAAATTGGTAGAAACACTTTTTAAAAATATTTGAAAATATTCAAGGTAATTAAATAGGACGTAAGGGAACCTGAATGACCTTGACCATTTATCTTTTGAAATAGGACTTTTGACCTTGACATTTTACAGCGCGACCTTGACCATGCTTAATGCCAACAATAAAAATCTTGTGTCAAAATCAATTACAGCTATTAAGATATTCTACTTGTAATAAATACTAAAAACTAGATTATGACCGTGACCTTTGCCCTTGTATCTGTTTTCAAGGTAAAAAATCATAATGGTCTTTGGTTAAGAACAATGCCTCTACTATCAGACGTTAATGAGTTATGAATAAAAAACTAATAATCAACGGTTGTAATATAAGATAACTTCTATAAGATGAAGTCAAATGTCTAAATGTTTTAAAGGAATAGCGATGATAAAAAATGGTTAATATCTTAAATGTAACATTTGACCTTTAACCTTGTGTTCATTTTCAAATACAAGGTCGACGATGACCAACAGTTAAGGTCCCATAGGCACAATTCGAAGGTGGAAAAATGTGAAAAAGTTATGAGCTATAAACACATTAAAAACAACATTTTTTTAAAGGCAATACATTTTATTTTGTAAAACAACAAAAATTTTCTACTCAACATTAAGGATAAAAAAATGGGAGTTGATCAAGTTTTGTCCTCAGATAACATAAAATGTGATGAAAATATTTACGTGACTTTTGATTACATCATTATCATTCTAAGGTAACAGTTTAATTAGGCATAACAAGGTACATTTTTGTGGTAAATTTGAAAGAACAATATTGCTAAATTTGAAATAAGTCCGTTTTCTTATTACAATTTGGATAGTTTTTAGACAAGGATAGTCAATTTCACTACTAGTTTCCAAGAATTTTTTTTCCTATGTTAAAAATTATGAACAAGGTGTCGTCTTTTTTATTATGTATTTCAACTCAAAATTAGAATACATCTGCTTTAAAAAAAGACGGAAGAATTACTTTGCTAACGCGTTAAACACATGTTTACAATAAAAAACGACATTTCAAATAAAAAATATTACCTTTTGGTAACGCTACGCAACGTAACGTAAATACAAGTGTTTCTGCAAATACACTTGACATGTTATTAAGTGGCTACGTCTTCTAGTATAACATTTTAAGAACTTTAAACACTTATTGAAATCTTTTCCTAAATTATCTGGCATATTTTAGATATTGATAACTTTTAAAAAAATGTACAGCACAAATAATGTTAGCATCATTGGATTTTTATTGTGAAATGACACATCAACCTACAATATTTATATCCAAATCGCGTTTTGAACTTAATTTAACTAATTTGAGCATAGTGTTTGGGTATTCAAATACATAAATTAAAAATACATCATCTAGCATTCAATGATTCACTATACGTTCTTGTCAATTAGTTGGTAACGTAAATATCATAAACTGATATACAACTTTAAAGGGTCATATTTTTATCATATTTTATCATTATGTCATGTGGGCACGGAAGCTTTCTTCAATGCATTCTTTTTCCTCCGTGTTAATCTTCCAAAACCGTGCACTTTTTCCAGATGCTTCCAAACTATCAATCTTGAAAATGACATCATATTTTTGTTACACCATATAATATCTGGTGAGCTTGGCCAACGAAACATAGACTTCGCTTTCTCCAAAAAAGTGACCTGACCGTCTTCTTCGTCTATGTCTAGGATTTTCCCTATGTCATAGACACATGCAATGATGTTTCCAATATCAATCTCATTGATAATGTTCTCATGGGTTATCTCATCACTACTTTGATTGTCATCCATTTCAAAACGCGTATCCTCCATTACAGTTTTCTCTTGGTTACTTTCGTTAGATGTAACTTTTTGTTGACTCCAAGCATCACAAAAATCGCCGTTCAAGCACGTTTCGCAGTAGCATGATGTTTCACAGCTCTGTGTTAGTCAAATCCTACAGCATGTAGCTTCGTTATTAAATAAATTAACCAATAAAATACAATCTTCTAAGTTTCTACTTCTTTGTTATCACTAAAACACCAAGTATCGTTTTTTAACAACCTCTTGGAGCGTTGAAATTTGTCTTGTTTATCAGTTTTACTATTTCTAAACCCAGAATAACATTTGATATTTACGTTACCAACTCAACTATACGTCTAGTTTGTTTTGTGTTGTATCATGTCATTACATATCATCATGCTGTGTGATCAAATGTTGTTTTACTCAATATGCACTGTTTAAATATATCTAACCGTTCCATCCTTACTGTTGTACAAAATATTTTGAATGGAAACAGATGTCTTGACAGTAGAAAATATGCTAATCATGAAATGTGAAATCGCATTTAAACTGATAAAATAGTTATGAAATCTTGTGACAAACAGATAGAGGAATGTTATTATATATAATATTTGCATGCTCAACTTGAAATGTCTCCAAAATGTCTATTAAATGACAAAAATATTTACGTTACCTTTAGTAACGTAAATATTCTCTAGCTTTAAAGCATTGTTTTTGTTCATTACATACATAAATATGGATGCGAATTCACATAATTCACTCAATGAACAACTGTAAAGAAAATCTTACATCGGTAAATACATTAATTTATATTTCAAAAATCAGTTTCCAAATAAACATACATACCTTACCAATCCAGGATTATTCCGACTTCAATAAACTCTATTTACAATATACGCCATTCAAAACAAAAGGAAGTTGTCAAGTAATGACGTCAAAATGACGCTGAGAGAATACTAAAATATATATGCAAATACGAATCCGTTTCTTAATAGGCAGATTTCGTAACGTAAATATCGGTATCGTAAATATTAATTGGGAACTCAACCAATTATAATTTGCGCATCTTTGATGTAATAGTACGTAAATTCACTAATTTTACATAAAAAACATCATGGAGTTTTAAATACTTTGTCATTTGATCTTTTTTAATACCGTTTCGGTAGATTCGTGCATCACGTAAATATCTCCGAATTTTATAATCTTGTTAAACTGTTTAGAAATATGATTTTAAGAATTCCTTATAATGATTTTTCACAGCAAATTTATGGTTTTAATTAATAATTACATTCGACACGTCAAATGGGCAAAGGTTCATTTTCGTATGTGTAATGCAATTTTCTCATCGTTGATTTGAAAACCTACTGTTTAAGCTTTAAACGATCATGGGACATAACATTTTTGAAAATAAAGTATCGATCCAAGAAAGTAATTTTAATTGTTTGCAATAACTTACAAAAATTGACATGGTTCTTAACCAAAAACATTATTATTAAGCTAACTTACGCGTGATGATGTTCGTTTTTATGCTTTAATTTAAGAGACATTGTCTGCGACAGTAACGTAAATACTGTTTTGACAAAAACAATTGTAAAATTAAGAGGAAAAAACCCGACAAAATACTTGCAAATGTTGTCTATTTAAGTTTCCATTGGCTTCTGTTGCAAATTTAGTAAACATGATTTTTATTTATTGTACTTTTTAGTCAAAATTACCAGTTTATTAGAAGGACATGCATTTGTGCCTATGAGATATTGATCTTCATAATACATTTCATTGATCCAGGGGAAGTAACTCTGACACAATGTCAATCAAAAAAGGACGATTCAAGCAAGACCTTTATAAGATCTACATTTTGGTAAAGGTTTCAGTTTCTTATCTATGTGTTTAAGGCAAAGAACTGCATACAACACAATGTCAAAAATTAGAATTCGATCTTGACCTTTGACCTTGTGACCATTGTCAAGGTCAATGATGACCAACAGTGAAAACTTCAAGTCTCTATAACATCTGGTTCATGAGTTACAGGCACACCATCAACTTCCAATACAGAAGGGGAATTAACTCCTATAATAAGTAGTCGAAATGTTAAATTTGCGTTTCAAGACAGTTAGATGTATATAGGATTCTTGGTCTGATTTAATAAGTAACTCAATTAAGTACGGTCGTGGATAATTTCAAATGTTCAAAGTACTCTATACGTCGCTAATTTTTTCCTGTACTTGTATGCGGGAAGCGTTCTGAAACAGCGTAGTGTCTAGCGACTATGCAAACAACTGTTATTTTTGCTTGCCATTGTTTCAATGGTTCGCAACAGATACAGAGACAACACCGCACATCATGTCTATATTTGTAGTCGACATGTCCATAGTGTTGAACACTGCATAAGCATAGTCTTTTACGTTTCGCAGCGACTACTAATAAAACTGATATTTTGTGTCAATTTATGCTGCACTGTAACAGAATGTGACAGCTTCCATTTCTACTGAGAAACTGTGACGCATACAACTCCTTGTCTATCACCGCCCGCTCATAAACGAGTCGGGTACCAGAATTTATTCAAATACTGCCATGAAGAATTGTTTATATTTTATAAATCCATTTTAAGAGGATTGATCGATGTAACACCTTTATATTGTTTTTTTTTCTTCTCTTTTTAGAGATACTGTGTAACAACTGTTGCTGTCAGAATTGGGTTGTTCAGAAAGCCTTCTTCATTGTACAGAAAAAGAATACGCATGAACGCAATAATAATTTTTATGATTTTTGTATACTTGGTCATTCTTTTAGAAGGTGCAAATAAACATGCATTACATACATGCGGTATTTGCGGTCGACAGTGTAGTGTAGATTATTTTAACCGAGGTTTAGCAAACGTTCCGATATATCCGAAAGGTACATTAGGATAATATGAAATAACAATGGCATAAGTACTTTGTTACGAAGCGTCTTCAGCACTGCCTAATAGTTTGCAATCGATCTCTTTTAACAACTGTAGATTTAGAGCAGTAATTAACAAGCAGACATATTTTTTATAAACTTTCCGATTTGACTGCATTTAATGATTTGACGAGTGGGACGTTCAGAAACCTATTGAGCCTTGTACGCATGTCAAATGTTATATCTTTACATATTTCCGGAAACAACAGGACAGATTATGAAATCAATTCAAATTACTCACTGCTTGGAAAGTTGGACACTTTAAAAAGAAATAACTGTAAGCCTTAGCAACAATCTTAACAACTAAAAAACATCAACCAAAATAAATCAGCGGTAATTCTTTGTAGGACTCGCAAACATTGTGATGTACTGCAGCATATTCAGAAGACTGAAGCTGTAATTTAATCCATTTAAACGTATTTTTGACTGAATAATTTGCGTCAATTCCATATAGATAAACACAGTTAACGGTAAAACGCAATACAAAGGTATAAACCCTCCCTGGCACAGAGAACATAACTGGTTCCCAGATATAACCTCTACCACACGTCATTTCCCGTGTACTTCGGGACTGCATTTGTCTTCTGCCCAAGATGTTTGAAGACCGATGTATGAAATAGAAATACACGAGATCTTATACCCAGAATCAATTGCGTGGAGATTGGTATAAATAGTCTGAGCCTTACAATTTTAGTCGTCAGCAGTTCTTCCTCTTTTAGTATTTCACATGTAAACTTGTTTGAACTTACAAAAACTTAATTTTTTGATATTATTATATTAGTATCAGTATCAAACTCATTTGATTGAACAGACTCGTAACTTAAGTTTGTATTATCACCAATCAAATATCTAGAAGCATTAATACTTTCTCATACGTCAATGAAAGGGTACCACAAAATGCACTGATGGACATGCCCAAATTTAGATCTTTCTAGGAATATTAATTGTTTGCATGGAAAAAGATAACAATTAGTATTTTATAAGGAAAGTTTTAATAACCTGCATTTGGATAATAATTTAATTACCATCAGTTTCTTATAAGGTTCTAGAGAGTTTAAATATATTTCCTTTATATGGAAATAAGTTTCATTGCAGTTGATGAGGGCTTCGGTGGCCGACTGGTTAATGTAATTCGTCTACTATTGATCACGTGGTCTGTCAACTCTGAGATTGCGGGTCCATTTCTCACAGCAGGCAGGGTGCGCTAGACTCCAATCTTAATTGACAAGGATTTCCAGTTTTCCTTCCGGGTTTTCTCTGGGTACCTTTGGCTTCCTCCCCAAAAACTGGACGCCATTATATAGCTGAAAAATTGCTGAAAGGTAAACAACATTTAAACAAAGAACTAAACTACACTGAACACCAGTGTTTTTACCGGACACTTCGAATCCTTATTCCAATACAAAAAGGACGACTAAATATACCTAAAGAATTTCATGTGAAAGATATTCACTTGCTGCATGGTGGATTATGAGTCAGTGAGCTTATATATAATCGTCAGCAATTTTCTTAATGCTTGAATATGTGTTTGTAAATTGAGAGACAAAACAAGATCAAACTGGTTCATTCTTGACATATATATTTATAATAGCGAGCACAGCTCGCAGCGGGCAGCGAAGCTGCCCGCGAAGAGCGGTGAGCTCTACGGCAATTACGTGTCACGTGATCAAAATGAAATCACGTGATCAAAATCTGCTTAATGCTGATATTGATTTTTTTTCGTCCGGAAGTTGATATCGTCAAAAAACTGGAACAAAGTGAATGAAGAAGCACTAAATTTAATTTTAAAGAAAGACGTAAAAATAAATTGACAACGATAAAAAGTTAATGTTATATTTAAAAATAACAACAAAAATTTCATACTATTTTTTGCACTCTCTAAATCGATCTTTAAAAACTGACAATCAAATTACATTTCATGTGACGTCACCATTACAAAGTAAGACGTCACGTGACCACTGGAATGTAGTTGAGGCACTTTTAGGGTATTCGGGAGTAACGTCAATTATGAAAGCGCATTATATATAAATAATAAAGGACTATATTGTCTGTGCTCGCATTTTGGCAATGCCTACTCCATATTATTTATATCAAGAATGAACTAGTTCGATCTTGTTTTGTCTCTCAATTTATAACCTCATATGTAGGGATTAAAAAATTGCTTACTATTCAAACATTGGCGCTAGTTATATAAATGGTAAAGGTCATAAAAATAATAAAATATAATAAGTTATTTACAAATTGTATTGAATATTAGTGTGGGATAAACACAAACAAAAACCCACGTTACTGTTATTGTCATTCAATGGCGATTGTCTGTACATTTTAATGTCACTGCGGGGAGGGTTTTCCTAATTTACCTGCACCAAACTTAGATGAGTTGCCAGTTTTCCTGCCAAATGTCAGGTATATTTAGTGGCTTACGGCTTCCCAATTGTTCTCTTAAAAGCACAGAAGAACTCAAAAATACTTACCATCATAAATTTAGATATTTTACCTATTCGCAGCTTGTGAACCGGAAACACAAACAAATACCCTTTGAGACAACCCCCATTCCCACCTGGCGCATGTGCAACCATAATCTCCATCCGTTTTCTGTGAACCGAGCAGACAGTTCCCAGAGGGGGGTGAAGGGGAGGTGGGAGGGACCTTTAATTTATGATGGTAAGTATTTATTTTACCAAACCAAATTTTAATTCTAAAAATTGAGTTTTTATTACAATAAATACGTTATCATCATAAATTTAGATATAAACTCAATTTAACGTTATGCTGAATACCCTGAAAATTGGGGAACCATGTGCATTACCTGCTGTTACTGGTCCGAAGCAAAAGGTTTTCACAAAACAGGGTATAGAGCGTAAGAAGTGGTTAAACGTACTACTAACTGACCGTCATTAACCAACCTACAAAACATCTAATAAGAAAGAATAGCAATATACCAGGAGGAGGTTAACGCTTTAAGTTCATTGAACCTTAACTTGAAGCTTGAGAAAGTTTGAGAAGCAGACTTAAAAAGCTATGAAAGTTTTAACAAATCCAAGTAATAAACATTTAGCAGAAATAAACCCGAATTCCCTTCTTGAAAGGGACAAAGACGGGTAAAAGCTAAGGTTTTCTCAAGCTAGAAATCCTAGACAAATATTTCAGCTAGATTCTAATTGGAAAAAATTCTTATCACCTACATACAATTTTACCTCTGAGGTAAGGTCAGAAAGGTGACAGTGTCATAGACTTTTCCTGCAAGTAGAATCTTGGCTAGGAGAAGGAGTCTGTAATTGTAATTCTCGACTTTTATTAAATTGACAAGGATTGCCAGTTTTCTGTCTTGGAAGAAAACAGAGGAACTAAAGACAGAAAAAATAGTTCCAGTGCCCTCCATAGTACTGATAGAAACAAGTAGGCTTTCTAACTAGTTTCCACTAAGGGAAAAAGTGGGACAACCTGCCCCCGCCCTGAATCCCAGGAAGAGGAGTGGTAAACCAGACCTATTCCAAAGGGATAGTACTGAAGGAGGGGCACATAATTTCCAATGTTTCTCACTTTTCAACTAAGGGCTTAATGCCTGTAGATGAAAATCGAGAAGAACTAGGAACAGTTAACCTCTCTATACCAAAAGGAGGCACTGAACCCCAGGGATTGGCAGAAGAGGAAAGTGACTCACCAAGATGTGGACATATTCCTCTTATTATAAAATAAATTGCAGATAAAATCTTCAGCAATGGGTGAACCTCGAAAAACTAATGTATTAAGATTGTCCAAGGGAACTCAAACAGAAGAACTAGGAATCACTATCTCTTTCCCAAAAAGAGAATGAGATATTGAAAACAGAGGATAGGCAAAGAAGGAACATGACTCACTGAAAAGTGGACAAGTTTCTCCTACTATCCAAAGAACAGACTGAACATACAACGTCCCCATTGAATGGACCTTGTTTAGTCCTTTACGAAGTTTACCAAAGACCCAAACTGAAGAAGCAGGATTAGCTGACCTCTTTCCACAAAAGGAATGAGGTACTGAACCCTGAGAAAAGACAGAGGAGGAACATGACTCACTGAGAAGTGGACAGTTTTCTCCTACCATCTAAAGAAAAATAAGACTTCACCACTGGGTGGACCTTGTTTCCTTCTAGATGTATTGAAGTTTACCAAGGAAACCCAAAAAGAAGAACTATGATTAGCTGATCTCTTTCCACAATAGGAACTAGGTACTGATTTCTGAGGAATGTTAGAGGACGTAAATGGATCAAACCTTACTCTAGTCATAACAAGGACTCCTACAAGCCTATAGACGGAGGATTATCAAAATTCTCAAATCTCTTGATAAATAGAAGGGTGCCTAACAACAGACACTGTAAGGCCCCTAGACTACCATTAACTTGCAATAAGGAGCACAGAGGACAAAAGTCAAAGCCAATTATATGACAGAGTCCAATAAGATCAATGATCAACAGAAAAAAATATCATCTTCTCTAGAAATATGCAAGACATCCAAGACTGAGTATTTACAAAATCTCGAAGAATGAAAAGTAAGCAAGGGTACCTAACAAAAAATAAGGGAGGCCCTTAGCTTACCATTAACTTGCAGAAAATTTGACAAGAAAACTCAAAGAATTACTCGCCTTTGTCCTTCAGTCAAATTCTACTAGCTGCCATACAATGTTAAGCCATATGTAGAAACTGAGGACAACAGTCAGGAGATTTTCCTGACTGAGAGCAAGAATTTGAGAAAGAATCGAATGGTTTCAAACCTTATAAAGCCAAATTAGCTTTACCCTTCCCAAAGAGGAACTATGGATATTGATATCCTCTGGTTAAATACTTACCTGGGAAGGACTAGAGATGAAACCAACAATTAGGAAGAGAAAGATCAAAATACCTACCAATGTATTATTTCATATAATTTATTAAATTAGTTAATACATTTATAACAAATAATTATAATCAATACGTATAATAATTTTATTATAACATACCACTATTAAATTTAAAGACAAAATAAATTTAAATAATGGCCCTGAAACGAAGTAGGTTACCCTGGCAAAAGAACCATTCCTCATGCAAATGGGAAAAAAATTTATACTACACAGACCTTATTACCACAGTGTCAACAATTGTACATGTAGACTGTTTGCCACAGCACATGGTAGGCTAATGGAAATGTAAAATTACTTACATGACATTCAGTCAGGTACCTTTACCCGACCGAATAAAACAATAAATACTTTATGTAGTGATTGAGAAGTGTAATACTTACATGAACTTCAGTCTGGTAACTTTACCAGACAGAAGAAAACAAAAATATTTTTAACGGAAATGGAAGTTCTTTACGTAAATAAAGAACCGCAACCGGAAAAAACACGTTTGACCGGAAACATACTAATGTCTGTTGGTTCGAAGACATTTCGTTTTAACTATGCAACATTTATCCCAAAACTCTTCCTATGTAATAATAGAAAGCTAAAGGGATAACCGGCCGCCGTGTAGACTGTAGAGTAAGTGTACTGTATACTGTATAGTAAGTCGAGACTTTGACTTTGTTCAATGTTCAACCTGAACAAAGAAACAAAATGTAATAAAAGCAATAATATTACAGTTTTCACTCCTAAAATAAACATAATTCTTCAAAAATAAGTTTCCAATGTAACAGGTTTTGGACCGTCAACAAAATAATTAACGTGCTGCTTGGTTCAAAGAACCGGAAAAAATGATGAAGATTATGGTTGCACATGCGCCAGGTGGGAATAGGGGTTGTCTCAAATGGTATTTGTTTGTGTTTCCGGTTCACAAAAATATCTAAATTTATTATGGTAAACGTATTTATTGTAATAAAACGTGATATTCTTTTAACACAATTTCCGGGTTTGTGTCCATATTTGTAAACCCCACACATGGACGATCCAATAACGGTAGGTTTACTCGAATCTCTGTAGTCCATATTTTATTCTGTAGTAACTTGACTTACACTGGATTGGCTAGAACCGACATGACTTATGTGTTGTTTACTCTTTCGGAGCACGTGCATTAACTCTCGTTTCTTGGATTTTGCGTGTTGTTTTCTTCTGTTTGTTGTTGTGTCTCCCAAGGCTTTGTATTGATGTTTTGTATTGCGAGGTTTGATTGCCACTTTGGAATTTCTTCTCGTATTTCTTTATATGCATTTATCAGGGTTGTTGAGAGTGGTCTGTTGTCCCATTTGATACCCTTTTTATTGTCCGTAAACGTTTTTCCACGTATTGGTTCTTCAAACTTATTATGGTTTGTTATGATGGTTTCATTCTACGCCTTAAATGTTGCTCGCTGAGCATAAATAACTCTTTTACTGCACTAATAACTAGGAGGGGGCTGGTTTCATCCTTATTTGCCACATGTTACGAAGAGGATAGGTATATGTACTGCACCTACATTTCGAATTTTTATTTTGCTTGCTTTTCGTCACTTTTAACGGAAAAATATATTACTAAACGGTTAAATTAACAAAATGCCAATGCAGCGTTAAGCACTCAATTTGAATGTTGTGACATATTTCATTCATTCATCCATTCATTTAAAAACAATATGAATTCCAGTACTGTCAGATGATCGCCTTTTCAAAGAGTTAATTGTTTTATTGAAATCTCAAGACGCAGTACAAATATTGCTTTTTAAAAATTTCTTATATAGCTTTTTATACGTTAGACGTTTACCGATACCTTTTTTACCGTTAAATTTTACAATGAAGTCATGACGGACTGAGCTCAGACTAAATTCCGATTTAATACAAATTTATCACTCATAATTTAACCAATTGAGGGAGATATTTTGTCATTAATATAATCTTTGGTGTTAACGCATAACACATTATCGCTTTCGTCTCCCACGAATCTAGCATGTGTTATGTATTTTTTTCAATGTCAGATTTCGTTGTTTTGTAGAAAAAAGTACCAAATTTCTGTATTTGCGGTCATGTGGACGTCCAATATGAATTTGTGGAATAGCATTAATTTAAAATACATGACATACATTAAGATTGTAGGAGTATCTTGTGAAATGTAAGGAGTTTTTCATGATTTTTCAATCTAATTTTAGTATAAATGATATGGCAAGCCATTAGAGTAGAAAAGTATAAAGAGGACAATTTAATCGAGGTAAGTTACTATGCTTTTGTCAAAGTATCTGAAACGATACACTGTTGACGCGAAAATGACAAGGTAAGCATGAGTTGTTTTCTGATTTGATATAATGTTCTTTTATTTTATTCATTTATTTAATGAAAAATAATGATATAAAAACAGATTAAGAAATAATATTCAGGGCAGAATTATTTTGATAATGTTATTTTTATTGTTGTTTCGTTTATTGAGCAATATTATTAATTGATAATTTCGATGTCTTTTAATTTGTCCAACGCCTACCAAGTGATTGTTTGTACTTTGGCAGATTGTCTGAACTACTTTTGCGGATTGCATGGTTCTAAAAATTCTAAAAATTCTAAAAAAAAACCAACAATTCTATACATTTGGCGACGTCAGCAAATATGGATAACAACAAAATTACAGGGGTTCTCTTCAATTTTAAGTAATACATAATATAAAAATAGTCTTTTTATTAAGTCATTTAAAACTGCATATATCCATCGATATTGTATTGACTCGGAGAAAGGCTGTAATGTATATTATTCCACCATTCTGGTAGTCTTGGTTTCCCGTTGATCTAAAGTCCGGAGTACTCAGAGAAAAGCCCGGACCTTTGGAATGTAAATTGGCAATCCTTGTAAATTAAAAATAAAGTCGAGAGCACCTCGCCCGTAATGTATTTCACTGAATTTTTTTACATTTTTTCAATGGAAATAACTTTTCGTATCTGCAACAAGTGTCAAGCTACTGTAGGAAAGAAACAAAATATTGGTACTGGCGGATCTGTACTAACCGGACCGGTTTCAAAGTATATCAAAAGATCAGTACCAAAGCGTACTTTTATTTCGACCGTAAAAGTACAGAACATCTTTAAATAAGATTTTTATTTCTATAGTACTTTGACGGGATTAAGATTCTGTAAGTGTCAAAAAGAAAGGGTCAATTTTACACTATATGACGTTCGAAATGGGAGAAAGCTATTAACACGAGGCTAATCTGTGATTATGAAATCTGAAACTTTCTACTACAGTACTCATCTTGCGTCTACTACAGTACTTATCTTGCGAAGTTTTACGGTCCCGAGACAAAAATACCAGAAACGTTAAAAATGGTAGGAAGATACAATTTTTTTGGTTTATATCATGTAATTTTTAATCGGATTTTATATTCAGTAAAATTTGGCAGATAATTTAACGAGCGCGTCCATAAAGAAAACTTAGACTGGATATTAAGAAAGAAAAACAATACACAGCAAAAATTGCTACGGACGTAAATCATCCGTTTTCCTTACGTAAAACGTCCGTTTTTCACATCCGTTTTACGGATGATTAGCACCACGGATGTTTTACGGATGGCAGGTACATCCGTA
Source organism: Limnoperna fortunei (assembly GCA_944474755.1). Lineage (NCBI taxonomy): Eukaryota > Metazoa > Mollusca > Bivalvia > Mytilida > Modiolidae > Limnoperna > Limnoperna fortunei. The sequence continues at coordinate 39,378,414 of OX104115.1, forward strand.
AAACGTACGTAATCGTTCCGTAACTGTCCGTATTACGTACGTTTAACGGATGGTAATTGTAATGGGTCGGCGTTATTTGTAACGCGGTCCTGCTTTCTAAAAATAGATTTAGGGACTCCTCAGATATATCTGGTAACCCAAACACTAAAATATCGACACCGACGTAAAAATATTAAATTTCCCTCCAACTAACGCCGACCATTGTAATGTGCAATGCGGCCGTTTTACGGATGTATTATCCAGCCGTTTTACAGATGTAAAGGCTTACCATTAATAAACTCCTCTTCTGTTTTTATATATTGTTATTATAAAAGGTAAATATGTTATAAACATTTCTATATATCTTTTACCTTGTCTTAAAAAATATAATCATATAGTGAACCTTCAGACCATTTTTTTCAGACCAAAAATGCATTATGTAGCTCTAAGTAAGAAAAATGAAATAAGAAAAGTGACAGTTACAATTATTTAATGTAACTATATAAAAGAATACAAAAGTAAATGTCCAAAAAAAAAAGGAATGAATGTTCATGGATTGCACACCGTCCTTTCACACTGTCCTTCAGTTCTCTGTCCCTGAAAAAAACAAACAAAAACTATAGTATCATACAAAATTATTTTTTATGTTATGAACCAATACATCTAATTTAACTAGCCTACACTGTATAATCAAAATTATCTTCACTTGAATTAAACATGATTTTCACCCAAAATGAGCAGCTTCACATGAACTTGGTGCAAAACAATCAATCCCATGAAAATCGTGTTTATGGGATGCAGGACACTTTCACTATAATTTGTCAATGAATTTTCTTTAAATTCACCATAAAGTTAGTTTTTTTTTTATACAAGTTATCATAATTCAAAATAACAAATAGGGGTTGAGCTTTTTTCTAGGGGTTGATCACTGAAATTTTAAAAATTTTCTAATAGATTATACATGTACAGAGATAATATTACACAAATTCTGTCAATGAAAATTTCTGAATTTGTTACGTAACGTCATGCAATTGGTATACAATTTAGTGAATGAATGAAAAATAAGGGTCTCTGAGTTAAATTTTTGTTCATTGGGAAAAGACTGATCAAAATGTGCTAAAAAATAGTATTTTTAGTCAAAATTACCTCCCTTGTTAAAAATTTCATATTCATGATGTTCATTTCACATGAATTTGGTGTGAAGTTCACATAAAATTCACGTTAAACTCACGTGAAGCTCATTTCATGTGAAATTTACGTGAAGATAATTTGAAATTAACAATTTATTTGTCAAGGAAATGAACAATTAAGAAGAATCTGCTTTTTTTTAAAAGTGTATTCTACAGTTCAAGAGAACTCTGGATGTCATTACATTTATAATGATCAACAAACATAAACAGCAATGGGGAAAAAATAAGTGTAAATTTAATGGTAAGTGTGAGAAAAACAATCAAATTGACATAATGAATTCGTTACTTATGATCAATTTCACACTTACATATTTTTTAGAAATCCACTGCAGAACTTTGCTAAAATTTGCATGACTCCTAATAGGAGTTATTTCAGATTAACCTTAAGCTGACTAACCACTGATCATTTCATTTCTTGTAAATATAACCCAACTTAAGACTATTCATTATATATCTTTTAACTATTGTATTTTGTTGACAACTACAAGTGTACAAGAGGTACAATTAGTGAAAAACATAAAATGTGTATTTCTACATGTTTGTGAAATCTTTGTATTGATATGTTTTATTGAAAACAGTTTTATGCAAAATGTTAGTAGGAAGGATGTTTTGTTTTGAATTGTATTTTTAGACTTTTGAATAGAGTATCTATGCAGATGAATTTTCAGAAGATGAAATACATTTCAGATCCATTTCAGTTTTTGACTTAATTGTGTTAATTTGGGATTCAGGTGCCAGTGAATTTCTTGCTTACGTTAAAAGAAATTTGCATTTTTCTTTTGAACAAAAACTGTACATACCTAAAACCTCTCTTCTTTTCTGCACCCTTTTCTTTTCAATGTCAAGTAGGGTTTGCCATTTTTCTGCCCCCTGTTTAATTTTGTCAACACTTTGTTCATAAAACACTTTAAACTGTTCCCAAAAATCCGCTGGTCATGAAGACGTTGGGAACAGCAACTTGCCTTTGTATAAGAATGATCTCTGCAAAATTAAATAAATTTAAAATCTTAAATGGGTGAAATGTTTTCCCCATAGAGATTTGTAAGAGAAATTATTATGTATCATTCATGAAACAAATTGCATTGAAAGACTTGGCTTACTAAGTACTAAATCTGGTCTAAAATCAAGAAAAATCCATGGTTTATCAAAGCAAATGATTGATCCTTAGAAGTCATATTTAAATATTAATTTTTAGAATTTGGGTACTATGTATTAAAAAATGACAATTGGCTTTAAATTATAGTATAAGAACAATAATTCTTTTAAATTCTGAGAAAATATGTAAAAAAATCAATATCAAAATGAGGAAATGTGAAGATTATTCTAAACATACCCATAAATCCTTACAACAGTTGGGAGGGAATATAGTTACGAAATTAACCATATTGTATTTCAAGCTCTGACGTAAAATTTAAATTTTACAGTAACAAAAACATTTACCTAACATTGCATAAGTACCCAAATTGCATTGCTATTTTGTGAATTGAAAATGTTTTGTCATTTACCTGGATAGTTAGCTTTGATGATGACAGTTTCTCACAGAGGTTAATTTACTCCGGTACCAACACAAAAGGAAATCCAGATCAATAAGATAATCTCCCCTGAATGATTTTGACACCAATACATTTTATTTAAGTAATGACCGTCAAATATCATTCAGGGGAGATCCTCTGATTATTAATGGGTATCCTTTGTGGGAGTGCTATTGGTATTTCTAGTTTGTAGTTGATAATAAACTATTTGCATACTGTAAGCAAATAAAACTTATATTATCGGTCAAGTTTAAGGAATTCATTTCGTTGAAGTTAAACTTCACTATGACATCATGCTTTATATAAGTTATCAGGATGACAATGTAAGAATTTGCAAAAAAAAATGGTCAATTTTTTTTTTAGATAAAAAGCCTTTGTAGAAAAATCTGTTTTTCAAATTCTGTTTTTTTTTTCACTATCACACACAGTTTAAACTGTGCCAAATATCACCTATTTTAGAGTACTTTAAGATGAAAACAAGCCCTGCTACCCCAATTTTTCTTTATATTTTTCAACATAATTAAGTAAGGTCTTTTAACATGCAATTTTTCAGAATTTTGTAGGACAGCCGCACAGTGTACTCGGTGAATTCATTTACACAGTGATTCTGAGTAATGTCATAGTGTACTTTGTGAATCAGATTAATGTCACGGTATACTCAGTAAAACAGAGTAATGTCATATTGTATACATTAAATCAGATTAATGTCACAGTGAATCAGAGTAGTGTCATAGTGTACTCGGTGAATTCATTTACACAGTGATTCTGAGCAATGTCATAGTGTACTTTGTGAATCAGATTAATGTCACAGTGAATCAGAGTAGTGTCATAGTGTACTCGGTGAATTCATTTACACAGTGATTCTGAGTAATGTCATAGTGTACTTGGTGAATTAGATTAATGTCACAGTGTACTCTGTGAATCAGAGTAATGTCATAGTGTACACAGTGTAAATCAGAGTAATGTGAGTGTACACAGTTAATCAGAGTAATGACATAGTGTACACGTTAAATCCAAGTAATGTCACAGTGTACTCAGTAAATCAGATAAATGGTATAGTGTACTAGGTGAACAGGTTAATGTAATAGTGTAATCTGTGAATCAGAGTAATGTCACTGTACTCCGTGAATTATAGTAATGTCATATTGTACTAGGTGAATCAGATTAATGTAATAGTGTACTCTGTGAAGTAGAGTAATGTCATAGTGTACTTGGTGAATCAGAGTAATGTCATAGTGTACTTGGTGAATCAGAGTAATGTCACTGTACTCAGTGAATTATAGTAATGTCATATTGTACTAGGTGAATCAGATTAATGTCATAGTGTACTCTGTGAATCAGAGTAATGTCACTGTACTCCGTGAATTATAGTAATGTCATATTGTACTAGGTGAATCAGATTAATGTCATAGTGTACTCTGTGAATCAGAGTAATGTCACTGTACTCCGTGAATTATAGTAATGTCATATTGTACTAGGTGAATCAGATTAATGTCATAGTGTACTCTGTGAATCAGAGTAATGTCACTGTACTCCGTGAATTATAGTAATGTCATATTGTACTAGGTGAATCAGATTAATGTCATATTGTACTAGGTGAATCAGATTAATGTCATATTGTACTAGGTGAATCAGATTAATGTAATAGTGTACTGGGTGAACAGGTTAATGTAATAGTGTACTCTGTGAAGTAGAGTAATGTCATAGTGTACTTGGTGAATCAGAGTAATGTCATAGTGTACTTGGTGAATCAGAGTAATGTCACTGTACTCAGTGAATTATAGTAATGTCATATTGTACTAGGTGAATCAGATTAATGTCATAGTGTACTGGGTGAGCAGGTTAATGTCATAGTATACTCTGTGAATCAGGGAAATGTCAGAGTGTACTCTGTGAATCAGAGTAATGTCATAGTGTACTTGGTGAATCAGAGTAATGTCATAGTATACTCGGTGAAGCAGAGTTATGTCATAGTGTACTTGGTGAATCAGAGTAATGTCATAGTGTACTTGGTGAATCAGAGTAATGTCATAGTGTACTTGGTGAATCAGAGAAATGTCATAGTGTACTTGGTGAATCAGAGTAATGTCATAGTGTACTTGGTGAATCAGAGAAATGTCATAGTGTTCTTGGTGAATCAGAGTAATGTCATAGTGTACTTGATGAATCAGAGTAATGTCATAGTATACTCGGTGAAGCAGAGTTATGTCATAGTGTACTTGGTGAATCAGAGTAATGTCATAGTGTACTCAGTGAAGTAGAGTAATGTCATAGTGTTCTTGGTGAATCAGGTTAATGCCATAGTGTGCTTGGTGAATCAGAGTAATGTCACTGTACTCAGTGAATTATAGTAATGTCATATTGTACTATGTGAATCAGATTAATGTCATAGTGTACTGGGTGAGCAGGTTAATGTCATAGTATACTCTGTGAATCAGGGAAATGTCAGAGTGTACTCTGTGAATCAGAGTAATGTCATAGTGTACTTGGTGAATCAGAGTAATGTCATAGTGTACTTGGTGAATCAGAGTAATGTCATAGTGTACTTGGTGAATCAGAGAAATATCATAGTGTACTTGGTGAATCAGAGAAATGTCATAGTGTACTTGGTGAATCAGAGAAATGTCATAGTGTTCTTGGTGAATCAGAGTAATGTCATAGTGTACTTGATGAATCAGAGTAATGTCATAGTATACTCGGTGAAGCAGAGTTATGTCATAGTGTGCTTGGTGAATCAGAGTAATGTCATAGTGTACTCAGTGAAGTAGAGTAATGTCATAGTGTTCTTCTTGGTGAATCAGGTTAATGCCATAGTGTAATTGGTGAATCAGAGTAAAGTCAAAGTGTACTTGGTGAATCTGAGTAATGTCATAGTGTACTGGGTGAGCAGGTTAATGTCATAGTGTACTTGGTGAATCAGAGTAATGCCATAGTGTACTTGGTGAATCAGAGTAAAGTCAAAGTGTACTTGGTGAATCTGAGTAATGTCATAGTGTACTGGGTGAGCAGGTTAATGCCATAGTGTACTTGGTGAATCAGAGTAATGTCATAGTGTACTTGATGAATCAGAGTAATGTCATAGTATACTCGGTGAATCATAGTAATGTCACTGTACTAAGTGAATTATACTGTAGTAATGTCATATTGTACTAGGTGAATCAGATTAATGTCAAAGTGTACTTGGTGAATCTGAGTAATGTCACTGTACTCAGTGAATTATAGTAATGTCATATTGTACTAGGTGAATCAGATTAATGTCAAAGTGTACTTAGTGAATCAAAGTAATGACATAGTGTACTTGGTGAATCAGAGTAATGTCATAGTGTACTTGATGAATCAGAGTAATGTCATAGTATACTCGGTGAATCATAGTAATGTCACTGTACTAAGTGAATTATACTGTAGTAATGTCATATTGTACTAGGTGAATCAGATTAATGTCAAAGTGTACTTGGTGAATCTGAGTAATGTCACTGTACTCAGTGAATTATAGTAATGTCATATTGTACTAGGTGAATCAGATTAATGTCAAAGTGTACTTAGTGAATCAAAGTAATGTCATAGTGTACTTGGTAAATCAGAGTAATGTCATAGTGTACTTGGTGAATCAGATTAATGTCATAGTGTACTAGGTGAATCAGATTAATGTCATAGTGTACTAGGTGAACAGGTTAATGCCATAGTGTACTCAGTGAATCAGAGTAATGTCATAGTGTACTCAGTGAATCGGATTAATGTCAAAGTGTACTTGGTGAATCATAGTAATGTCATAATGTACTCGATGAACAGAGTAATGTCATAGTGTACTTGGTGAATCAGAGAAGTGGCACATTGTACTCATTGAATGGATGATAGTATTTTGTTTTCTATTTCCATTTAACTTGTTTTCAATTATGTATGTTTTTGAAGTTGATGATTCAAGAAAATGTTTTTGTAATATAAATATATGAACATTTATATATAATGTGGTATATATAAAATTTAAAATCATTAATTTAAGATAAATTTGATAAGTTTTCTTATCTATATATTGACTGTATACTTGCCTTTAATAAATTATGATGTATTCATGTTCATTTATTGTGTTTTTTATCTATTATACTAATGCCCAATTCATTTTTAATCATCATCCGTATTACGGATGTTTTACGTCTGATTTACGTCTGTTTAATCTACAGACGTTTTACGGACGTTGTGCTTTACGTCCGTTAATGAAACGGATGTAAAACGGACGTTTTCAGTACTGGTTTACGGATGTTTCCGTTTTGAAAGTAAAACATATGGTAAACGGACGTTTTACGGATGTTTAGTTACACATCCGTTAAACGTCCGTAGCTATTTTTTTTTTCATATATGAAGGGTGCAACCCTTTAATTCGCTAATATCTTCCGCCTTTTTCGTCAATAATTAAATTAAAATTATAAATAGTTAAAGAGATTTAAAAACTTTTCATCGATTTATACATACATCATATATTATTTTGCATTATTATATTTTAATAGAATTGTGCGTGTTTTTGATTGGTCTAAAGACAAATTTCGGGTCACGATAAGTCGCAGCAGTACTAAAATTACATATACGCGCAATTCAATATTGACCTGGTTTTGACCAGTTCAAGCCTGTTTTTACGATTGTTCCAGTATAACTATAAATTTCAATGTTAGTGGTAATTGAATCATCTGTAATTATACAATATACTGTTGAAAATGTAAGAATAAAATGATTGATTTATTTATACCCTTTTCAATATTTGAAACTACAGGATTATCAGCAAAACAATATCAAAATGCAGTATTATAAAAAAATATTAAAGGTGACCAGCATTACAACAATTGCAAAATGTAAGCATCCTCTGTTTTTTTCTGACGAAGGAAGATGTCGATTTAATTCATGTAAAAAATCAATTACATATATACGGATGTTATATGGATTTCTCAGCCCTCAAAAATATATATTCACCTGTTCTAGCAGCTCGGTGAATATTACATTTCTTTCTGGGTGATAAATCCTGATAGCGACCTTTATCAAAGTCATTAATTGTATAATAAAACGACGAGTATTTACCGACCAAGAAGAAAAGCAATAGTGTGATATTCAGATAAAATCGACATTCAATACATTTTGGCAAACTATGGTAAATTCAATAAAAAGGCGTGTTTCCATTTAAACACATTTATTTTAATAATTCAACTGAATTAATTTTAAAGTCCTATGTGCAAAAATTTAAAAAAAATATCCATGCATGACATCTTCTTTCAACACCCGGGCCAAAATAAAACAACAGTTTATTTTCAGATTTATATACTTTACAGTCAAAACATAAAAAATAATTCTATTCATGCTGTAATTTATTTATATTAAGTGCTTTGATTGGATAAAAACACTTAAATGGCGTCTTCTCAGATAATTTATATATCGATATTTCCTTTGCGCGGACTACTTTCAGTATCCAATGTAAACAAGATGGCGTCCTCCTAGCGTATCGTCGGGGAGAGGGGACAATGTTTTCTCTGCCCCAATTATTTCAAATTAAATCGATTAAGATTTCAAATAAAATATAATATAAATACAATTTAGTGTTTCATTTTGTTTTTTTCCTATCAATATTCTACAGAACCGCGATTCCTTTGGTACTATGTTTTGCATATCCCTACGCTTTCCGGCCTAGGTACGTTTTGAGGTAGATGGGTTTCTGTAACTGTTTTTGCCGTTTTAAAAATCGCAACGATTATTTAACAGAATTATAAGGATTAACCACTGTGTTTTAGGAAACTATCAATGTGTAAACTCCGGCGACTCCCTCACAAACTTGACATAAAGTCCTTCGGACTTTAATTAGTTTGTGAGTGAGTCGCCGGAGTTTACACATTGATAATTTCCTAAAACCCAGTGTTTAATCCTATATTAATTGTAAATATATCCAGCTTTACATTTTGATAGTGAAAATATGTCGAAAAAGCAGCCAACAAATAAGAAAATAGAACACGTGTCTGAAATTATTGAAAAACACTGTACTAATTATATTCTACAAAATTTGTTATTTCAGAATGACGTCATTTTGCCATTTTCTGCTTTCCTTTGCTGTTATTGGAATATTCACATTTCCCAAAACAGTTTCAAAAGAACTGCTATTTCAGAATTCTTCATTGAATGAACGACCATTGATATTGGACCAATTTTTTAAAACTGAAAAAAAATTCGCCAACAATGACAGAGTACACATCAGCAAGAGAGGGTGTCGTTTATTGTGTCACTTTTGTACGCAGCACAGTATAAGACTTGGAACTATGTGTATACAACAATGTCACGCGGCAAACTTAATGGATGACGCAATTTCAATATGTCGGACACAAGTTTCCGTTTGAATAGATTATGCAGAATTAAATGATATATAGCATGCACACTTTCACATAGAAAAGGTCGAGCGATTGCTGGTAGATTGGCAATAAGTATTAGCTTTCCTAAAAAGCTAGCCGTCTTTAAGCTTTATTTTTCTTTGTGGACAAAAATACGTACTGTTAATGTTAAATGGCAATATGTATTGTTATTATTTACATCACTCCATTTTAAGTACACGATGTTTAGATAGCCAAATCAGGCACCCGCAAAATATAGGTCAGAGGCAGCGATTGAAGCATGCAATGTGCTAAGCATGACTAGATGCATCATACGTGGTAAGATAGTTGATGTAAACCTTGTCAGTAAGCAGGAAAAGAATTAAATTTTTCTAGTAACCGGAGTCATTTGTCCTTAAAATACAGAAGAGAGGCAGTATCCAAGAATGCATTTCGGTTAGTTCCTAGATGCATCATATTCACCAATATAGTTGATGTAGACCTGTCCGCGAAAATGTCACGCTTCGGAGATTTCCGGCAATTTTCTCCGTGTTTCTCCGTTTAAGTTTCATGATACACATTTTATGATAAGCATACACAAATCAATGCCACTTTCTTTTTAAAAACAGTTTGATTCTCATTATCTTGAATATGTTTTCCTTTTTTTTCATCGTAACCGATTCGTGATCGCTCGGTTTTTCTCGAGTGGCTACGTACGTTGGTCGGCCTATTATGATTGCTACCGCCCCGTAATCATGTGGGGTTTTAATCCTTAACTTAGCTCTGCTTATTTGTTGGCCAATCAGCAGCTTTCTCCCGATTTAGAAGCCAATCAAGACACAGCATTGTTTTTCTGTTATCCTTGAGGTACGTCTGGTTTCCGCAGTTTAGCTTTTGATTATTTGTCCCGTCTCGAATGCGAGACGGAAATAAAAAAAAACACATCTGTTTCTCTTTCTAACATTTTATTTGCATGTGTTTACTGTGTTAGATTATAATCTTTGCTCCGATATTGTAGCGATTCCTGGCTGATTGGTCTTTAGTTCTATCATCCTATTACTGTTACAGTATACAAGTTACACATAAGTCAACAGTGAGAGTTTATTGCTAGGAGAATAATATGTCATTTTCGCGGGGTTTCCAATAATTCGATTGTATTAATATACAATTAGTGACTTTAGATGAGATTAATATCATTATTTATCAACCGAAGAGATCGGATAATTACGGAGGCTATCGGCCGAGGTGATTATAGATCTCGAGGGTTGAAAAATCATGATATTAAATAAAATCTAAAGTTATCAATTGATTTATTATATGACACATACGACAAAAACTTTTTTTCAACAGTATCATTTTATCAACATAAAAGATAACAATTGAACCTTACACATATTTTCAAAAAATGTACGGACTTTCCCTGATACAATATTTAGGTACGAGTTGAAGCTTACTCAAGTAATGATCACCTCGCGTTCATAATTGTGCGGTAATTATCATATTTTGCAATAATACGTATAATACTCTTTGAACCAATGAAAATCTAAGTTATTTACAGTCATATAATAATAATTTGAGGAAAAACACGTTTCCCACGTTAATACATGTACTAGCATATTTTAGGCAGAAAATGAAAATACTGTATTATATTTACAGAATTATAAAATTTTGTGAGAAAATCACAAAAATGAAAAAATTCGACCTCGAAGCCACAATTATGGTATTAATCATATTATTATAGGATAATTACTTTTTCCGGAAATTATCGATTTGTAAAATACAGCTACTTACTCACAAACTAAAGTCCAAACGACTTCATATAAAGTTTTGAGTAAGGCGCCTGTGTCGTATTAAATTCTGCTACCATGACAACCGAGCTTTTTTTATTGTTCGGAATACTTATACGACAACCTAAGACCACGATGTGTTCCGAAAGATCGTTATGAAAGTTAGTCTCGATCATCCAGACGCTTAATTGCATTTGTGCGTCTGGATTCATCTCTATATTGAACTCGTAATCATTACGCTCAAAACTGGGCATAATTTTTGATTGGATGATATTGTATAAAAAAATTACTTCCGTTCATATCCAGAAGTGTATAAAAAATTGTACCAAAGTTTACATTTGAATATTTTTTTTATAAAATATTACTTTATAAATTAATTAAACAAATAGTATTGTTATGCACAATCAAAAGAGAATCTTACTGTGACGTCATTTTATATATGTTTGCATGGTTTTTCTGATCTAAAAATAAGGCCCTAAAATAGAATTATTGTTTTGTCTCCACCTATTGGTAGCGAAATTACAACAAGGTGATCCCAGACGCTATTATATATGCGTCTGGGTGATCGAGACTACATGAAAATCTGCCACCTAATAAAACGTGTTTGGATTATCTCCCTTCCACAAGTTAGAATCAGACTACCCGGTTTACACTTGCAGAAAAAAAAGAATCAATCTTTATTTGAATCGATTTAAAACAGTTCGCTTGCGTTTTCATTACTGGTAGCAAAGTCAAATACAATAGATTTTTTTTAAAACCGATACGTTTACATTTGCTAATGATTTAACCGTTCAGTTCTATTTATAATTAAGAACATAAAACAAATTGTTAAAAATACCAAGCAATGCATGCGTCATCTTTCATTTTAACCGCGCTTTTTATAACAGAAAGCATATAAGTAGTTGGATTGTCAGTCTTTCGTAGAATGGGAACGATTTACGTTTTCCACTGGATCTACTGTTACTTCATTCAATCTCGAAATACTTCGTCTTCAACGTTTTACTCAGGCTCTGCAATCATTAGCTGTCCTTGAAAAGTCATTCATTCTGTCCTTAATGTCACTTGCAATTCGTCTGTATACAGTTAGGTGCAGTCCTAACATAACATAAAGTTAACTTAAACCAGTCCAAATCTCTGGTCAAAATCTCTGCTTTTGAGAAAAAAAATCTCTGCTTTTTGACCAAAAACCAGTCAATTTGACCGCTTTTACAGGACAAAATTTTGTCCAAATCTCTGCTTTAAATATTGTCAAATTATCTGCTTTTGTCAAGTGGACAAAAACGGTTCAAATCTCTGCTTTTGTCAAATTGACAAAAACGGTCAAAATCTCTGCTTTCAAAAGTCACGTGACAAAAATGTCCAGTGGACAAAAATTGTCAAAATCTCTGCTTTTCAATTGTCACGTGACCAAAATGTCCAGTGGACAAAAATTGTCAAAATCTCTGCTTTTCAATAGTCACGTGACAAAAATGTCCAGTGGACAAAATCTCTGCTTTTCATTTTTCAAGTCACAAAATGTCCCTTTGTACAAAAAGTCAAAATATATGGTTTATTTAATAATTTCGTTACAAATTGTCAATTAGACGATCACCAAAAATTAGTTAACGAAATCTACGGCAGTCTATTTTAAAGAACGCGATTTCTTTCCCGTCCGCGTTTCGGTAAATGTATAGCAAGCCGTTGTGGTTACATATTTAGACTGTAGCTCTCCCTACATTTCTATTATTATTATGTTATTGTTATTATGATTGAACAATCATATTTTTTGTGTAGTTGAATAAAAATATAAAAGTATAAATCCTAACCTGTAATATTTTTATTTAATAATAAATACTGTTACAACTCACCTGTATGTCGCTATCATTAAATCTATTATTAATATTTACATTTCACTTTTAATTTCACACTAAATAATATTAATTAGTTTTCAAATCTTGGCTGCCTACATCTTAGGATATGCGTTTTAACCTCAAATCCACAATTTAAAACAAATCACCCATAAAATCCCAAATTAAGTTACTCTGGAGACCTTAGCCATGTGATTAAAAAGAATATTTTAGATATAAAATCACTAAAGAAACTAAAGCTATGCAATTAAAAACTATATTTCACATATAAAGTTACTCTAAAGACCTTAGCCATGTAATTAAAAACCATATTTTGCATATAAATTCAATCCTGAAACCTTGACAATACCATTAAAACAAAATATTCAACATATAAAATCAATCCTGACACCATATTGATCATGGTGATTGAATTAAAAAATCATATTTCACATATAAAATCAATCCTGAAACTTTGAAAATACAATTAATATCTATATTTAACATATAAAATCTCTAATGATACTGAAGCAATGTAATAAAAAACCATATTTCACATATAAAATCACTCTGGAGACCTAAGTGATGCAATTAAAAACCATATTTAACATACAAAATCACTAATGACACTGAAGCAATGAAATTAAAAACTCTATTTCACATATAAAGTCACTCTGGAGACCTTAGCCATGCAATTCCAAACCATATTTTACATATAAAATAAATCCCGAGACAATATAGATGGAATTAAAACCATATTCTGCATATAAATCAATCGTGAAACCTTGGCAATACAATTAAACAATATATTTAACACAAAAAAAAATCACTAGAAAGACTTTAGCAGTGTAATCAAAAATCATATGTCACAAATAAAATCACTCTGGAGACCTAAGTGATGCAATTAAAATCCATATTTAACATATAAAATCAATCTCGAGACTTTACAAATGCAACTAGAAACCATATTTCACATATAAAATCAATCCTGAAGCCTTGGTTATGCCATAAAAAACAATATCTCACATATAGAATCACTCTGGAGACCTAAGAGATGCAATTAAAATCCATATTTAACATATAAAATCAATCTCGACACTTTACAAATGCAACTAGAGACCATATTTCACATATAAAATCATTCCTGAAGCCTTGGTAATGCCATAAAAAACAATATGTCACATACAAAATCACTCTGGAGACCTAAGAGATGCAATTAAAATCCATATTTAACATATAAAACCAATCTTGAGACTTTACAAATGCAACTAGAAACCATATTTCACATATAAAATCATTCCTGAAGCCTTGGTAATGCCATAAAAAACAATATGTCACATACAAAATCACTCTGGAGACCTAAGAGATGCAATTAAAATCCATATTTAACATATAAAACCAATCTTGAGACTTTACAAATGCAACTAGAGACCATATTTCACATATAAAATCAATCCTGAAGCCTTGGTTATGCCATAAAAAACAATATGTCACATACAAAATCACTCTGGAGACATAAGAGATGCAATTAAAATCCATATTTAACATATAAAACCAATCTTGAGACTTTAGCAGTGCAACTAGAAACCATATTTCACATATAAAATCATTCATGTAGCCTTGGTTATGCCATAAAAAAAAATATCTCACATATAGAATCACTTTGGAGACCTAAGCCATGCAATTAAAATCCATATTTAACATATAAAATCAATCTCGACACTTTACAAATGCAACTAGAAACCATATTTCACATATAAAATCACTCTGTAGACCTAAGAGATGCAATTAAAATCCATATTTAACTTATAAAATCATTCCTGTAGCCTTGGTTATGCCATAAAAAACAATATCTCAGATATAAAATCACTCTGGAGACCTAAGCTATGCAATTAAAATCCATATTTAACATATAAAATCAATCTCGAGACTTTAGCAATGCAACAAGTAACCATATTTCATATATAAAATCATTCCTGAAGTCTTGGTAATGCCATAAAAACAATATCTCACATATAAAATCACTCAGGAGACATAAGCGATGCAATTAAAAACCATATTACACATATAAAATCATTCCTGTGACCATAGTGATGGGAAAAAAACTATATTTTACATATAATATCAATCCTGAGACCTGAGCTATAAAAGTAAAAACAATACTTTTATGTATAAAATCACTCTGGGGATATTTTTATAGTGATGTCCAGAATTAACACCATATTTTACATATAAAATTATTCCTAATACCCAAAAGATGCAACCAAAATGTGGGTTAAACCATTGTAAATATAAGATATTTTACATTATTGTTTAATTGCTGTGTACTTTAATAAGATATTTTGTTAAAATACAGAACTCTCATAGATTTTTAACCTTTTTTAATTATTATCACACATTTTGGATATTGAATGTACTTTCAATTGGATACATGTAGACTTAATTTATATTTTGAATGATTGCTAAGTTCAAGAGTTGTAATTTATATTATGATATCGAAGAATTGCTTGAATGATAGATATTTATATAACAAAGATATGTCTCACTTTGTTGGGCTATACATTAATATTTAATTAAAGGAAACAACGGCGCAATAAGTAATATGTTTCCGAGCCGTAAGATTTAAAACATTTGATATCCTACAGAAACACGTAAATAACAAACAAAACTTCAAATCTTTCATTAACTATAATTTTGTATTTTATCGATTGTTTTTTTTTTTTTTGGTAGTAGAATTTTAATAAACGACAAAGGATTTGATTTTCATCTTTCGTATACCTTTCATTCCGGCAACGCGCAGATAAAATAAATGGACGTACGGTACAACCAGTCGGTCTTTCGTAAAAAAAATTGTCAAAAAACATTAAAAAGGTAAAAGTTAAAATTGTTTTAAAGTGCAGTCGAAAGGTTAGCATGTTGACAAAGTGGACATAAATTTCCAAAATAAAAAATGTCCAGTGGACAAAATTGTCACGTGACAAAATTGTCACAAAAAATGTCCTGTTGACAAACTTGTCACGTGACAAAATTGTCAAGAGAAAAAAAATTGTCCAGAGGACAGAAATTGTCAAAAGAAAAAAAGTCCAGTGGACAAAAATTGTCAAAAGAACAAAAATGTCCAGTGGACAGAAATTGTCAACAAATTGTCAAATGGACAGAAATATATTGTATAAAAAAAATTGTCAAAAGAACAGCCCAAGTTAACTTGGGTTGTCAAAATCTCTGCTCAAACCAGTCAAATTCTCTGCTCGAAGTTAACTTAAAGCAGTCAGAATCTCTGCTTTACAAGTTAACTAGCATGTTATGTTAGGACTGCACCCAACTGTATGTCCATGTTAACAGATTTGTTTCTTCGCATGTCCATGACCTGTTGCCTGGGGGGAGGGGGCGGTGGGTGGTAACTTGGTATATATAGGGTAATACGGCTGTACGGCCCGAATGCGCTACTTTTTTAACCCTCCAAAATATATAAAAAGGTAGCTTTTTGATTGAAAAATATATCATTTGGTAGTAGAAAATTATCTAAATGTATCCATGCCTCAATTCTCATGTTAAGCCTATGTACACCACGGTCATTTTACAAACAGTGTTCCATAACATCACTTAATCATTTTAGTAGTGAATGGACTATTTTGCTTATGGGGATGTGCATTGGATAATCATATGTTCGATCTCTTCTTATTATCTCTTAATGATATATAATTGTTTTCGGGTAAATTGAGCAAAAAGGTAAAAACCATACTCTACAATATAGTTCATGTTGTAAGTGATAAAATGGCTAATTTAATGCTAAAGAAAATATTTCAATTACAGTTTTTCGTATTTGTTAAATCCTCCTAGCTTTAAAATACATTTTTCTGTCCTAATCTAATAAGGAGTAGTAAAGATGAACAAAATTGTATGTTAATGCGCTTTTGACCTCGTTAGATAGGATCATCGATTATATTTTATTTCTTGGATTATTTCACGATTTATAGGGTATGCTTAGTATTTTTTTTAATAATTAGTTAGATAATTTGATAATAAAAAGGCATTTTTAGATTTTGTTACGTTATATTACGTAATGTATATGTTAGAAAGACTTGTACAGTTCAATTTTATCATTATATTTTTTTGTTTGGATTATTTCATGCTTGATAGAGCAAGCTTCATATCTTTTTTGTATTCGTATCTTTACATAAAAATGTAGATGATTATAAATTTGACTTTATCGATAATTTTCAATTTTATTTCTTTTGTTATGTCAGAATTTCTAGGGTACTTAAGCCTTGTAGTTTTTATGCAGTTTCTAATCTTCACATAATAGAATGTGAATGTATTTGTTTTTATGGGAATTCATAAGATGATTTGATAAAAATAATGCATTTTAAAATTTTGTAGTATTACGTAATGCATGATCGATAATATTCAGTATTATTTCTGGATTATTTCATAATTAGGGTAGAAAATGAAACCTTTATGTAGAAATTCATCAATCTTGAACATTAAATTTAATTTCCCTGGGTTTTGATTATTTACAATTTCGAAATCCGAAACTCTCTCGCACGAGATTGGCCGAGAACGAGGCGTGTGTGTGTGTGCGTGGTGGGGGATGAAGGGTAAGAGATATTTCTGTGATGTAATTGTAAATTGTAA
The DNA here is from genome assembly GCA_944474755.1 of Limnoperna fortunei. Lineage (NCBI taxonomy): Eukaryota > Metazoa > Mollusca > Bivalvia > Mytilida > Modiolidae > Limnoperna > Limnoperna fortunei. Next base: position 39,395,698 of record OX104115.1, read on the forward strand.
ATTAGATGTGCCTTGTTTATTTGCTAATTGCTTATTTATGACACTGAACTTTAATGAAAGGTATAAATGGAAGACCATGTAGACTCACATAATTAGCCACGAAAATGCTAATTTAGATTATGATTTTTATACGAAAATAAGATTTTAAAACAGGCATGTTATTTAAAGAAATTTGATTTTCTGCATGAGTGAAAAATGTCATAGACATTGGTAGGGAACTATTTTAAAGAAGCAGTTATAGTTAGATACTAAACCTACCTCTAAGATCGTATATGAAGTCCTTTAAACAAACAGAAATTAAAAAAAGCTATATGAAATTTTGAAAAATAATAACACAATAGAAAAACTAAAAGCTAAATGAAATTTTGAAAAATGTATATACAAATACAATAGAAAAACAATTCAGTTACATTCCAATAAAGGTCATCAACAGTTGTAATAGTTGAAAATAATTCTAGAAGTTAATAATCTCATAAATTGTGTTGACAAAAACAGAGGCATATAATTACATGTCTCTGGCAAAAATAAGACTCTTCTATATATTTTTTTTATTTTTCAGTCTGAAAATATTATTAAGTTCTTAGCAATGTTTATGCACATGAACGTTAGTTTGACGTTTGAATACAATTAATTAATTGCAAATTTTTTGAAAAACAATTTTAATTACTGTAAAATTAAATCAATTGAAATTGTAACTTGTCGGTATTTTTCTTTGATCTTCCGAGGATGCCCGACGGAAGTACGCGATAACTGTCGATCTTACCCCCCCTTTTTTCCCCACAGAACCGCGTGATTATGTGATTTCGAAAAGGTCAATGTATTGTTATTGTACGGTAAACATTTGTCTTTCCTACACATTGCTTTTTTGATTACAGTACTCTTCTCAAAGTTGAGATATTATAATCAAGTTGATTGTTTCTTGCCTTGCACAATCGTCTATATTTGTAACCTTTTACAGCATATGATGAAATTTTAAATAAAACAAGTTGAAAAAAAACTATTAAAACCAAATCGGATACACCTATAACATATAAATCGAACATCTCTGGATATGAGTGTAACCCATATCATTTCTTGTTTACTATGAACTATGAGTCGACAGAGAGGTACCTAGAGTGAAATCTTGAATTTCTGGTAGATGATATAATTGGTCACGTTAAGGTGTTATTCCCGTTCCAGGGAGGGGGATATGAAATTAGAATAGTGTACCATGATATTTCATATGTTAAACCAAGCAGTCCATTTAAAACAATTGATTCGAATATGGACATACTTATTACATCAAAGTGATATAAAGTAGAATTACTAAGAGTAAACAACAGGAATTAAGCCCCATACCATATGGAAGGGGGGAGGGGGCATTTCAATGAAACAAGAGAAACAATTGTCGCAAACAAAGTGAGTGTTTCGTTCCGACGTTTTCTTGTTTTTGGCCATATTTCATATTTCGCCCCAAAATATATGTGGTTAAATTCCTGTGAATAAATTTAACCAACAAGCTATTTAGGCTGTAGTGTGCATCGGATGTATTTCTATGGAACGCCACAGCTGCCTTATGATACACAAACATTTATCATTAAGGCAACAAGCATACTATTTAGCTATTATTCTACACCATTAAGACATTTAGTTATACTATATTGACGCTAATTCACATCAATAAGCAACATTTTTAAACTATAAAGACGTTGAAATACATCATAACGATAATCTTTTACACTATTTAACTATTATGATATAACATAAAGATACTTCATTATATCATGATGATCATTTACTATACCACGAAGACACTTAACAATACTATGACGTCATCTTATTATACCATAAAGACACTTTACTATATCATTAAGACATCTTAATATACCATGACGATGCTTGAGTATATCATGAAGACATCTTAGTATATCATGACGGTACTTTATTATATCATGAAGGCATCTAACTGTACCATGACGACTTTTTAATATATTACAAAGACATCTTACTACATTAAGGAGATCACATGTTGTACTAGAAAGACATTTTAATATATCACTAAGCCATGTATAAGTACCACTATAGCATTTTACTTTTCTATGATGTCACACTTAAAGACTGTTTTTCTTGAAACAAAACATTTTATAAACATTAATTTCTGCACATAATTAATCAGATTTTTCTGAAAAAATAGATTGTGTAGGTTCTCATTAATTTCTAGTTTCCCCCAAGCTTAAATACAATAGATAGCTTTTGATCGTTTGCCAATATCTCTCCCCGAGCCCCATCCCTTCTAATCATTTTAATATTATGGCATATATGCGATCATCATATTGGATGCAGGACGGGATTTTTAATAAAGTTTTCTTGACAGACCACGTGATCAAACACAGCCGAAGACACAATTTAAACAATAATTTCGCGCACAAATGTTTTCAGAGTAAATTGACAGCAGGCGCGGATTCAGGCGGGGGCGCACCCGACGCGCGCCCCCTTCCACCCTTTAAAAAGAACCTTAGAAAGCAAGAAAGAAGGAAAGAAAGAAAGAAAGAAAGAAAGAAAGAGAAAGACACAAACGATCTCAAAGTGTTGCCAAGTTCCTTACAGTAAATGTTTCAATATTTTCATTTATCGAACGAAAGGCATTCTAGTTAAAAGATTAAGCTAATGCACATATAAGATAGTAATAACAAGTAGTGAACTAAAGCGTAAAATCGAAAGAATATTTATAAAGACCATGTACCTAGAATTTCAAAAACTAAGCATCTGACAAGAAAAAATACCCGTCTAAATTGACCAATTAGAAACTATCTCTTCAGAGCTTAAAGGGGGCATCGATCCCGGGCCCCCTACTAGAGCACTGCCCTGGACCCTCTAGGGGCCTTAGGCGACCCCCGGACCCCTCGCCCATTTGGTGCGCCCACTCTAACTGAACGCGTCTGTAACAGAAGTTTAGTAAATTAATTAGTAACAGAACCCACTTTATGCTGTTATGGCATTGTGGATAGTAAATAACATTATAATAATAACAATATTAAAATAATTTTTTTATTAAAATAAGTATTTTAATAGCCCATACCTATCTAACTTCACGTTACGGTATAAGGGAGATCAAATTAATTCATTTATGTCATACGGTAGCTTGTTTTCATGGGCAGTCAATTTTAAATGTTAACAGACATTACAAACAGATCTAATTAAACTTGAAAGGTGGGAAGAAACATGGAAAATGGTATTTCATCCCGATAAATGCAACGTCATCAGCATCACAAAAAACAAAACCCCTATCCGCTACAACTATTCTCTGCATGGCCACATACTAGACCACGTCAACAAAGCTAAATATTTAGGTGTAATAATAAGCTCTGATATGAAATGGGATACTCATATTAAAAACATATGCAACAAAGCTAACTCCACTCTTGGCTTCCTTAAAAGAAACTTGAATATTGGTTCAAAAACCATCAAAGAGCAAGCTTGTAAATCACTGGTTCGACCTTCCCTTGAATACGCTTGCTCTGTATGGGACCCATATCTCAAACAGGATATAGATCAGATTGAACAAGTTCAACGGAGGGCTGCTCGCTACGTCAATAATAAATACAGACAAACATCTAGCGTTGGTGCCATGCTTCATGAACTTAAATGGCCAAGCCTATCCGAAAGACGAAAAAACTCTAGATTGACAATGTTCTATCGAATAGTCCACCATGAGGTAGCAATCCAACATACAAACAGATTAATACCTCTAAATAGACAAACAAGGCATAGAAACACTCAGAGCTATCATATCCCACAATGTAAAACAGACTTCAGAAAATATTCATATTTCCCCAGAACAATTACAGAGTGGAACACTCTCCCTGACCACATCATCAAAGCTGACTCTGTGGACTCGTTCAAGCTAGCCATTCAAAAACAAAAATAACAATAAATAAATTTTCCATGTATTCTATCATTGTAAATATCACATCTACATTTTTTTTTTCTTTTTTTTAAAATCATTTATATGTATTCATCTGATCTATATCCTGTTTGTATACAACTCCTATCGTGACATTATCTTCAATCTGTTGAAGGCGGTCACTAAATGGTAGATAGATAAATACCCTCCGCAGTATTAAAATACTACCGTTACCTTCCGGTAAATATGCCAGTTTCTTTGACTTTGATTTGTGGAATGTCTTTTTTGACAGTCATGACAGTTTCCTTGGTATTTTGTTATTACCATCTCATAAATATATAGTCGTTGGGTTTTTATATTTAAATAAAGTTACAGAAACCGTATAGACCATCAAAATTAATCTAGGCGGGAGAGCGTAAGAATATACATAATATAGTAAGAAAGAATCTCGATGATGTACAGCTACAAAAATGTAGATTCTTTTTTATCTGCCAAGATAAAAAAGTGAGCTACATTATTGAAGCTAGATTCTGTAGAGCTGTAGTTATAAGAAAAATAGTAAAGGATATATTGTGTTCAAAATCTCGATTTAATTAAATATCAGTGCGACAGACATGAACCATTTTCCCCCTTTACCACACGACAAAAATGACGTCATATTGTTTCATAAATTACTTCTCAGGGAAAATATTGATCTTAAAATTCCTCTGAGATAACGTAATTAAAGCAGAACATTTTTATAAATAAATTACACTATAATAGAACTTCTGTATGATACGGCGGTCTTTCTAAGAATAGTGCAATCTTGAAACTTTGTGATACATCTCATATAAAAGGCTGAATAATTTATTTTTGTTCTTAAAATATAATAAATTGGTCATCTTCTTTTTTCATACTTACCAATGTGATTTATTTGTTCTCCTAATTACCTATCTCGTTATCAACTCTTTACATATGATTGTATTGTATTATATACAAAGTGTTTCTTTTACTCATCTGGAAATATGTAAATATATTTTCAACTATAATTAAAAATACAGATATTAAGGCTTACATTCGTGTGTCGCATTATTGCATGATTCTTTGATAGCCAGGCACTTAAAAGTACAAGCGCGCTATCGTTTATGAAAATAAAGAACATTTTCGCAGAAGGCCGGAATTATATAATGTTGACTAAAGGTATTGTTTCATTTTGGATTATTGGTTAACATCTATCGAGAAACATATTTGCGCTATATTCAGGACGAGAACAAGTTAACAAACAATAAATCAGGGTGGAAAGGAAACACATTTTTTTAACCTTCCACTGGAAAAGTATAATGGATAACGTATGGACCGAGAAATAAGAATTCTGTAGCGCTACAATTAGCATATTATATTCTTTTGATCTACAAAAGGGTCTTTATCATGCATGGAGTGTGTAACTTTCTAAACACATCACCAACTACGGGACGGTTCCCAGGGCTCAACCCAAAGAGCAGACCAGCTCGTCCCCGAGTGACGGATAGGTTAGACCCTCTCGTTGGGAGATATAAGGAAAGCCCGGCCGCGGACCATAGTGGGTAACGTGTTTGGAGAGTGCCACGCTCCTTAAACGATAAAGGTCCCTTTTGTTGATTTCGTAAAAGAGTAGGCTCATTGTAGCCTCTAGAAAAGGCTAAATTCTCTGACCCTACCGTACTTTTCCAGTGGCAGTCTAAATTTTGTTCCACGTGTCCCATCCAACCCGCTTTTCAATTGATGTATTGTTTGTTAACTTGTTCCCGTCCTGAATATAGCGGAAATACTGCTCGCTGGACGTAAAGCAAACATCCAATCAATCAACCAACTACGGTAAAGCTTCCTGTATTATGACGACATCCACCAAAGATAGCTTCCCTTATCCGCCACCAAGGGATGCGTTATTTAAGTCTGCGACTCGAGCACTGGGAACCCTTAGTTTGGTTCCAGCCCTAGCTATGAAGCGATCTTGAAAACACTTGTACCAACGTATTTTATTAAAATAACATAAAATGTTAGTTCCTTGGTCTTATGAACGAGGAAAAATTGTGGTGTTGAAAGTTTTTTTTTATGTGTGATATGTTGTAAACATTGTCTTGCAAACTAAATTGGTTTTAAATATTGACTAATTATTTTGTTCTTATTTAAGTAATAAGTTTCTCTGGATCTTCGTTAAATTACAGCTGTCTTTATTTCTCTTTCGTCTACAGCAAGTTTTCAGCAGCTTTTTATATTTCAAAGCCCTGCCCGTCGTCCGTTATCAGTCTTTAAGGAGTACATTTCAACTTCGTCGTTACGTCCGGTTTTTAAGCACATGCGGATTGAAGGTTCATTCATGATCAGTCGTAATGAATAACAATCTACGAAACAGAGGTTACATATCTTCCTTTGTCGGAATTCACAACCGCTACACATGGAATTTAACTCGTCCGGCCATATTTATTGATTTATTGTGTCTATCAAATAGGATTAAACAAAACGAACTAATAGATCTATCTAATGGGATCAAAGAAAACAAACTCATTGATCAATGATTTTATATTTTCAATAGTATTTCATTCTTACTGAATACACTGATATAGGTTTACTAAACTATAAATATAGATAATCGTTTTCATGTTTATTATGAGATTATCTAAGTTGTGTATCGTCTGTAATTTCGGGAATAAACAAATCTTTCAATTTAATTTTATTTTCAAATTCAAATTTTAATTTAGCTTAACTGTGGTTAAAAATAAGTGTGCAGCGTGTAAAATTTCTAAATCCCATTCAACCAAACAATCAATTTAAACATGAAGTTATATATTGGAACAGGTATTATTCAATTCTCATCCTAATCTAAGATTCTTCGTACGTGTAGAGATTTTAATCCTGTAAAAAATAAATATGTTGTCACTAAATATTTTCAGACATGGAGGCATAGTAACCTTGTCTCCTGGTGCAATATTTTTCATTGACGCAAGCTTCACTTCAAATATAACACCAGGTCAGGACCTCCTATATAAGCATTTTCATTGGTTGATAATATGATGCCATTTAATATCACATACACATGCCAATCTTTTTTTTATATCTGGGAATACCTTTCCTTTATAAAATTTAAATATAAATGATATTTTACCTTTACGTTTAAATTATGAAATCATAATGTAAACTCAGCTGAGAAATGTAAACATTGAACGTCACAAAGAGAATGACGTCATAATACGTTCGTTCTACTCGAACATATCTATAATACTAAATGCTCAGTCTAGAGAATACCCGAACGTCAAATGTCAACGCTGTCACCGTTGAAATCCAATGCCCCTGACCTGGCGTTATATCCGAAGGCCGCTTAGGCTCATGAGGATATCATCGTCAGGGTACCAGAATAGGAGGCATAGTCAATCACGAAAAACACAAAGCCACCAAAACGCCAATTAAACAACAATATCTCAATATTTAAGACAAAAACGTAGTATTACAAAACAGACAACAATCAATACATCAACAAAAATAAACACAGAAAACCAAATTGATGACCACCAAGAGCTCTACTTAAACTATGAATTAACTCAAATTAAAAAAAAAACCAGTTGTATCACTAAACTTTGATTTCTTAAATTATTAGCAGTAATTATACAGTCTTGCATGAGTAAAGTCTTTATTGTTCTGTGTTCTAAAGAAACAGTGTATCTACACAAAACTCCTCTTACAAAAATATGACATTGAAATTAAAACAGAAAAAAGAATATTATAAAACAGTATAAAATTAAACGCACGAATAACCACTTTTTTTAGATGTTGTTGGCTGGAAACATTGCAATGTATTTCACCTGATTGAAATAAATAATCAATAGCTATACCTGCAACAGCACTCTGGAATCCAGCATTGTAATCTATGGCAACTTCATTGAGCACATAATCATTCCGGAAGTCGACGTAATGATCGTTTACATCCGGTCCACCGACGAGAGCACCATACAAGGTGTGAGGATTTGGAGTTGACACGTGCAACATATCTTCGGAACATCCAGCTGGCATCATGGGACAAGAACTACGTGTATAGATATAAATCCAAATTATTGATAGATCAAAGAAATTCAACAAACCAAATCGTGTGCAACCTTTAACAAAGTCTTAATATTTCACGGCTGTGTTATGCCAAGTGTACTATTATGCTGTTAATTTGGATACATTTAAACTAGATATTTCTACAGGATTAGTTGGCCAACCATTTACTGTCATTTAACGATTTTGATTTTGTTTGTTCTTGCTTACACATATGACGAAAGGTATTGTGACGACATTACCACTAAAGGGGACATAATTCATACTCAATAGTTACCATAGTTTACACGGCTTGTAGAAATTCTTTATAATAAAAATGACCTGGCTAAATGCAAGCATTATTGGAACTTTGTACAATGCAGATCGATGAAAATGTTTCCGGAAATCAATCGGATGATTAAGACTCTACAACATAGTATTACCTTGATCTGTGGTGTTCATGTGATGGAGGATTTACTCCAAATCCTACGACGTAACTGCGTCCGGTATCACCTAGAATATACCCGATCTGACTTTTTGCCCAATTCCTGTATGCAGCAGAATGTAGTCCGGTTTCTGCAGCAAGGAGGGCCATAAAGGCTTGGTTTGCTGAAAATATTGTAAATTGGATAATATCGAACAACATGCAAAATATCTGTCCAACAATATCCCCGATAAGTTATCAGGACCCCCAGTCCAACACAGATATATGATAACATTTTAAATCGAGTTAAGAGCAAGCATGAACACCATTTTTATCACTAATTTTTATCAAGCATGGAAAACAAAATTACCTATTACAGTATTATCCACATCCGGATTATTAGGTCCTCATGAACACCAGTGGATTATATTCAACGCGGAAATTGTGTTATACCTCGATGGGTAAAATATTTCTGTAGATGATACTTTAAATAAATTAATTAATTTGATATAATTTTACATTTTGAAATAAAATAACACGCAAACTGTAAGTGTTCTGCTGAGTAATATATTACGTCAATCGGGCATTTTTTTCACTTCAATGATTTTATTTCTGTCCGCTGATAGAAAATATTTTCTTGACAATCAAAAGTAAAAATGTATACTTGTATTCTATCTAGCATAGCTGCTCGGAGAATATTATACAATTACCGACTATGATATGGTAGCTATATGGATTCTTAACCAGAAAATCGCATGGATGCGGGGCGAGGTGAATATACATTTTTGAGGGTTGAGAAACACTGATAGCGACCGCTATCGAAGTTAGTGTTAAATAACATAAATAAAACAAACGTATTCTCATCTCTTATCGTAGCAAATCTGTTAGCAGCAGACAGTGTTACAAACGCGAACGTCAATCAGATCAGAAAAGACTTTAAAATATGATCTCGACCGCTTGTGTACCGGAAATGTTAAGCGAACAAAAATAATTATATTTTAATGAAATTTTAGTACTGTTTTGATTTAAATTTTATGGAAATGATTACCTGCATGTCTGAGAGAGCCCCACTTTGTTCTAAAAGCTAATCCTTTTGGAGTATATGGTACAGCATCCCTTCCTGTTGCGCCTGGCATCCAATGGGTGAACGTAGCCTCGATATCTTGTTTGTAAATATCCTTGTGTGTAATTTTGTACAACAATATCTATAATGAAAATAGATTATTTCATATCAATAATGTAACAAAACGACTCAGCAGGGCTGTATCAGCAAACGGGCTGTATCCAATATACTGTTACAGCCCTAAGTTTGATACAGCTCTGGCTGTAACGTGATACAGCCCGATCAAAAAAGATGATTTGAATTTCCAATTTTCATGTGCCACAAATGAAGGACCCGATACGGACCGTTTATCTTGTTACAGCCCGAGCCAAAGGGCTGTAACAAGATAAACAGTCCGTATCGGGTCATTCAGAAGTCCGTAGTTCTGATACGGCCATAGACAAAAGTTATACTATTACTTTTATTTCATTGAAAATATTAGAAAACAAAAAGTTCAATAGTATACAAGACAAAATGAACTTTGTTTACCTGTAATTGTTTAGCATGTGTGTTAAAAAATATGTTCTGTTGATATTTTCAGGTTTTACATTTTGGTTAGTAATTAGCAATCTATTTACATGTACATTTATTTGTGGCACATGAAAATTGGAAATTCAAATCATCTTTTTTATTGTGCAGATGTGTATTCACTATATATTATCGTGTATAGATCATGTATCTAGATTCCCGTCGAAGGTCGTGGTTTTTTCTCTTGTCTTTCTTTCAAAATATAAATGAGACGCCATGGTGTAGCCGAAACAATTGATAAAGGTGGCGTACAATTCCATTTTAACAACAAACAAACATTCGTGTCTGGTGCTCACCACGTGGTGCCCACGTATAATAATACCACTGTTTATCCCTGTCCTATTGGAAATCAAGAAAAACAATTATTCTACACATTTTTACACTGGGTTGTATGTTGAAAATTGATAGCCTCTAATTTTTACGTCATATTCCAACCGCTTAACTGCCAGGTGTGGAAAATTAGTTCTCGTAATTTGTGAACATTTGGTTTTCATCTGTTGATTAGTTTCAAATAATAATGTCATGAACAGAAAATAATGTCGCCATAAACATTGTAGTAGCAAGCGGTACGGCCGGTACGGTTCCGACCATACCACTTTAAATGGCTGATTAAGAAAAAAGCACCAGTTTTTTTTGTTAATTGAAATAAAAATTGATAAAATTTAATCAAATATACGCTTGGTTTTAAATGTCAGCACCATTCACCCCCGACCCCTGTGACCATTGTAAAATTTAATCAAATATACGCTTGGTTTTAAGTGTCAGCACCATTAATCCCCAGACACATGTGACCATGATAAAATTTAATCAAATATACGCTTGGTTTTAAGTGTCGGCATCATTAACCCCCAGACCCCTGTGACCATGATAAAATTTAATCAACTTTACGCTTGGTTTTAAGTGTCAGCATCATTTACCCACAGTCCCCTGTGACCATGATAAAATTTAATCAAATATACGCTTGGTTTTAAGTGTCGGCACCATTAACCCCCAGACCCCTGTGACCATGATAAAATTTAATCAAATTTACGCGTGGTTTTAAGTGTCAGCACCATTAACCCCCAGACCCCTGTGACCATGATAAAATTTAATCAAATTTACGATTGGTTTTAAGTGTCGGCATCATTTACCCCCAGACCCCTGTGACCATGATAAAATTTAATCAACTTTACGCTTGGTTTTAAGTGTCAGCACCATTAACCCCCAGACCCCTGTGACCATGATAAAATTTAATCAAATTTACGATTGGTTTTAAGTGTCAGCACCATTTACCCCCAGACCCCTGCCGTCATATCTCCGACCGCATCACTATTTTCTGAGTGCTACGCCTATGATAAACCAAACAACTTCCTTTTACTGGCTGACCATCAAATTGTGGTTGGAAAAATTGTTATTTGTTTTCGCAAACATACTACTTTTTAAAATTCGACGAACCGAACCTTACATTGATACGGTTGGATTATCGGATTTCTCCAATCTAGATAATTAATTAAGTTCAATCCATAATTTAACTATCGATTATTGGACACCCGTACCAATTTAAGATCCTAGGTTTTTACTATGACCAACACGTATATTTATAAGACGTTAAAAGTTACCATACATCCAGTGAACTTGTTTCCCCACGACTGCCCCCAGGCCGCCCCTCTTGTATAATATCTCTCCGCGTCGGCTAAGTAGGTCGATCCGTTTGTAGCTAGGTAAAGTAAAGAAGCTGCCTGCGACATCTCATCATTATATTCGCCGGACCTTAAAAGAAAAACAAGTTTAGAATTAAAACGATTCATTGTTGGTTGATAACGTCCGTGTATACTCCAAAAAAAAAAAAAAAAAACGAATGTATACTCTGAATAGAATTAAAATGGGGAATATATTCTCAATTATTAATTCGATAACAAACTTTAGGAGAAAGAGATTTTGTGTTTCTTACTAAACACTTTCCATTTTTTGAGATTATTTATTTATTTATTTATTTATTTATTTATTTATTTATTTATTTATTTATTTATTTATTTATTTATTTATTTATTTATTTATTTATTTACAGTTGAAGAGACTAGAGGAAATCGTAAAATCATAACTGCATTGGTTGAAACGTTAACGACATCTCAAACAAACGTAAAATATTAGAATTTAGGTATTACAAGATATCTTGTGTTGTGAATTTCAATATTATATGACAATAATGGAAATATAATATTAATAAATTAAATACCCATAAAAGTCTTTAGCTGCAACTACACTTCTCGAATAAAGACCCGGATGTGCTTTTCCAAATGCATATATTTGTTTCGCATGCGTTAAAAGTTTGGCAGAAAAATCTGGATCTAAAAAAAAATATAACACATATACTTGTATACTAAATGTATGTATGTAAAGTACCAGTTCTGGTGTCAAAAAAGGTATCACTTTTACGTGGCCGTTTTTTTTGTTTTGTTGTTTTTTATTTTTTAAATTGTTTGACATTTAGGTCTTAATGTTTAAACTACAAACCTTTATCCTTGAAGACCATAGATCCCAATGCCATGGCTGAGGCGTATTCTCCGGCCACGTCACTTCCTGGATGACTAGAAGTAATTTTTAGTGCAGGTCTGTCCATTGTCATATCTTCCGGTCTACCCCAGAAATGATGATCATTGTTGCCATCACCGACCTTAAAATTAAATCAATTTGTTTACTAAAAAATTATTTATATTTTTAGATGTCGAATTATGTATACATTTGCAAATGTGAGTTCTCCGTTGACATTATTTGATGTGCAATTTAAACATTTAACTCAACTTTGAGCAAAATTTGCAAATGTAAGTTCTTACTCCATTGACATTATTCAATATCCAGTTTAAAAATATTTAACTCAACTTTGAGCATAATGTGGAGGGACCATACCCTGTAACGTGTTTGAAAAGTGCCACGCTCCACGCTTGCTTTATTAAAACCCAATTTGGCTCTTGTATACTTCTTACAAAAGGATAAATTTGTCGACTGCACATAATAGTCCATACTTTTGCCAGATGCAGTCAAAATTTTTTCCTTGTTCCATCCTTTTCCCGTTGATTTATTGTTATTTACTTGTTCTCGTCCTGAGTATAGCTGAAATATTGCTCGCTGTGCATTAAACACACATTTAATCAAATAACTAATTATATGTGCATAAAGCTGATTAACTTGCTAATCCAGTGTTGAACTAGTCACGTATCATTCCTGACTACGGACTGTCCGCGCCTTTATCGAGAACAAACAACAAACAATAAAATGTGAAAGAATGGTAGAAAGCCACATAAAAAAAATGTTGACTGCCACTAGAAAAGTTAGGAGAGTTTCAGCTGGGTACATACTGAGATTTTAAAGCCGATTTATTCAACTAAAAAAGAGGATTGTATCGTGCAAGTAGCGTCAGTCACTGTAGACTTCGAGCAGGCTTTCCGTAATATAACCCTCATTTACCTCCAGTGAGACAGCATCCTATCCGCCACCGAGGACGCAATAGACAAATCTCTGTGTTTAGTCCTAAAAATCGTCCGTACACCCACGGTTCACGGAGATTGTAACAGGAAAAAAGGCAATGCGCAGAGTAAATTTATCCTGCACAACCAACTATTACAGAAACTAAGTTAACTTTCGAAGTACTTTAGCTTGGCATACAATATATAATCGTAATTTGCTTGCGACCAAAGAAAACAAGTGTGGATTGTAAGCACGCTCAGGGTGATTCCTGTATCACCCCCTCCCCCCCCAAAAAAAACCAAGTTTGCGGGGGGGGGGTTATAATAACTTGTATTATTTGTATGACTCTCATATGGTACATCATATTTTTCTACAAGTTAAATAAAGTTCTGCTTATTTATGTTTTTTTCGTGAAATGCAATTGATTAGATGTTTGCTAAACGTCTAGCGAGCAATATTGCAGACACATTAATGATAAGAACATTTACATGAGAAAGGAAAGAGCCAATGGTAACAAAATTAAATGCAATCGTGCTGTGCACCTGCGTCAATTTATCCAATGTTTAAAAATACTTTTTGCTTTTAGAAAGGTTTGGAAATGTTTTACGTAGTTTAAAAGTCACTATAAGGGAGTGGTAACTGCAGAGTTGATTAGATAATCAGTTCATCTATCTGCACACTGATTAGAATTTAAAAAAACGGAGCACAGCGCCATAAACATTATCTTTGCTGAGAATGTTTTAAAATTCTAGATTGCATCCAATCAAAATTGTCATTTTCATGTGTTGTCATGGTAATTGAGAAAATTCTCTTGTTGAGCAAAACATTTTTACTCACAACGGCTTTTTTTTGGTGCTGTGGCCCGGTTAAACTCGTCTATTTGTAATAATACTTCATTGCCATGAAGCAAATTAAAAATGGATTGGGCAATAATTAATCACTTGCCTGAAAATATAACTCATTGTCCCCAGTATGACATTTAATAAACCATTCTAACGGCCATCGAATACAGTCGTACATAGCATCCAACTGGCCGCTGTTTTGGTAGCCATCTTTGAACTGGAAAAGTCCCCACGTGAGCATGGTAACTGCGCTTGCCTGAGGAAAGCCAAACTTGACGTGATCTCCAGCTGAAAATTGGAGAAATGTACAACAATTATGTCGATTTCAAATGTCATAATTATGCAATATTTAAAGTAAGCTGGTCTACCCTATTTTGCCAAAACACCAGTTGTTCAGTAATTTAAATATTAATGACAATTAATAAAAATCAGATATAGACGATAAGGTGCTATAGAATGAATGGTGAATAGGTTTAACGCCACTCTTATCAGTTTTACAGCAACATCAAGGTTTTCTCTGGAGAAAGCCGGAGTACTCAATGTAAACTCTCGATCTTCCACAGGAAAGTGACTATAATGGATTCAAGTATGCGCTGTCCGAAGTAAGACTCGAGCCCGAAACCTCAGAGTTGACACCCAAGTCATCAATAGACTTTTACTACTCGGTCCCCAAACTTCCGGAAAAGTTTCACAAGAAAAGGAACGAACAAGATTTAATACATCCGCGAAGAAGAAATAGTACATGAAAACAAATATGTATTAATTTAAACGGTTTTAAGACCAATTATCCCTAAGCACCAAAATGACTTAGACATGTCTAGTCTCCGATTTTGCTGATTTTCATTCCATAAGTTGCAATTGACCATTGGATCACAAAAATGACGACTGTTTGTTATGATAGACCACTGTTGCCATGGTAACCGAGGCGTTCATTTTTTATCATTTCTCATACTGCGAAATAGCCTATATTCAATTCACAATTTGTTATTCAAAAATCAATGCATATTCAATAAAGAGTTTTATTTGCTTAATTCAATACCTCATTGACAATATTCGAAACAGTTTCAAGACTAAACATAAATGTGTAGTCAGAACGAGGCTTTCAAATATGTCAAGAAATCATGCATTTTTTTCTGGAATTTTTTTTACCAAAAAAGTACCATTTTTGCCACATTACTGACTCCATTTCCAGAAAATGCACCAATCACAAATACTCATCATGAATATAATTACATAAATTGATGATTAATATTCAAAACTTATAAAAATCTCAATGGGGTAACAAAAGATGTCTATAGAAAACACTGTCAAAGATGGTTACCATTGTAACTTGTGAAAAAAAAATTTCTGTATTGTTCAATATTTCCACGAAACTACTGTTTCTTAGAGGGTTAAATTATATCATCCTTAATTATTATTTTAAACATACATCCTATAAACTTAAAATGACATTGAAATCATTTCAGGGTACTGTTTCTTAAGTTCAAGGTCAACTCAAAATTGAGCTTTCAAATGAATGAAAATGTCGAATCAAAATCAATTTTAAGTGACCTTGAGAACAACACAAGTGACCTTGAAATTTTTCTAATGTCATACTATGTTGAAAAGTTCCTTTTAGGTACATATGATGACAACAATTGTTATCTTGGCTCATATTAGACGTATGGTCATACATATTTTTAAATATCGAAAAATTGCCGTTTTTGTTTTATTACCATGGTAACCAACTTTAACAGTGTTTTCTAAAGACGTTTTTTCTTACCCCATTGAGATTTAAAATTTTTTTTGAATATTAATCATCAATCTATGTAATTATATTCATGATGAGTATTTGTGATTGGTGCGTTTTCTAAAAATGGAGTCAGAAAAGTGGCAAAAATGGTAATATTTTTTACCAAAAATAATAGAGAATAATGCACTATTTCTTGACATGTTCAATAGTCTCGGTCTGTTCACAAATATATTTTAAAGTGTTGTAACTGTTTTGAATATTGTCAATGAGATATTGTATTAAGCAAATAAAAAATTGTATTTAATATGAATTGATTTTCCCCTGAAAAATTGGGATTTGAATATTGCCCTTTTCACTGAATTTTAATCGGCCCAGAATGGCCGCCTCGATTACCATGACAACCGAAGTCAAATTATAACAAACAATCATTATTTTGCGATCCAATGGTCAATTTCAACTTATAAAATGAAAATCAGCAAAATCTGAGACATGTCATGTCTCATCTTATATGTAACTCCTTTGATCCTGATGGAGAATTTGTTTTAAAAATCTTACTGAATATTAAAACTTATTTTGAAGCGTTCCTAAGTTTATGCCTAAAACATACATAATATTTCAATACAAATATAAATAAAATCTGGTATTAGCGCAACTTATTGAGCAATTAACACACCCCACACCAACCAAGCATGTTAGTTTGTATAAGCTTCAAGGTTTTCAGCCATATTATGATGTTGAGTTGCTGGGATAACATGTAAAAATATCCCAAAAGCGGTAGGAAAACAGGCAATTTTTGTCAATTTAGGTAAGGCGTACTCAACCCTTGGCCACTAACACCCCCAATTTATGTATTTTTGTTTAATTTTTAATTATTTACCAATACATTACGTACCGTCATACCAACCACCAGTCAAGTCTTCACCATTATTGCCTCTATCATTAAGTGCGGAATCACCTCTCCATGGAATCGGGTTATCAGCCGGAAGTTTACCCGATCGCTGCGCAGCATAGAATAAAATAGATTTTTGTAAAACTTCATTATAGTTGTACTTTGTCCCATCATCTACAATACAAATAAAAGTTAATTGTGACAGAGGTCAAGCTAAATTGTACCGCAATTTTGATCCCCTTATACAAATAACAGATCTGTTAAAATCTAATTATAACATGACGTGGCTAAAACGCCTTGAGTCCACACCAGGTTGAAAACGAGTATATAGTCCTAACAACGTCATAAACTATCGCCACTCGTATGGCGACATCATAGTAAGAGTTTTCAGATATCGAAACGGCGCCAGGATCAAATTTGTGTCATAAATGGCCGACGAGTCCTGCAACTCAAAGGTTACGTTGTAATATTATATATATTAGAAAAGACATAATTCATTGCGGGTATAGTTAAATATTGGACATAACGGGCCAATCAGTATATATTCGTGTCCCAATTAATTGTTTCTGAAATAATTAGCATGTGCAACCGGGGCTAAGAACGGCATTGTCTTGTACATGTAGTATAAAACGCATTAGTACCGGAAACCTTTGTCCAACAGAATCTGTATATTTTCTAATCTTTCTGACCTTTAAACTTAAAGACGTTTACCTATGGTATCATACTATAATTGAATACAAAATTGCATTCTGATTGGACAAAAAAGTTTTAAAATTCTGCTTTCGAAAAATCTACTATGGTATACTTTGCAAAGACCCTTTTGGATAACACCCTATTGTTTAATAACATGTTTAAAAAGTCCATGATTAATACATCAATGTAGCAACGTTCTTATATTGTCGCCTTATTTTGATTGGATACAGTTCGCCATGCGTTAATTATTTACACAACCCACATACAACTGAACAAAAAAATGTTAATGTTTGTCTAATTCTTTCGTTTTATATGTTTTTAAAAAGTTTTTTGGCTTATTGTTGTTTGGTCAGTTTCCGTTCAACTTTACATTCACCTCTAAGAGTTAAATGCGCCGAATATCTTTTTTAAAGATAGTTCTTGTTTTTTTATTCTTCCATAAATGGCTGATATATGGTAAATATGACAGTAAAGATGAGCTCATGTGCACTTATCTGTACTTTGGCGTTATTTAATTAAAACGTCTGAAACTAGAGCATTGTTGTGACAACATGCTGTGGTAACATAACAACGTTCTTGTTTCGGGCGTTCTGATTGGCTGACGGATATAAAACAATGGAGAGTATATAGGATATCGTGATGTTAAAGTTGTCGGTTTACGGAAGAAAAGGCAGTTTTATGCTCCTTTCATCGTCGGAAACCCACGTCCGGTTGCGTTCTCATTTTGCCACCGGACAACGACAACTAGCCAAAGTTGAATATTTTTATCATAGATAACCTTTTTAAGCAGAGCTATCAGCTAAAGCTATTTAGGAGTAAACATTAATATCTTGATCAGTTTGACATCTGTTTAATAGATAATATTGTTCAACATTTGCAAACCCGTTACTGTATCATCCAAGCCGGTTGACAGGTCGACAGAAAATAAAATGTTGTTAATTTTTTTTTCAAGCGTTTGATATGTGCGAAAGAAAATGCATATCGAAATACATACTGTTTGCAACAGGCTTTGGCTGAAAGTTATCATGACCCATGTTTTTCAGGACGGCAGTTGCATCCGGAATCATGGTGAGTTCTGGAGTTCCCTGGATAGTTAAATCATATGAGGTAGATTGATGTAAAATACCAGTGTGCTCCAAGTTGACAACATAATGAACAGTTTTGTCTGCAGAAACTTTAACTACTTTTCCGAATACGGACTGCAATGAGAAAATCATGGTAAACATTAGCATAAATATATCTATTTTTTCTCCTGAAAAAAGACTCACTTTATAAATTTTAAAAGTGAGCTTATTATGTCATACGTGGAAAAAGTCATTACAGCTTCTAATTTAACTTGCTATTATTGTATTGTTGTGTAAAGGGTAACTAGCTATGTAGTTTAAGCCTAGAAAACAGTCCCGGTACCCAGTCAATGATGTAAGGTTTAGAACAGTACGTACCGTTATTTCAGTGACAGGTTGGTAGAAGGTTATCACGGCCTCCCATCCAACCACTTCCTCCGATATATGAAAAGAGAATGTTGATTGAAATTGACCGTTTCCAATGTCATGGGAATTACCCTTTGATGTCATTTCCGCCAATACAAGAGCCGGAAGTAGTATCAAGCACTGTAGCAACATCTTCCTACATTACAATATGAATGATTTATTGCACCATAATTGGGACAAACGTAATTTTTCGTTTTTTAGCATATCTACACAATTTCTTAAGTCACTAACAGTTAGCTTTTTGGCATCTATTATAGTACATGTATAACTATTGCATGAAATTAATTTCGTATTATACAATTCTTAGGAATTTTCAGGGGGTAAACTAGCAGCACATTAAAGTTATTCCATCGCATGAGCCATATTTGCTGCAAATAACTGAAATCAAATCACTTTCCTCCTTGATATCCTTC
The DNA here is from genome assembly GCA_944474755.1 of Limnoperna fortunei. NCBI lineage: Eukaryota > Metazoa > Mollusca > Bivalvia > Mytilida > Modiolidae > Limnoperna > Limnoperna fortunei. The sequence goes on from OX104115.1 coordinate 39,415,167, forward strand.
TTATAGCCTGAGTCCGGCTGAGTACAGGTACAATGTTTCTTTTGAGTGGCCGTAGAAGGTCGACTGCAGGACTAAATTGTCTAACTTATCCATCGAACCTTCTGTTTACTGCAGAGATTTCCAACTTGTTAAATGTGCAGTTACCTCTGTTTTAACCTGAATTCGTCCTTAAATGAAGGCAATAAAAAAATACCGAACACCGATGAAACTGTACAATAAATAAACAATCAACAAGTTCGAAAACCCGGCAACCTCCAGAACCAAAACCCAAAATTATGGTAACACCACAATGGTCCTGACTTGGAACAGCTATATCAAACGAAATGGTGAGTTGAACCAGGTTTTATGGCATGCCAAACCTCCCGCTTAAAATATTGTTCACGAAACCTCAAACGTCACCCAATCAATTATCCGGCTTTCAAAGCTACATGTATCTTATTAATATGTCCCTGCGTTACAATTAAAATTTACAATAAACTACATTCACCATTAAATTTGATACTATGATATATTGCAACATACGGAGTCTCGTTTTCAGTACCAATAGTTACTAGATATATTGGACGTATAGGCCCAATAAAAGAAGGTGATAATCACAATAAGAAATTATGTAATTCCCGAAAAAACTACAAGTACAGACAATTGCTTCAAAGTTTAGCATAGAGAAACGGTACGCAAACTATTTAAAGACTATTAAGACTTCTTATATTTTAATTCCAATGTCCAATATCTACCTATTACTTCAAAGACTTCAAGGACGAAAACCTATCAAGGGGAAACATTGCGTATGTTCACCATGTATGGAGGTAACAATCGTTTCCTTATAACAAAACTACTAATATATATTTAAATACAAGACTGGTGACTGTACATCTGTAAACTGACTGTAATACAAGTCTATGGAAAGCCATGACTGCCTTGTGTATGAAAAGTTCTTTGTATGCGCTGCTTTCGACTTTATATGCGGTGCTTTCGACTTTATATGCGGTGCTTTCGACTTTATATGCGGTGCTAACTTCTTTTTATGCGGTGCTTACGACATTATATGTGGTGCTTTCGACTTTATATGTGGTGCTTTCGACTTTATATGCGGTGCTAACTTCTTTTTATGCGGTGCTAACGACTTTATATGTGGTGCTTTCGACTTTATATGTGGTGCTTACTACTTTATATGTGGTGCTTTCGACTTTATATGCGGTGCTTTTTGACTTTATATGTGGTGCTTTCGACTTTATATGAGGTGCTTACTACTTTATATGTGGTGATTTCGACTTTATATGCGGTGCTTTTTGACTTTATATGCGGTGGTTACATCTTTGTATGCGGTGGTATCGATTTTATATGCGGTGCTTACGACTTTATATGTGGTGTTTACGACTTTATATGCGGTGCTTACGACTTTATATGCGGTGGTTGCGACTTTATATGCGGTGTTTACTAACGACTTTATATATGGTGCTTACTTTTTTAGATGCGGTGCTTACTACTTTATATGCGGTGGTTAAATGAAATTGTATACGCTTCGTTGGTCATGACCTTTAAACGCGATAAACACTAGACTTGTTCCATACAAGTCACCGTGTTATGGTGAGGGTTCTTTTACGTGACAAATGAAAACTGCTTACATAGTATGGTCCTGTTTATGCTCCTTTTGTAGATCAAAGGAAATAATGATGGGCTAGCGAGATGGAAACCAAACAGTTCACTCACAACCCAAATAATCACTAACGACAGAACAATACACAAAACATATCTAACAAAAATGGGGATATTAACTACTGGCTTGGATCATTTAAATCAAACATATTCATCGTAGTCGGCTTTGATTAAGAAATATTTAAATTTCTTCAGAAGTTATACGATATAACATAGTTTGGATCGGTTTACGTCTAATAAACCGCGAACCAGGTTGTAGAGTATAACCTGTTCATAAATTGGAAATATTCCTTATAATTTTATTTAACTATAAATCTTAACAATGTTAATGGTAAAAACGTAGATGACGTAATGGGACTATTTGAATTTTAACGGCGTAAGAAAAGGTCATGTGACGAACGCAAATTATAGCGTATAATATAAGTTGCTCGATTTAAATTAACCAATCACATTTCAGCTTACAAAACAAATTAAATAATATTGAAATAAACAACACATCGCATCAGAACGTTACCATACAATTATCCTTACCTAGTACCATGCGCGTCTATCGTAGATAACAACTGTAGACCTTCCAGCCTAGTTCTGGTTTTATCCAGAGATTTTATCTGTTCGATCCAGAAACTGCACAGGTCGCGACCCACTCACATGTCAGTAAACGGATCGGGCTCTAAAAATAAACTCGAATGAATAGTAAGAATCAGTAGAAATATGAAAATCCTTGCATCTATGTTTGTATTCTGTTTTTGGTGGACGAGTTATGATATCATCTTGAAAGGATATCCTCTTCAGATTGTTTATATTTGTTGTAGATTTTGGTTCCAATTTGGCTAGGTATTTTTATGGAAGATTTATGCCCGTGGCTGTCAAAAATAAAGGACTGACATTAGTACACTACTAAACTTATATTTCGTACCATTCAGTTTTAAGTCCAAGACTATTATAAAAATCGGTTTATAATATTTTGCAGCCTAATATTGCACTTCAGTTCTGATTTTTGATTTATTTATTATTTGAATGTGATCTTTGCGCAGCATTTAGAATTGCTTCCATTACATCTTCGATTGCCGTTTTTATTGCAAGGAAAGATCGTAATCACACACACCCTACCCGGAGTCAGGCTCGAACTCGCAGCTGCAGTGTTGACGCGCCAAAAATAATTAGGAGATAATTTGTAGACTTAGCCACCGACCCCCTAACCGTGAATGTTTAAGCGGATACATTCCGGATTCCTTCCCACAAGACAAGACGCCACGACATTCAAACAAACAAACAACAACAAAAATAGATATGTGAACATACAACTATGATCTTCGTTTGTTTGTTTTGTTTGAATATTGTTTCAGCAATTTTTCAGCTATATCATGGCGTCCTGTTTTTATTGGAGGACGAAGCCGGATAACCCGAAGAAAACCCCCGACCTTCGGTAGGAAAACTGGCAATCCTTGTCAATTAAGTTTGGAGTCGAGTTCACCATGCCGGGAGTGAGACTCGAACCCGCAACCTCACGGTTGACAGACCACGCGATCAATAGTAGACGAACTACCTTAACCACTCGGCCACCGAGGCCCCTCGTCGTTTGTGTTATCTTGATGTTAATTTTGTACAAAAGGGGATGGTTTAACGTAATGATTGTACAACGATCTTCTAAATTATTTTCGGTTTAAAAATTTCTTAAATCCATTTCAGACGCGGTCAGTTACATTTGTTTTTGCAACAAAATTTGTATAAAAACACCAGTAAAACTATGACATCTAATGGGACATAAAATGATAACTCACCATGTTGCATTGCTTAAGTCTAAAACTGCAATTGAATTGTGCTGAAAGTTGAACTTGGTCTTCATTTTTATTGTACTTCACAGCTTTGCAAAGTTTAAAGACAAATATATAAATGTATTTAAACTTGTTCAAAGCTTCGTTTTTCGAAGCAAACGCTTCTAATTTTCTTTTCTAGTATGTTTTGTGTGAATTTTTACCGCCATTCCTTCAAGTGATATGCTTAGAAAACTTATCTAACGTCTGAAATCTAAGAGACGGATTAATAAAAGCTAACAAAGCTTATTTCCGAATCCTGTCATAATATATTGTTTATAATTATTATAATATGTTGTACTCAAATGTGAATATACGAATAAATATGTTTAAACTAAACAAAATCTATTGACACATATTCAAGTTATTATCTGGAAACCAACGGGACACGGACAAACGGACGGACACTAATATCCAAACGGAAAGCTGGGACCATACTGGGAGGGTTCCCAGTGCTCGACCCACGGAGCAGCCCAGCGCGTCCCCGGGTGGCGGAAAGGGGAGACCCTCTCGTTGGGGGTTGCCAGGTCATAATACGGAAAACCTGACCGCGGACCGTAGTGGTTAACGTGTTTGGAGAGTGCCACGCTCCTTGCACGATAAACACCCCCTTTGTAGATTTCGAAAAGAGTAGGCTCATTGCAGCCGCTACAAAAGGCTTAATTCTCCAACCCTACCCAATGCTCCATACTTATACAGTGGAAGTCAATATTTTGTTCCCTGTGTCCCATCCCATCCCCTTTTCCATCGATTTATTGTTGTTATCTTGTTCCGTCCTGAATATAGCTGAAATACTGCGCGCTGTATGTAAAGCAAACATACAATCAATCAACTGAACGGAAGGTATTACATAATACCCCGCCATTTTGTCTAGCGGTATATAAAAACATCTAAACCAGTTTTGTTTCCTATTTGTACCAAACATTTCGAAGTGGTGTGTTTTGCATTTAAAAATTCCATCATCTTTGATTATCGCCATGCAATATTTTTGAGTAAGAATGCCCAATTACCATGAGAACATAGAAACTTGAACCTTTTGATTGGTTGAAATTAAAAATTAAAATCAAAATATTGAGAAAGGAATTATTTAATAGCGCCAGGGCCTTATTAAACGGGAATTTGATGCCACATTCCAGGGCGAGTTTTCAGATGACCGTAAATGTTTACGACATACGGTTTGTGAGTTTTTAACATGAACGGAGTCATCATATATTCGGCAATTGGATTTTCGGTGTTTGGGGAGATAACTATGTCAAGAACTGTGTTTTGGTTTCGCAGAGTTCTTTAGAACTCAATACTTGTTACGAAACACCAAAATGATATGTCACGTACTTTATCTACAGCATGAAAGGGTTGTTGTAATTACATGTATTCCTAGCATTTACAGAAACATGGGATGGACATTTAGACTGGAAATCGTTATTTTTGGATAAAAATCAGTTTCCAACATTTGAACTTTGACATTTGTCAAAATTGTCCCTAGATCATGAATGGTTAAGATCCTAGGTGTTTACTGCTTATGGATTGTGAGTTTTATCCAATAAGGGAGTCGTCAAATGTTCAATTGTATGTTCAATTTGATAATATGCAATAACATTGTCTAATCAGTCCATTTGTATTTAACACCTATCCGTCTTCGTCTATTTGTTATAGTTCCAGAGATTAACCGATAACAATTTTTTGTCTGTGTTTGGGGAGATAACTCCTTAAAAATGTTTCGGTTTCAAAAGGTAAATTTATAATCGATTTTCAGTTCCCAAAACTTGTCGGGAAAGACAAAAATGCTATGTTGCGTACTTTTTAAATTGTTTGGTTTTGAAAGTTGGAGGGGAAAAATGAAAATAATCAACAAAAACATGAAGGTCTTCACATTGGAAGTTGCAACACGACCTTAATTTTAAGTATGTAGTGTGACAACAAGAAACAAAGTGCACAAATTATGAGCATTTGTGAAGATAGGTATAAACGAGCATAAACTATTTGCAATAGGAGTCTTTCGAAAAATACGAAGTCCAAAGCCAGTGTGTTGTAAATATTTCTCCGGGCTAGAGAAACAAGTAATTAAAAAATATCATTAGAGTTAGTAGGTATAAAGACTTGTTTTTAAAGACAGAAGCAGATGCAAGAGCCTGGCAAGTAAGCATCTAATTATGAGGTTTTTTTGTTATTATGTGCTTTTCATGTTTTTCCATGTTTTTATTCCCGACGATGGACGAAAATAATTCAATTAAGATGGCGTTTGGAAATGCAAGCTTTTGGGTTTTGGTGGGGAGGGGGATAACAGTGATGGAGATGTCTGTTTTAATAAGACATTTGTATAAAAATAACTGAACATATTAAAGTACAAAACACCTGATTTTATTTCAATAACTGCTGTTTAAGTTTACACAAAGTGGACCCGTTCTAAATTCTTTGGTGCACATGTTATGTTATTGGTGAGGCTGTTGAATTAAGTATTTAGTCATTGGCGTTTGGGTTGTCTGAAAGTTATATTATCGAGGATTTCCAGTTTTTCTGCCGACTTGTGAGTGGTTTGAGATCAAACCACAAATTTAAAAAAAGCTGAAAATTTTGCTGAAGGTGGTGAAAAACCTAAAATAACTTTAAAAAAATACCTCTAGTACCAAAACCAATCCTTTTCCGTCCAAAGCTTTTTTATACTGATTAGAACACGGGAGCTCAAATAGCTAACTATATGAAAAACAGCGGATTTTGCGACACAGGCCTTAGTCGGCACATCTCATGATTTGAAATGTTTTTGTGCGGTTAAACTATACATAAATCGACTCTTGTTTGTCCATTTCTAAGCTCGTTTTCATCACAACCCCATCTTTTTGACATTTTATTTTCTAAAGCGATAGGCGGCAAATGATTTTTTGAATATATCCAGTACCTCTTAAGGTCACATTAGTTCTTTGCAATGCCGAAGAACTTGAGATCGCCTCTTTGCTACGTCTTTAATCCAGTCTTAATTTCTTTGTCTTGTTGGTGCTGCGTCAAATAATGTTTTGGTTTTCTTTTTAAAACACCCAATGTTTTATTTAGATTTTGTTTTCAATGTAATCCTTTTTGGTTTTTATACTATACTGAGATTTTCACGTAAGAACATTGAGACCGCTAAAATGTTTGCCAAAAGGTGGTTAAAAAGATCAAGAGATTTTTGGATAAAAATATCCTAAAATCTCCTTGGCTTTTTAACCACAATTTAGATGATGAAAAGTAACATGTTATTATGTTTTTCTATCAGATGGTACATTAATGCAATAACTTTTTAAATTCAACTTCAGCATATCGTTTTACAATTTTTGGTCATAGTTTAGGAGTGGCACGCAACAAAGCTATTCATAAGTATAAGTGTACAAAGATATAAAGACGAAAAATATTTGAAAACAATCTGTATTGTAGTCGTTGTTACCTATATTATGCAATTTCCGCTAGGCGAAATACATTTTTGGATATATATTGCAGGTGAATATACATTTTGAGGTTTTAGAAATACCTATAGCGACCCCATATCAAAGTTAGTAACAGTTTAACACATTAATAAAACCAACATGTATATCCTCGTCTATCGTAGCAAATTTATTAGCAGCAGACGCGCCCATTGTTGTTGCAAGACTTTGTATTTTAGACACGTACATTTTTCAGATATTTAATCATTAAGATTAAGATGGCTGTTTTGATTGGCTACTAGCATTAGTGCTTTTCGTTCCATTTTTAGGGTAAAACAAGATAATATTAGATTCCACTTGACCGCATCTGAGTCTATTCTGGAATGAAACTGTGCAGCGGACAACAATAAGGTTTCATGTTTTGATAAAATTTTAGTACTGTTGGGATTTAACGTACCCTATTTTTTAGACAAATGAAAAACACGCAAAATTCTATTAATCTGGTTTGACTGAACTGATATAACGGTACATTAATAATATCATTTTGATATTTTCCTCTTAAATGACGCATAACACGAATCTAGTAAAAATAAATTTACTAGCTTAACCCAAGAATGAAAACATTGGTTCAGTGTCCTTCATCATTCATTTATGTTATTATGCTTTCGGTGTAAAGGTTAAATAAAGTTTGGATGACCGTACCGGACACAATGTGTGTGTAGTCTTTGGTACTGGATATGACACATCAAAAATAACAGCCTATCATAGTTGGTTAGTTGATGAAGTCTTGCATTGGAGTAAAAGCGGTTCCAGTTTCCCCTGAAACGTTGTCGTTGTTTATTTCTTGTTCTTTCCGTGTGATATATTAAGTTGCGGGAACAAGTTGACTAGTGTCGATGGCATTTCGGGTTCAAAGAATAAATTCCATTAATTTCTAATGTCCAATTAAATAAAGTTAACGCTTTTTGTAATCATTGCATTGTTGACAAAATTGAAATTGTGGAGTGTAGAATTATAGAATCTTATCGGTAAAAATTTGATTCCAGCTAATTCAATAAATCCGGAAAAACTTTATCCGGTGATCATTTTTACCAAATCGATTAAGAAATTATGCACTTCCGGAATTCAACGATTACGAATAAAGTGTAAAACTAACGAATTATGTGTTATAGAAATATCAGTTAAACTTCAAAGACATTAAAACGTATTTAGCAATTTAGGGAAACAGTTTAATACCTTATTATATGCATAAAACCCCCAGGTGTGGATCACTCCCGGCTTGCTCCATTGGAACTAATGGGACCTCATTGTAGCTCCGTCCATAAAAAAGGAGCTACATTATTGTAGCTAGAGATGATATCAGCTCCCATGGACCAGTTGAGCTAAAACACCAGAAAGTCTAGCTTAAACATTCCATAAACAGAAAGTTAATTCTGCCAGCACTGAATTTTGCACACTATACGCATCTAGTGTCATGCAGAAGCTGCATACCTTTCCAATAATTCATACAATTTGTTTAAAAGTTTAAACTTACACAATTTATTAAAACGCAATGAAGGTCATTGATCATGTTTTGTTTAAATTAAAAGTAAAGTCCCATCAGACTTTTGTAGTACTTCAAAAGATGTTTATCACTCAAAACTAAACTTGTTCCGATGGTCATGGGTTTTCTCTCCTTCCCCACTATAAAATGGACGGCATGATAAGCTAAAAATGTTGAAAGTGGCATTAAACACCATTCAATTTATTTATTTATTTATTTATTTATTTATTTATCTTTCTGTTTCAACGTATAAAAATTAATGGTCTAACAAATGTTCTACACATGACCTATGCCTCCAAACATTACAAGCTCTTCTGTCAGACCTGTCTGGTTTTCCACAGTTCACTTGAATGTGCTAGACGCATTGAACTTTTAGGAAATTAAGTAAAATGTCACATTTCATGTTATTTCATATATTTTTGTTCAATGTGACATAGGTAAACTATGAATCCATTTAAACAAAATTCTAATGCATGTGCAAACAGACCACTATCAATATTGTGTCCTGGCTCGATCTGCATCTGGCATTTTAATAGCAAGTGAATCAACTTGTTCCGATGCAGTCGGTGTTATATTCACTTTTTACCATTTGACCTTATGACACTTCACTTCTCGAAAAACATCTCGCGTGATCGTAATTCTGTTTTTTCTCGATTAGTCAAAAACCAATGGACGGTGGTGTTCGGAAAAGTGTGGTAATATTCAAATTCACCTATTTGTTTATGTGATTATTTTATAGTGCAATTGGATTATGACTATTAATTTGTAAAATTTTATATCAGATTTTAGTGTCGTCACTTGTTGTTTGCGGAAGAATTCATGTTTAATCAACGTCATCAATACATCTTATTATGACGTCACAATCAGGCACGTACTAAAAAAACAAGTTAGGTTATACGAAAAAACCAACTTTGCTCATGTATTGAGTATTTAAACGAAATTAAAATATATTCAAACTAACAATCGTTTTTATATACACGTTAAATATAAAATCAAATGTATCATTATCTGTTATCGGCGTCCGTCGTAGTACACACATATATAGAGAGTTGTGGCTATAATTGTAAAGTATTCTTTGCTTATTCAGTAAATTTTAAACTATATACATTTTATTATAGGATAAAAACTGGGTTTTAAGAAATTATCAATGTGTAAACTCCGGCGACTCACTCACAAACTAAATAAAGTCCGAAGGACTTTATGTCAAGTTTGTGATGGAGTCGCCGGAGTTTACACATTGATAATTTCTTAAAACCCAGTTTTTATCCTACAGCAAAAACAGTTACAGAAACCTATCTATACCTCTAAACGTACACAGGCCGGAAAGCGTATAGATATGCAAAACATAGTACCAAATAAATCGCGGTTCTGTAGATATTGATAGGGAAAAAATCAAAATGAAACACTAAATTGTATTTATATTATATTTTATTTGAAATCTTAATCGATTTAATTGGAAATCACCGGGGCAGAGAAAACTTTGTCCCCTCTCTCTGATGATACGCTAGGAGGACGCCATCTTGTTTACATTGATACTGAAAGTAGTCCGCTCAGAGGAAATATCGATATATAAATTATCTGAGAAGACGCCATATAAGTGCTTTATTCCAATCAAAGCACTTTATATAGATAAATTACAGCATGAATATAATTATTACCAACTATTTCTTGTATTGAAAGTGCTATTAAAGGTGTTTGATATTTTGCATGACAAGGCCATTCATAGATTAATGCATAACCCAATTTATACTTTTACTGCGTCGGTTATCTTTTTATACCCCCCGCTTGAAAAGCGGGGGGTATATAGTGTTCATGGTGTCCGTCCGTCCTTCCGTCCGTCCGTCCGTCCGTCCGTCCGTTACACTTTCTATTATTTGCAACTCCTCCTACACCACTGAAAGGAATTTGATGAAACTTACACAGAATCTTTGTCTCATAGTGCCATTGTGCAGGAGATATTTAACATTTTGATCGGAATGATATTTGGGGTTTCCCATAGAAAAACATGGACTTTGTCATTGACCTAAGGGGGTCCCTATCTCTTATGTGCAACTCCTCCTACACCACTGAATGGAATTTAATGAAACTTACACAGAATGCTTGTCACATAGTGCCATTGTGCAGGAGATATTAAACATTTTGATCGGATCGATATTTGGGGTTTCCCATAGAAAAACATGGACATTGTCATTGACCTAAGGGGGGCCTCATCTCTTATGTGCAACTCCTCCTACACCACTGAATGGAATTTAAAGAAACTTACACAGCATCCTTGTCACATAGTGCCATTGTGCAGGAGATATTAAACATTTTGATCGGATCGATATTTGGGGTTTCCCATAGAAAAACATGGACATTGTCATTGACCTAAGGGGGTCCTCATGTCTTATGTGCAACTCCTCCTACACCACTGAATGGAGTTTGTTGAAACTTACACAGAATCCTTGTCACATAGTGCCATTGTGCAGGAGATATTTATTATTTTGATCGGAATGATATTTGGGGTTTCCCATAGAACAACATGGACTGTCATTGACAAAAGGGGATACCCATTTCTTATGTGCGACTCCTCCTACACCACTAAATGGAATTTGATGAAACTTACACAGAATGTTGTCACATATTGCCACTGTGCACTAGATATATAACATTTCGATTGGAATGATATTTGGGGTTTTCCATAGAAAAACATGGACTTTGTCATGGACATAAGGGATACCCATCTCTTATGTGCAACTCATTCCTACACCACTGAATGGAATTTGTTGAAACTTACACAGAATCCATGTCACATAGTGCCATTGTGCAGGAGATATTTAACATTTTGATCGGAATGATATTTGGGGTTTCCCATAGAAAAACATGGAGTTTGTAATGGACATAATGGGATACCCATCTTTTATTTACAATTCCTCCTACACCACTGAATGGAATTTGTTGAAACTTATACAGAATCTTGGTCACATATTGCCATTGTGCATTGGATATTAAACATTTTTATCAGAATATTATTGGAGGTTTGCCATAGAAAAACATGGATGCCATTCTTTGGGGGATTGGGGAGGGTTACATGTATTATCTGCAATTTCGCCTTCACGTTTAACTAGATAAAGTTTCAATTTCATAATTAAGAACACCTGAATTTTCAAAGTAATTGTGAAGCGGGGGGTATCAATGGTGAGCATTGCTCACAGGTGTTTTTACTCTAGTTTAAAGATAGTAATTGTTTTTAAAATGCCGTAAATAATAGTCAACTGATATTCCCGACTTAATGTGCCATACCAATGTAAAAATTGTAATTAAAAAAAAAAATTATTCATATAGAATATCAAATTTAGAAACACATTTCTAAAAACCGTTTTTAAAAATTTTTCGTATTAACAGACAGGTGTACTTCAAACAGATCAGTTATCTATCGATCGGTAATTTCCGCCAAAGATCGAAAGTCTACGTCACAAGATGAACTTCTGATCTCCGGTAAACAAACAACAAACACACATGGTTAAATATTTAATTCATTTTTTAACTTTAAGATGCCACGATGAGATCGCGGTGGTACTAGCAGATGATTGGGTGAGATGTGTTGCAGCAAACTATGGTAACACAAATTCAGATGGAGTTTCCAAAGGACACAAAACTCCGTGAATAAGGACAGATTTCATAGAGTAAAAATAGAAGATTGTAACGGTCCAACAGTAATTTTCGGCTCTTTGTTCGTTTCATTTCACACTCGAAAGCTTCCATTTCAGAGACAGTTTAGAGAAAAAAAAACAATATGTAAAATTTGTATAATAAGTATGATAGTTTTAATGACCCCCCCCTTCTTTTCCCCCAACAGACTCAATCCACGTTTTTTTCCATATTAAAATAGGTAAAGTGTACAGTAAGACATTTAAAATAATAAAATGGCAATGGCCACGTTTGTTTAAGCCGAATCATTTGTCATTAAATAAAATACTGTTCAAACATATTTTATTATTTCTCTTAAAAGATCGCCTATCTAATACCCCGTGGACTGTTTATATTCGATATAGAAATAAATAACAAAAGTTATTCAGTAGTCTGTCTCCTGTTTCGATATTTTCATCTTCATCAAAATCGTCGGAGTTGGAGTGGTATGGTTCAAACGGGTAAGGAGACATACGAGTGATTGCCATCGATTCAGCTGCACCATCGACAGTATTTGCCACCCCGAATGATCTGAATGTGAGCTTCCACACGACAAAAACTGTTTTCGTTGTTTGTTTAATTTCACACTTGAACGCTTCCTTTTCAGACACAGGTTCGTAAAAAACCCAATATGTATATAAATTGTATAATTTGTACGATAGTTTTAATGGAACCCCCCCCCCCCCCCCCCCCGCATCCGCATTATCGAAAAAAAACAACTTAATCCCTTATTTTAGCAATTGTTTAAATATTAAAATAGGTAAATGTTTAGTAAGAAATTTAAACAAATAAAATGGCAATGTCCCGTTTGTTTTCTAAGAAACATTTTGTCATTAAAATTCTTTCGATCCCCATTGTCCAATACCACGCGTACTGTTTATATTCGAAAATAAAATTAAAAAACAAAAGTTATACAATAGTCTGTCTGGTGTTTCGATATTTTTATCTTCATCAAAATCATCGGAGTTGTAATGGTATAGTTGATACGGATAAGGAGTTCTGATTTTTTATTTTTTTTCGTAAAGTTTTTCGTACAGTGTAAATGGTGCTATGGCATTTAACAGTCTTCAAACTGTGACGTCACACATTGTTTAGATAAAATACCGGAAGTGACCAGCACGTGTTCGGGAATATCCGTCAACAGGTGCAAATCGTATGTTTGACAGTTTACTACTGTCTTATTATAGAATATATTTTTATCGGACTTTTTGCATTCTTTTTTAAACAGTATATTCTATGTTTTTCCTTTAAAACAAAAAAAAAAATTTTATACTGGTATGGCACTTTAATATATATAAGGTAATACAGCATGTGCAGCCCGAAAGGGTCTTTTTTTTACCTTTCCAAAATAAATGAAAAGGTAACTCAGTCTTTTCATTGAAAAATATATCATTTGGTAGTTGTTATTTATCTACAGCTCAGTAAACCACGGTGACATAACAAATTAAGCATGCTTCATTAACATCACATGATTAAATCAATTGCCTATATGTTGTTAGATAAACCAATAAAACGTCTGTCTGTCATGCTATGACAATAAATGAGTGTTAAGGTTTTGATAGGAATGCCAACAGATGTTGGAATTATAGGTGCGATTCTTTGTCATTTTATCGCCAAGAGAGGAAATAAACAATGGGAGAAGAAGTTCTAAAAGAAGAAGACAACTACTTTTTATGTCCTAATGTCGCTTTAATTTTTAGGTATTGCTTAATTGGTAGTGTCAATATGGATGTACAATCTTAAAATATATGAATAGGTGTGGTTAAAAATTCAAAATATGATTAGGTCCCATTTTATAACATCCGAAAATATATGAATGGTATGGGTTTTTAAAACTCCGTCCGGAAACCGGTACCTAAAACTATCCTTTATTACCCCCTACCCCCCACGCCCGTATGAATTTGACATTATGGTAATTTCTGAGATTTATATATTTACCCATTTGTTTCATAGATAAACTCCTGTACCCTTGCAACATATTACAAGTAAACGAACGGTTATTACAAAGATATTAAACCTTTTTCGACCGACCTCATTTTTGACATAATGTATACCATACTAAGTCACCGGTCCTCGATTTGTATATATAATTAGCTATGTATGGCAATGCTGACAAATTATACTATAAAATGTAAATAAAACTGTTATTCATGTATAATTTGTTTAAATTGGAGAATTGGTTTACAACATGGGACCTGTGTTACATGCAAAAGTGTTTTGGGATAACGGAAAGGTATCGGAATATATGGTACTCTGTATTTTTCAGAATGTAACACATCTAAACGGGGGATGATGATGATGGGGGTTTTTAAAGTCCTACACTGGTAAATTAATACCCTCGGTCGGACGGTTGTTAGTAGTTAGTATTCCATGGACTCCACCAGCCCGGCCTTCGGGATACCTGGTCGAAAAACTCGGCAGCATATGTCCTACTAGCGGCCGGGCTGCTCCGATGTAACGTTGGCCTACTCCAGTACCCCACATGGGTAGGAGCGTTTCCCCACTCTGACCGTCTTGGAGGTCTTACATCTGCAGAATGTGTAAACGGGGGCCTCGGTGGCCAAGTTTTATAGTTCGTCTACTATTGATCACGTGGTCTGTCAACACTGAGGTTGCGGGTTCTAGTCTCACTGCGGGTAGGGTGCACTCGACTCTAATCTTAATTGACAAGGAATGCCAGTTTTCCTACCGAAGGTCGGGTTTTTTCTCCGGGTACTCCGGCTTTCTCCCCAAATAAAACTGCATGCCATGATATAGCGTTAAACAATATTCCAACAAACACATCTGAACGCGGAAAATGCAATTAAGTGGTGTCCTAAAGGAAAATCGCCGATAAACAGAAGATATGTACGAATTGCGTTTTATGATAAATGAATTTGTGCATGACTATCGAGAACAGGTTAAGGCACGATACACGAAGACTCGTTATTTAATAATAATTGTTTGTGATACTTTTTACAAATTCCCACCAAAAGTAATGTTATAGAATCTGAAAATTACGAGATAGGTTCATTTCAAACATTTTCCTGTCGTAAAATTTTTTTAATCTTATATACTCTATACTAATAAATATAGGATCTTACATTGGTACGAGTGGATTATCGGATTTCTCTAATCGAGATAGTTAAATTTCCATAATTTAACTATCGAGATTGGAGATTGGAGAAATCCGATAATCCAAGAGTACTAATGTAAGATTCTGTTTCTCTAATTTTAAAAAGTAGTAAATTTGCGAAACGAAGTACAAATTCTCCCAACACCAATTTTACGTTCATGACTTGAATACGCGGTAAATGGAAGGTGTTTTGTTTATGGCGTCATGAGTTCTTATTGTGACGTTATTATTTTTAACCAATCAACTGCTTATAACAACAAATTCACTAGTGACGAGAAATATTTTTTCCACACCGGTCAAGCGGTTGAAATATTACGTCAAAATTAGAGAAAATACTGTTAAACAACTAATATTTTATAAGTTGTAAATGCTAAAACAACAATTATAGAACGCACTTTGTTTTATATACACAACTATAAGTTGATGACACTAATTCACAACATTAAGACGTTATGATTTTGCACCTGTTACTCTAAACTAGAACAGAACAGATTTGGGATTCATTTATTTATTACTACATTTTAAAGAAAAATGTAAGTTAATTTGATTTAAACTATTTTATGGTTTTTCCTTTTAATTCGCATGCGGTATCTTGATATTTATAGTTCAGCTATTAACTGCGGAACTGTAGCTCTTTGGCTATTTTGATTTGGCAAACCATAGAGCTACTAATTTCTTCCCAAGTAAAAACTCTTACAACACGATTTTTGTCGCACCATTTCTGACGATTTAATGACAAGTGAGCTTCATCAAACGTGTTTATTTCGTTTCTTGCACTGTACCTCTTTAATAATGCACGATGACGTTTATATGAGTGCAAATTGAAATTCCACTATTCTATATGTCATATTGCATCGATCTACCGTTCACTTTGCTATAAAATTTACTAGAGGAAGAATATATTAACCATTTTTGATCGAGTTCTACAATTAAAACTAAATTTAGTACCAAATTAAAATAATAAAATGCGTTTCATTTTAGTGGATAAAACCCTTTCCTGTTAAGTTAAGATAATTTGAATCAAAATAATTAAAATAATATTATTTTTAGTGTGTTGAACGTTATATTATCATGCAACATCCATTTAAATTATATCGATATGTTGATCCATACACAAGATATAGACAATACTCCTTCCTGGTTTTCCACCATTGCATAGATAAGGCACTGACAAAGGGGAGCTAACTCTCTTAGCAATTCCTTAAGAAATACTATGATTGTGAGATATACTTAATTAATTGCCCAACTTATAAAAATAAAGGTGATCTAAATGATTTGGATAATTATCGTGTAATTACTATTTTAAGCCGCTATGGCAAACTATTTACCTGTATTGTAAATAATAGGTTACATGCTTACCTGAAATTTCTGAATTATTGTGTGAAGAGCAAGCCGGATTTAGGAAAGGGTATAGTACAACAGACCATATTTTTAACCTGAAATGTCTGATTGATTTATATTTGCATAGAGGTAGAAAATGCTATTGTGTATTTGTTGACTACAAAAAATATTTCGATTCTTTTAGAAGAGCATACTTATGGCGAAAATTGATACGAAGTACCATTGATGGAAAAATGTTTAAAATTATAAATAGTATGTACACAAATGCAAAGTCTTGTGTAAGACAAGGTAGTTACTTTTCACACTTTTTTTCAATCAAATGTTGGTGTTTGCCAAGGTAAAAATTTGTCACAGGTATTATTTGCAATTTTCTTAAATGACTTGGTCAAATTTATGTCTCATGCTTGCAATGGTTTAACTGACATGAGTATTGCAGCACGGCTTCTGGATACTGATAAGGTCTCTGTCTATTTTCGATTATACCTGCTCCTATATGTAGATGATGTTGTAATTTAAGCAGAGTCAGGAACTGAGCCTCATTCAATGCTATGTATTTGTACTGTCAAACGTGGAAATTACAAGTTATTATCCCTAAAACAAAAAATGTTATATTTTCAAGATCTAGACCTACCACAACTGACATAAAATTTAAATACAATGGTGAAACCCTGAATATTGTTAATAATTTTCAATATCTCGGTATTTTATTTGCATGAAAAGGTACTTCAACGATGAAAAAGTACAACTTTCACATCAAGCAAGAAAGGCCATGTTTGTAATAATTCGGAAGGCAAGAAAATTGAATTTACCTATAGATATATAACTTGAGTTGTTTGATGCAATGGTTGTACCGATTTTATTTTATGGTGCTGAAATATGGGGATTTGAAAATTGTAATATTGTAGAGAACTTCCATATGCAATTTTGTAAAACTATCTTGAAGATTAAAACAAGTACTCCCTATTGTATAGTGTATGGAGAATTGGGTAGGATACCATTAAGCGTTCATATAAAAATAGAATGGTTGGCTTCTGGCAACGTATTATGTGTGGTAAAAGAGATAAAATATCATATACTCTATATTTTGTATCAGCTTAGCAAGAGAAATATTTATCATTCTAAATGGTTATTGGAAATTAATACAAATACTTTGTATGAATGTAGTTACATCTTGTTGTCGGTTGTGGGATGATCAAAGAATTTTGAAATCGTATTGTATTAGCAAAATTGTTAAGAAATGTCTAAGTGATAAGTTCGACGACATTTTATTTATAAAATAACTGGCAAAATTATGTCATGAATTCTGTGTTTTGAGCATTATTTGTCAACTTTGCCATGTGTCTATGTAAATTTTGTTGCGATATTCTATCATATTGATAGATATGAGCGGTATTGCAATCTTTGTAATGTTAACGAACTTTGTGATGAGTTTCACTATTTGTTCAAGTGTTCTTTTTTCAACACTGTTAGAAAAAGATATCTGCCTATAAACTCGTTTAACAACCCAAATGTATTAAAGTTCCATGAACTCATGAATACATCAGATGTATTCACACTTAGCTTATTGGTATTGCCAAATTCTGCTAAATTGTTATTAAAGCTTTGTGATTAATTGTCATTTTGAAATCCCTGCCATTTATCATGTAAAAATATAATTGTTCACACTGTTGTTATGATAAAATATTGTACTAACATACCCCATGGGGGGTCTTTTAGTAACATACCCCATGGGGTTATTTAGTGAAATAAATTTTCTCAATAATGACACAGCGTGGTACCTTTTTTTAGCCGGTTGAGATATCCTTATCTCAACCCGTGGGTGAGATAAGAATTTCACGCTCCTTTTCCCGTAAAAATGTATTGTGACGTCAACTGTCGGTTCAGCAATAAAAATTATAAAATATTTGCTTTAGTTGTGTTGGTTTACTATGCCTTTTTGAATATTTACATAAAAAAATTATCTGAGCTTCCATGACCCAATTTATGCCGGAATATGATAGCGGTAAGCATCAAAACAAACACAGTGACTCAACATGTGTACACTGGAAATTATGTTCAGGGTAGATAACTGTATTTGATGGCATATTTCAATAGAACTTAACCGGATTCTTTTTTAACGAATTAGTGAGAAATAGAATCAAACACTGATGTTTGGGCAAGACGTGAAAATCTCAGACACCCGCGTGAAAGATTTCTTTTGGTCTCCAACTCGGCAGAGCCTCGTTGGAGACCAGAAATCTGTTCACTTGTGTGTCTGAGATTTTCCCGTCTTGCCCTCCCACCGGTGTTAGATCCTATAAGTCTCATGTCTTATGTCTTATGATATTTTCACAATTTCAGAAAATCTCCACAATATGAGTAATATTGAAAACCCAGAAAAATCCTTTGAAAAGTATTTGCTGACATGATAAATCTACAATAAAAATACAAACTAGATATTTGAAGTGTTGTATCAGTTTTCTTGCATAATTTTATCTTTTTTTATAAGAATAGAGAACCATATAATTATCCAAAAATGACAATTGCCTGTTTTGCACCAAACCACACATTTTAGGTCATGTTCACAAAGCTCTAATAAAATATAAACATAATTTGTTTTACATAATATGATAATAATTGTGACCTATAAGGCGAGCGATAGGATTAGTTTTAATAATTCACTTGTTTTAAAAACAGTTGTAGACTTATATACTTTATTGGATCTTGTTCTACAAATCATTACAGTATATGTTGTACTGATTTGTAGAATCCAGAGTGTTAACATTTCCGCTTAGAGACGTTCCCTCTCGAATAATGTTCAACTTGCACGTTTCGCATTCGTCCTACACAAATCGACCTCAGGTCATTCTGGGACTAGTATAAAACTTGATTTATAGGTTCCTGGGTCATTCAATGGCCCGCGGTCTTTTAAGCGTAAAATGGTGACGTCACCTTACGTGTGAAATACACGTGACACTCTACTTTTATTTTACAATCAATTTAGAGGGAAATGGTACTGGTACACGTGGTAGTGCAAAAAAAACTACAAAAAACCAACAGCAACAACAAAACAACACAAAAAGAAAAAAACCCAGAACGGTTAATGAATGCATGTGTATTACAAAATTTAACAACAGCACTTATATTAACACATGATTAAGTACATGTTTATTCCTGATCTATTCGTAATGTTTCATTATTTATTATATTTCACCTGTCTATTGTCTTTGTTATTATGATCATAATAATAATATTACATCTTTTTCTACGCTGACATCGGTATATTGTGAAAGCGAATATTGTGAAAGTGTACGATTTATTAATCCGTGTGTACGGTTTATTAAATCGTTGGTACGGTTTATTGAATCGTTTGTACGATTAATTAATTCGTTTGTACGGTTTATTTAATTGTTGGTACGGTTTATTAAATAGTTTTTACGGTTTATTAAATCTTTTGTACGATTTATTAAATCGTTTGTACGGTTTATTAAATCGCTTGTACAATTTATTAATCCGTTTGTACGGTTTATGAAATCGTTTGTACGGGTTTTTAAATCGTTTGTACTATTTATTAATCCGTTTGTTCGGTTTATTTGATCGTTTGTACGGTTTATGAAATAGTTTTTACGGTTTATTAAATCTTTTGTACGATTTATTAAATCTTTTGTACGATTTATTAAATCGTTTGTACGGTTTATTTAATCGCTTGTACGATTTATTAATCCGTTTGTACGGTTTATTAAATCGTGTGACTGTACGGTTTATAAGATCGTTTGTACGATTTATTAATCCGTTTGTACGGTTTATTAAATCGTTTGTACGGTTTATTAAATCGTTTGTACGGTTTATTAAATCGTTTGTACGATTTTTTAATCCGTTTGTACGGTTTATTAAATCATTTGTACGGTTTATTAATTCGTTTAAACGGTTTATTCATGTGGTCCCTATGGTTCCTGATAATCAATAGTATATTGCCAACTACCTAGATCACGTGATCCCTATGGTCTGGGTTAATTAATAGTAGATGTCCAACTACCTAGACAACATGGTCCCCATAGTCCCTTTGGTCCCTGATAATCAAAAGTAGATCGTCAACTACCTAGACCATGTGGTCCCTGATAATCAAATGTAGATGACAAACTACCTAGACCGTGTGGTCCTTTTGGTCCCTGATAATCAAATGTAGATGACCAACTACCTAGACCACGTGGTCCCTTTGGTCCCAGATAATCAATTGTAGATGACCAACTACTTCGATGTGGTCCCTATGGTTTAATAAACCGTACAAACGGATTTAATAAACCGTACACACGATTTAATAAACCGTACACACGGATCATAATAATATTGTTACATTTTTTTCTACGCTGGCATCGGTATATTGTGAAAGCGAATAGAATTCCGCCTTCCATATTGTTCAAGACCCTCAAGTTCCAAATGTAATGATTCCATTCCACACTTACAGTATCTAATATATATAATTTGGTTTTATCTTTAAATCTAAAATAACACAAAACAGTAAAAAAATATAAGTTCTAGCTGAGTAAAGTACAAATGATTTAATAAACCGTACAAACGGATTAATAAACAGAACAAACGATTTAATAAACCGTACAAACAGATTAATAAATCGTACAAACGATTAAATAAACCGTACAAACGATTTAATAAACCGTACAAACGATTTAATAAATCGTACAAACGATTTAATAAACCATACAAACGGATTAATAAATCGTACAAACGATTTAATAAACCGTACAAACGAAATAATCTTTTTTTCTTTTTGTTGCTTGGCACGAATAAGCCGTCGTATTTTAGTAGCCTTCGTAGTGTCAAATATTATTGGAGGAGGGGAGTCCTCTATTGGAACTATATTAGTAGTATCTATGGACGGACTGCCTTAGATAACATTAAAGTATATATACTTTAACATTAAAGTATATATATATTGTAATCAGTAACGTTTGTATACTAGCACAATCTCGTTGCATCAGGGATGAACTTCTCGGACTCGGGTAGATTACTGTTATCGGTTATGTTTACCATATTTGATTACTTTTACCTGAGTAGGTGTTCACATTAAGTACAAAACAGTGTTAAACTACACATAATTAAAAATATACAAGAAAGTTACTTTAGAAAATTCCGCTCTATCAAATTTAGCCGACTACTCATGTCGCCATCTTGAAATCGTACGTAAACTATATATATATATATATATATATATATATATATATATATATTCTGTTTGAAAAGAAACATACAAATCATGGTTATAGTTATTCCATGTCTAAAATATACACAAGATTTAACCAGATACTATTACCTTTCGTTTAATTATATTTTTGGTGTCTTGTTGGCCGGGGGCCTCGGTGGCCGAATGGTCAAGGTAGTTCGTCTACTATTGGTCATGTGGTCTGTCAACACTGAGATTGCGGGTTCGATTCTCACTGCAGGCAGAGTGTACTCGACTCTAATCTTAATTGACAAGGATTGCCAGTTTCCTACTGCAGGTCGGGAGTTTTCTCCGGGTACTCCGGTTTCCTCCCCCAATGAAAACTGGACGCCATGATAAAGCTGAAAAATTGCTTGCTGAAAGTGGCGTTAAACACCATCAAACAAACAAACAAACACACAAACAAAAATCTTGTTGGCCGAGTAATTGAGGTAGTTCGACTACTATCGGTCACGTGGTCTGTCAACACTGAGGCTGTGGCTCGATTCCTAGTGCGAGCAGAATGTACTCGACTCAATCTTAATTGACAAGGATTGTCAGTTTTTCTACCGAATGTCGGGGGTTTACTCCGGGTACTCCGACTCCCCCCAATACTGGACGCCATAAAATAGCTAATAGTGACATAATACATCATTAAAAAAGTCAGCAAGTATCATTTTGTGAACTCACAAAATGTTACAATGTTGTTTGTAAACTTAGTTTACTTTATACCCTAGTCTATACCCGTTCTTGTTTGTTACTTAATATCGATTGTTATTTATTTTACGACCTGTCCTGTATGCTTTGTTGTTCATTTAAGAGTTACGTACGGTAACGTATATATACAAAGACTCGCATAAGTGTCTCCAATTTTTGATACATACATAATAACTTTGGTACTAAATCATAAAGTATTAATTATGGGCTGCAATGACACTTAAATCTATTATAATTTATACTGATTATCATATTAAAACCAGCGGATTGTCAAAAAGTTGCCGAAATGTTAATTGTATCTTATATTTATAAAAAAGGCATAATTGCCATTTTTAATTCTTCACAAATACATAACCTGATTACATGACGATTGTAACATATATCTTATCGTCCGTCCTCTCTGAAAAAAGATAGTTAAAGTTCATCCAGCCAGTAAGCATTAATGGCTTTAAAAATCATACAGCTAACAATAAATATATTTAAATATCCCCAATGAAAAGCTATATTAATGAAAAGATATATTAACTTGAAAACATGTTAGCTAACACTTTAGAATTTCAACAGCACCTATTTTAAAAAAATAAATTTCATATGCAAATATGTACTTACATCAGGAACATATACTAGTCCCAGCTTACATGTATTAAGTAATATTCATTTCAGTTTGCTATGTTATGAAATGTGGCGTGATAGAACAGGATAAAGATATCCCAAACCCATTGCTTTTAATGTCCTAACAACTTGGATATGCAGAAACGTAGGACACGAGAAACAAACAAAAAACATACCTGCACATAAGAGAACTTTCTATTTCAAAATTTTGTTTGCATTAATTATTAATTAAAAAATATTAGAAAGTGGAATGCAAATATATCTGTATTTTTTTGTAGACATACACAATTCAGGGATATTTGTCTCAGTATAATTTTAAAATATGTAAAGAATACCCATAACGAACATACATATGGAACAACATTTTCTTTGAATGAAAGTGGCTGTCTGAAGCACATTTAAACAACAGCTTTATTTACAAGAAAGTCATATCAATGTGAGCCACACATATTCTACTATTATGTGTTTTATTATGTATTAAAAAGAGTTGAAAAAAGTTATAATAAGTAGAACATAAAAAAAACACGTAGCGAGCTGACTCTATTTTCTCTGCATAACAGAAACAGTGTAAAAAAAGACCAAAATTATTCCTAAAAAAATTCAATATATAAACGGTATAAATATTGATTGATCAACATAACGCAGTTTGTTATTTTATTGATATTGTAAAACTGTAGATTTACTGGTAATTAACCTACCAAATACAAACAAATTATCGTTACCGTTCCGAACACGATTAAGGTGTTTTATATACCTGGTTATCACAACATACGTCCTATATATTTACCTGTTGTATTTTAATAGTACAAACATGGCACAATCAGCTCTGAAAACATGCGATATCTGTATCAGCGCCTCCGGATCCCATTATTGTTTGGAATGCTGCCAATATTTTTGTGATCAGTGTAAGTCTATGCATAACAGACAGACGATTTCACGCAATCATAAGTTCGAAAGTGTTTCAAATGCTATCCCGGAAGTTATATCAAAATGCACTGATCACAGCGAAGAATTTGTTTTTATGTGCACAAGTTGCGACGTTCCAGCGTGCATGCATTGCGTGACCGGAAAACACAATGGTCATAAATTTGCGAAAATTGTAGACACTATTTCTAGTCTGAAAGTAGAACTTAACAAGGAGATCCAATCCAAACTAGATAAAGCAACCAAAACATTGGAAGATACTGAAAAAGGATATAAAGCGTTTGACCTTGACATCAACTCCACAATCAAGGCCATAACAGAGGAAGGTACAAAGCTGAAGGCAATGATTGATCGTCATATCGTACAAATGATCACTTCATTAAAAGAAAGAGCTAACTGTGAAAAGGACAAACTTTCAAAAGTTATTTCCGACACCAAAAAAGTGTTAGATAGATGCAACGAACTACGGAAGAAGAATGATCAACTGCAGAAAATTGGGACTGATGCTAGTATGATCGAAAAGCTGAAGGTCCTAAAGAACGAATCGGAAAAAGTGCAAATTAATAGTTTAATTTCTGAACCTCCAGTTGTTAAATTCAGCAACAGGACAGTGACTGACAAAGAAATCATTCAATTACTCGGCACCTACAGCATCAGGTATTACGTATTAATTATCACGTGATCAGAACTAGTTAACATACATGTAGCATTGTGGCACCCGTCCCTTTTTAATGAATTTAATAATAAATGAAAATAGTTTAAATTGTACCTTACGGAAATATATTTTCGAGATTTTGCATTTTTCCGGATTTTATTTTTCATCTTTTGTCGACGTTATTGAACGTAAAGGTTGCTTAAACATACCTGCAAGATTAAATTTGTTATAAATTATATAGTTTGTTTGTGAAATATCAACAGAAAAACAAGTTATGGGTAACACTTATATTAACTATGCACACTAGCTGTCTTATACATGACTTAAGTTTGAATCAATCAATATATAAATTAATAAATGAATGAATGAATGAATCAATCAATCAATCAATCACAGTATCTAAATTGAATCAACGTTAAGATAGTGCCATTACATATTGAGCAAAATTAGGGGAAAACGGGAAAAAATCATTTCGGGCTTCCACGATAAACATTGGTAGTGAAATTTGTTAAACAAACAATATATGTAAGTAATTAGTAATACAAAAAAATACACCATTCAGAAAGCTGTTACGTTTTGATAATTATATTTTACACAATTTGACTCCAATTTGCCAAGAACATTTTCAGTTCAGTTCAGATGCATGATCAAGGGTATCTTAAAAGTGTGCATCAGTTTGCTCCAATCACTGAGAGTGAATGGTCGGTATGTATACGTGTATACGTGTTTTGTGTATTATTGACCATTTATATTTTGTACAGAAAAAGAAATGGAAACTTGTAAAATAACGTAACGTGCTATTGCGTGTAATTCATGCAATATATTTGAAGAACGAATAAGAGCAAAATCTGCAGTCTCTGTACTTTTAGCATTGCTTTTCAACAAAGGTTCCAGAGTGGCTTTATGCTAAATAACTACTTCTGTAAAGCAATAGATGTGCGTACGTCATTGCAGACAGTCAGAAACAGATCAAATGCAGCTCATCTCCATGCTTTCTTATTTGTCTCAAATTCACCGTGAGACATTGTTCAGCTCTACTTAAGTGGGTACGAAATCACGTGCATCGGCAACGGCGAAATTGTTCTGATTACAAATGGGTCACGCTTTTGGGTAGACTGTTATGATGAAAGCATGCGTGTTTGGTGTATTTTAGTTGAACGCTAAGCGGACTGCTGTTTTACAAAACACGACCGAATCTGTATAGCAGATTTACTGACTTGCATGTTATCGCTAAGGAATCTAACAGTATGCAGTACGGAAATGAGATTTTGGACCTGATTGTTAGACCTATAAAGTTAATATATGTAATAACTGTGTTTGAATGAACGCCTAATGAGATCGTGTAGTTACTGAGTTTATCGGAAATGAAACCATCGATCGAATAGTCTTGAACCAGACTTAAATTCCATTGAACATGCCTTGGACACATACAGAAAATAGTATTTCCGCGTTTGATACCTGCAACAAAACGGCTAAAAGAGAGTTTTCCGTAGAAATCAGAGGAGGTGTCGCGCGGTTATTCAGGCTCGTGGTTGTCACACTGCTTATTGTCGATATTAGAGGACTGCAAGATAGATAAACTGTGAACTTTGCACCCTCATTATTTGTGCATTTTTTATTCTGATTGTGTGTCTGACAATGAAGACCGACCCACATTAACCCTTCGAAGTAATCATAAAAGATAGACATTAGATTATAAATAATGTATTGAAGAAGAAAGTTAAATTATGCATGATGATATTAATAATCTAACTTTTTATTCAAGCGAAACAAAGTTAAGGACCAACAGAATGATTGCAGATGTAGATGTTAGGTAATTATTATAATAATTGTCTTAATGTATCATAGTCATAAAATTTATATCAAATGTCAGTGCTTGTTAAAACGGATAAGATATAAAATACAATTTTTTTGATTGGACAAATATACATGTCACCTGTATATAAAGTGGTGTTTTATACGAACTACTTAATCAAAATGTGACAGAGATGTTTAGAACGTATTATTTTTACATCTTGATTTACACATTAAACTGCTGAATTGTTTCTTGATCCTTACAGCTCGCTTTCTATGTTTTATGTTAGAATTATTTTTGTTCCCAGACTATAATTAATTTTAATGACGCTTCGAACTTCCATCTTTAATAAGAGACTTCGGTAGCCTGAGGATATTATCTACTATTGAGAGTTCAGACTTGAGTATAAGCAAATGTATGCCTAGTTTCTACCCTTAATTGATAAGAATGCTTGTTTGCTACCGAATGTTGGGAGTTCCGATCGGATACTATCACTCCCTCTTTCAATATTAACCGCATTGAAAATATTGCTTTAAAAATACTTCAAGTCGCGTAAAGACTTTAACAAACACAAACGTCTATTTAAGTAGTATGTTATAATTAAGCATGTACAGTTATTTAAAACTGTTATTTTAATTTTTAATGGAGGTACCTTATTTGAATAACGAAGGTGCTCTTTGTCTTAAGAAAGTAATTTATTTTTGGACTATTCTAAACTGCTGTAACACTATAGTTTGATATAAAATATTTTAAAAAGGACTTAAAAACTTAATTCTAATATGACGTCCTGCTTTAGCTATGTAAACAAATCCGTGTCAAAATTCCCATCAGTTTAGTTCGCACATGCGTAAGTTGTTTGTTTTGTTTAAATGTAAAAACTGACTTAAAAATGCAGTTTGTTATGTGTTATCCATAAATATCGTTATTGTTAATAATGCAGTATATTTTTAGTCTGAATTCTGAGATTTATATGATTTAAACTACCCCGATACATTATTTTTGTTAACAATTCTACATTCAAATTTATATGATGTCACAATTAGAATTCCGACTTCATATTACGCTCACCTGAAAATTACAACTGGAACAATGCAATTTTGTTAAGATTTCTCAATATTTTTGTTTAAAAGGTACGTTATATTCAATAAAATGACGAGAATATATGTTTATGTCAATTTTATTTGCTTTAACATTCTGTTTTGGGATATATCTTATTACACACTGAAAGCGTCCTCTTAGAGCCGCTTCGAAATTTTAAAACAATTGTTAGACATATTAGAATCGAAATAGATTATTGCAATCGGGCTCTATGCGAATTAGAACATGGTCAGACCTTATGTTTGTCCCCATTTTATACCTCGCTATCTCTCGGTATAAAATATTGACAAATAAAAGGTCTGACTATGTTCTAATTCGCAAAGAGCCCTCTCGCAATAATCTATATTTTCTTAATTTTAAATCTACAAAGCCTACGTATCAAACATTAAACCAATCAGACACTTTAAACAATAATAATATTAACAATAAGTGTACTATATTCTAAAATTAAAATTTTTAAAATCTAACACATTGGAGAGCTTAAAGCAGAGTTGACCGATCAATTTACAAAATTTATCAATCATCCCTGTTATTGTTGTTAGCTTAATGGTACTTTTCATTATGAAAAATATAAGAAAATTAAAAATATCTTTGTCTTAAAAACAACATAACTAATCTTGTTATCTTTGAGTTAACTGTGAGATTTAAATTCTAACTATTTCTATTGACAAAAGATAGTATTTAAATTAAAATTTATGTTTCAGCGAAACAAAGGTGAAGACTTCCGGTGTTGTTAAAGAGAAAAAAATAAGGTATTATAAATTGTTTACATGCTGCAAAATGCTGTTGAATATATTTGCGTTTAACTAGAAAAAAAACTTACTAGAGAAGGTATTTTGTTATCACGATTTTGTTGTTTCACAGTATTACTCCATAGGTCAACACCATTTAAGAAATTGGACTATTGTTTTAGCCTTTTTAAAAGAAACTACTTAAAAAGACAATGGCAATGGAAGTTTATGTACTGTATTGTAATAATATTTTAGTTTTTAATAAAATGTTTTTATAAGTAATTAATATCTGTTTGATAAATGCATACGAGTAATTGGGAAAAAAAAACGTCGATGACAACCGCCAGCAGTGTGGATACATTTAGTTTGATGCATACTAATTTTCATAACAATGAATGTTTTGGGCTTAAATATCATAATGTTGTCTTCATTTAACTTATTGCTGCACATTAAGCACAATCAAAATATTGGTTTCGCGAATTACACGCAAGACAAACAAATCATGAGCAGAAATCAGTATTTTTGATGTTACCTGTAGTTTGTAAGTATTGATCCGTTCATATTCTTAGGTCTTATTACAAACATCTTCATAGATTCATAATAAACTGGCCAAAAGATAGATTCAGTATAAACTTACAGCGGACAGATTCAATATAAACTGACAGCTAAAGATTCAATTGAAATTGACAGCCGATATATTAAATACAAACTGACAGCAGATATATTCAATATAACCTAACAATAGAAAGATTCCATATTAACTGTCAATAGACAGATTTAATATAAACTGACTGCTGATAGATTATATATTTAAAATTTACAGCCAATAGATTCGGTATAAGCGGACAGCAGATAAACTGATACCCGATAGATTAAAAATAAACTGACACCAGATAAATTAAATTGAAACTGACAGCAGATATATTCAATATAAACTGACAGTCAATAGATTCAATATAAACTGACAACAGGTAGATTAAATTGAATCTGACAGCAAATATATTATAAATAAACTGACAGTCATTAGATTCAATATAAACTGACAGCAGATTGATTCAAAATGAACTGACAGAAGATAGATTCAATAAAAATCTATCCGTAGATATATTTAATATATACTGACAGCAGATAGATTAAATTAAAGCGGACAGTATATAGATTCCATATATACTGACAGCAGATAGATTAAAGACAAACTGACAGTAGATAGATTCAATATAAATTGACAGTAGATAGATTTAATATAAACAATAGATTCAATATTAACAGACAAAAGATAGACTACAGTGAAACTGATAGTAGATAAATTTAAAAAAAACTTAATATATATGTCTAAAGAGCTGGCTGACTGGAATCATTTTTGGTCCATCTAAACTGACCTACTTTATTATACATATTGTTGTTGCTAAGCGCGGTCAGTTTTCTTAATACAAGTGATTATATGTAGGTAAGTAACAAAAAACTCCTCATAACAACCCAAAATCAATGGTCTAAAAATGAAACCCAATACTGTTAAAATTAGATTAAATAATGTCAGCGAGATACGAACTCACGTCAATGAGACCCTATAGCACCTTTTAGCTTTCACTATGTCAGTGCTGTAGACCACACGACTAAATCGCTATATAAAAACAAGATGAATAGGCATAGTACCTGTGCAATAGCGTGTGATGGAATTCTAGTAACCAATACTCATAAATCTGAAAGTAACATAATTCTTACTTTTACTTTAAATTATGTAGGATGAGAATGTTACACAGTCACAATAATTATATACAAACGTGGAGGTGACATCCATATGATATATCTATCCAGAAAATGTCTAAAGCACCTGAAATACATGTTTAACACAAATCTTACGTTGTCAAATTTAACACTGTTAGAACTAGATGTTAATACTAATAAAAGTGACACCTTTGAGACAATGTGGTGTCAATTCGCCTGTACTGTAGAGTACATTGTCTAGCTGCGGCAGCGCGCATTTTCTAGTCAACAAAATATTACGTAAACTAATTTTTCTAAAATATGTTCGATATTAATCAGTTCGAGTTAAAAAACTGTTTCTTCAATTTTGCCGCATAGTATGTTTCCCTGTGGACCAGGTAAATCTGAGTCAGCTACTAATCACATAGTCCGCCAATACTTTTTAAGACGTTGGTGGGACCGTGGGACGCCAGTAAGCTATACACAAGCAAAACAGGACACGGGTCTGAGTCGGAATTGTTTACTCTCCTGATGATATAAATATTTTCTAGCGGTTTAACTATTTATCAAATATTTAGCAGTAATATTGATTTTTTTTGCCATGCAAACAACCGGATGTTGTAACCCGGTATCAACCCTGGTGTTATGAGCAAAGACGAAGGGCTGATGTTTGCTGATTTTGCTCTCTGAAAAAATTATTCCCGTCAAGCAAGCTATTTAAAGTCTTTTTCTTCTGTCATTTACATATCAAGCCATACTTGCCAACATTGTACTTCGGTAAAAATGGAGCTGGGATGGAAACGAGGGCTTTGAGTAGATTTAAATAAGCTTAATTGAAGTTAAGATGAGTTCTGGGAGAAAAATATCTAAAAACTTTTTATCTGGCAAATAACATTTTCTCGTACAATATATCATATTGTAAAGGTTTATATTGATATCGATTCAGGCAAACAGAGAAACAAAAACAGGAAGAAAGTGGGCGGAAGCAATACCTGTATAGATGCAGTAGTTGCGGGTATGTTTTAGTTTCAACTTATATTTCAAGTTATCATAGGGATTTTAATTTAATATTTTGTACTGGCTACAAGCGACTAATCGAGATATCTGAAAGGTTTTTTTATTAAACATAGAGCATGTCACTGTCCAAACACTTAACCCACTACGATCCGTGATCAGACCTTTCTATGATAACCCGAAACGTCAAAACGTTACATTAATTTGGGAAGCTTTGGCTTTCTGTCAAAATGCATTTGTTGTATTTTATTTTAATTTAGATCGATTTTATGAAACGTTAACTATTGTTCTAACACGATAGTTAATAAAATAGTTTTTTGTGTAGAAGCCAGGTGCCTACAGAGGAATCATCTCTAGATATACGAATAAGAAACACATAAATATAAGTAGAATAATATTATAATATACAGTACTTGATATTGAAAACGCAACACTTTTAGCAATCAGTCAGCGATCCGTCAGCGTTCCAAAATCCGTCATCAATCAGTTATCAATCAGTCAGATCAGTCAAATGGTTCCCAATCCGTCAGATCGTTCCCAATCCGTTCATCCGTCAATTGACGGATCTGGAAAGATTTGACTGATCTGACGGATTGATTTGGACTGATCGCTCCAATCCGTCCATTCAACTTCCGGTCAGTGAAATTAATATAATGAAATTTGAAAATTCGTTTCACTCACAAATATTATAAGTATATAAATGTCAAATGTTATTTTTTCAGTTATGGCTCGTTTTACCTAAAAATAAGGCTAAAACTAGTATAAAGTTATAAATGATATAAATAGAAATTCCCCCTAACTAATGCATCTGTGACGGAATATAAACATCACATAGTGTCATTTTATTAACAAAATAATTAAAACAAATAAATTTAAAAACAAACATAAAAAGACTCCCACAATATTTGACCTCGCAAACGCATCGAACTTGTTTTCGAATTTTGTTAAGCGGAAAAGTCTAGTCTAAAGTTATAAAGGATAAATGGAAATTCCCCCAATCTATGACTAATGCATCTGTGACGGAATATAAACATCACATAGTGTTATTTTATTTTAAATAATAATAATAATAAGTAAATTAATTGAAAAAAAAACACACACACAATGACTTTAAAAAATATTTGACATCGCATGCCAAGGCGTACCTCTCGTATTTGTCTGCGAAATTTTTTAAAGCGAAAAGGCGAGAAAGACGAAAATCGTGAAGGCGAATTCACTTCGCGCTTTACGTTAGCATTATTTGTATGTATGTTTGAAGTTTGTTTAACACCATTGTCATAAATTATATTAGT
Organism: Limnoperna fortunei; assembly: GCA_944474755.1. Lineage (NCBI taxonomy): Eukaryota > Metazoa > Mollusca > Bivalvia > Mytilida > Modiolidae > Limnoperna > Limnoperna fortunei. Next base: position 39,447,436 of record OX104115.1, read on the forward strand.
CTAGTCTATATAATATGGCGTCGAGTGTTTACAGGGAAGAGCTGGAGTACCCAGCGAAACCGCCGACCTTCGACAGCAAAACTGGTACTCTTTGCAAATGTAGGGATGAGTCGAGCACACCCTCTCGCTGTAAGGGTCGAACAGACAACCTCGGTGATCAATAATAGATTGCTTCTAACTTAAACACTGAGGTCAAGTTTTTTATTATAAAACTTTAAAAGATCATTTGTCGCGGTTTTATCAAAGTTTTCTTTCTGTGCCACAATTCCTAGAATTCTGGGGTATAATACTAAATAAGATTTACAACAAAAGCGAAAACATCTATTATATATTTTATTCACTTTTTCATTGCGTCACATGAATTTACACAGGATTAAATCGCAAATAAAGAATAAACTACTAAACATGATTGTATATAGATACTTTTTAAGTTAAAGATGCAAACATATAAGCGTAAGATGAAAATCAATTCTGCTTTTCGCATTTTAGCCGTCACAATCGCTTTTTTACGACGTCTGTTATAGGCGTTCGATATTTAATGATATGTAAGTATAATTATTTTCCTTAAAATTCGAGAGAATTTGAAATTAGTTACTAGGGTTCACAGAGCTGTCCAGCGCGACCTCAGGTGGCGGATATGGGATGCCTTTTCGATGTGGGATTTTCGGGTCATAATACGGAAAAGCCTGGCCGCGGACAATACTGGGTGACGTATTTAGAGAGTGTCACGCTCCTTGCATGATAAGGGTCTCTTTTGTTGGCTAAAAAAAGATCAATTTCCTACCCCTGCCAATACCCCATATGTTTTCGGTTGAATACAAAAGTTTTGCCCTTTGCTCCATCTTTCTATAATTGATTGTTTTTTAACCTGCTCTCGTCCTGAACAAAGCTAAAATACTGCTCGCTGGAAGAAAAGACAAACATGCAATCAATCAATCAATCAATCAAAGTAATAAGTTATTATTAAAATTGATGGACGCTCTTTTAAACGGCAAGTTTTGAAAAGATTATGTTTTACCGATATGAGTGTAATGACAATGTTTAAACCGATCTTTATAGACCTAAAGAATTAATGACGTTTAGTTAATTTACTATTAATATCGTACTATAAAACGTGTCTATCGGTAATTAATACATTTTTACGTTTAACTGCAGTATTCGCAGAATTTTCTCCCCGGCGTTATTGTGGCCTCGGTGGCTGATTGGTTAGTCATCTACTAGTTATCACATGCCTGTCAACAGGCTGTGGATTTTCGACTGACTGCAGGTAGGGTTTGCCCGACTCCAACTTAATTGACAAAGATTGTCGGTTTTAACCTGTACTCCGGCTTCCTCCCACCCCACCCCAATAAAAACTGGAGGCCATGAAATAACTGAAATGTTGCTGAAAACCCTAAACAATCAAACAATCCATCGTTTTGTTTGTTTGTTTGTTTGTTTGATGGTGTTTAACGCCACTTTCACTAATTTTTCAGCTATATCATGGCGTCCAGTTTTTACTGGGGGAGGAAGCCGGAGTACCCGGAGAAAATCCCAGACCTGCGGTAGGAAAACTGGTAATCCTTGTCAATTAAGATTGGAGTCGAGAACACCTTGCAATCCAGCGTAATTGTAAGTATAATTTAAAAACTTTTTATTACAAGTCAAAAAAACTTGCGACAAGAATCGTTGTACATTTACCTCGTCGCTACTGATGAGCCTTAAATCGAACGGAGTTTTTATAATGGTTTACCAGGCAGATATGTCATGCCTTAAATAATTTGCTTAATTAAATAATATAACTAAATATACATATATATTATTTTTTAATATGATTATTTATTTAATTTTTTTATAGAACGAGAAATTTGTACTAACTATTCTTTTGAATAATTGCGTTTATTTTATTATAAATTTTATTATCAATGCATTTAATATATACAAATGACGCAAAATTCGTTTCATCTTCAAATTATTAATTTATACGTATCCGTCAATAAAAATTGACCGATTTATGCATATAATTAAATGACGGATTTTGGATCGCACTGATTGGACTGATCGCACTGATCGCTGACGGTTACCAAGGTTATGACGGATTCATAATTTTGGACGGATGTATTCGTCATCAATCAGTCAGCGACCCGTCAGCATTCAGTTATCAATCAGTCAAAGTGTTGCGTGTACGGGTGCAAGTACTGTAGCACAATTCTGGTTAATATTGATAGGGACTTAAATTATATAAAAATCAGAAGTTGAACTTCGCTCTTCTAAAACTGCTTCTGTATTAATGACATGTAATAAGCGTTAAGTTAGTTACAAGATCCACAATAACAATTTGCCTTGGATTAATCCTGGATCCCAACAGTGATGAATACTATCCTGCAATCAACGTCTTATTGCGCAAATACAGGGTATCGAATACAACCGTCCTGTATTTTTGTAAAGTCATGTACATTTCTCTGTATTTGGTAGCCACGCCTACATTCTGATAGGTCAAAATAGTAACCACATGACGTCAAAATCAACTCAAATAGTCTCGAAAACTATTGACCAATAACAAAATTTGTCATTTTTGAGTTCTAATATAAAACATAATTGTGTTGTAAAAGACATTTGTAAGCTTTTTTAATTGCAGGCTTAAACAAACATTGGTGTGTAGTCGAAAAATATAACTTGTATTGTGTATGAGTCGCGGACAATGAAAATTCTCGTCGTAGCCTCACATTTCCACTTACCTTATCCCCATATAAAAATACCTTATTCGGAGACAACACAATTAAATTTGAAATAAATTAATTCTGTTGAAAGTTAGGAAATTTTCCAAGAAGAACAAAAAATTAAGAAAAAAAGATAAATGCTAATTAATTAGTTATGGCTCTTTAAAATCTGAATTAGATGATCTTAGATATGCTTGGTTTGAGCGCCATTGATGCACATCTGTCTATTTTTATAGGCATGGTATCCTTAATTACATTTCATTTATGTATTTGTACCATAAATATGTACTGTCCACTCTCGACGGTTCCCATAGCCCGGATCACAGAGCTGCCAAGCTAATCCTTAGTTGGCAGATATGGTATGTCCTCTCGTTACTGAAGATGTTGCATTATAATCCGAAAAAGCCTGGTCGAGGACCACTGTAGATGCAATCATTTATAAGTGCCAGGCTCCATGCACTTTAAAGACCCCTTTAAATGTCAAAAAGAGAAATGTCATTGTAGCCACTGCCAATGGATAATTTCGGGTACTTCCTCAACTATCTATACAATTAATATTCATATTTACTTTGATTTTTAAAATCTGTATGAACAGACAATTCCACAACATCTGAAAACCATTGGCTGTTATTGACGTATTGCATAGCATATGACGTCTATGAGCAAACTACATGTATTTCGAAATTGTTACATAGTTGCAAATATTGACAATTCTTGCAGTGTACCAGACTTATTAGTCATGGTGATAATTTTTTTTTCAAATTAAAAAAAAAAGATTCTAACAGGTATTGGTATTATTTAAACCATGTAAAAATTGTACCTCAGTATTACATATCCAAGGCAATAAAAATAAATAGAAATTCTCTTGAATAAAGTCTGAAAAATTGAAATATTTAGAAGATATTAGTTTATTATTATTTTTTCTTTAAGAACGGACAAAATCCTGCAGTAAGTAGTAACGTATATGGTGATTTCACATCTTTCCATAGGTCACACAATGCATATGTATCTCGAAATCGAACAATATATACACACAAAATAAAGTATTGCAACACCAGATTTAAAATTAAATGATTCAATTTGAATGTATGTATGCAAGTTTAATTCAAAATGTACAACTTTGTTGACAATTTACCTATAAAAAATTGTTTATCGCCTGTTTTATCATATCATCACATCTCTGTGCACAATTTTCACTCTCGTAAACTTTGAAATTAAGGTTTTTATACATGTCATTCTTCTATGGGAGCTGGTTTGTTTTAAATAACTATAATGACATAGGCCCCATTCATGTTTGATGGCATAACTGAGATTAGAGATGGAGGAATGTCACTCAGACAAATTGCTTGTCGTGAGGGGCCACCACTACTCAACGATTAACCAAATCTTTAGTAAACATCAAATAACAAATTCTGTTAAGGGCCTTCAAAGATCTGGAAGACACACAATAAAATCTGGCAGTGATGATACGGCTCTTGACCGACTTGTTAGACGACACTCGTTTGTTAACAACACTGTGTTGAAAAGACAGTGGTTGCCAAACCGTATTTTTCATGTGTATATACCAGTTTTAATATCTGCATTAAGAACATATAGTCAGACAAACTGATTGGGAATTTTTTGTTTAGACCAATTCATTATTTCAAAATTATAAGTATCAACATATATACTTGGATCTACCTTCGTAAATACATTTGAACGCCATCAGATAATAACAATGAATTCAAGATAATTATAACAAAATATGATCGATACATATTTATTAATTTTTATCATCTCAAACCATCGATATATTCTTATTATATCGTGCAAAAATACTTCTTCTAAGGATTAATCTATTTTTCTTGTGTGTGTTATCTTTTCTTAGATTTACTACAACTCAATAATAATGAATCATTAGGAACTTTGTCTAAAATTCCGGATGCCTAATGTTTTTAAGTATCAGTAAAGTACACAATCCAAACATTAACTATCTATCTAAACATCATTTCAACTATCCAGTTTTTAGCGTTATACAATTCTTATACACATATTTTACTAGCTAGTGTTGCGAAATCGACATTGTTGTAAAAATTAGAACTAAGGAGGAGAAAGTACCATAACTTGAAAATGTATCTTGTTTCATAATAAATAATTAAAACAAAATTTGAATAAACCAAGATAATAGTTATACGAGGTCAATCATCCTTTCTTTTGTTTGTTTCATGTATGTACTACATAAACCATTTATTCCAAAAATTAGTCAAAACAATAATATCCTCTCATAAAGTTTTACCTGTAACGTTAATCGAAAACTGTTAATCGTGATTTTTAAAGAAACAATTGAAAGAATAAGCATAACCTAAATATTATATTTGATAATGATTTGGAAAATATAATAGTTTACTATTAACACTGTTAGATAACATATGTGACTTTTAATATATGGAGTCATTCAACGATGTGACAGGTACTGTCCATTGTCATGTAAGTTGATATCAAATAATGATTGATTGATTGATTGTTGTTTTACGTCCAGCAAGCAATATTTCAGCAATATTCAGGACGTTATAAAATAATGTAATAAACATGGAATTTTTTTTTTTAAATTTCTGTGACTGTTTTTACTTATCAACTAGTAATTCACAGTTACGGTGGATCGCACCTTTGTGATCATACTGCTTGTGGTAACTGTGTTTAAAATTAAACTTCACTGTTCTCTTCGTTGTATATTGTTTGTTGCCCTAAAGCTGTACATTGCATTAAAATGTACACCTACATTTACGCATTGCAGACGGCTTTAAACTTAATCGCTCTTTTATTAGAAACATATCTATTTTGAATAAAGGGTCTAAGAAATTTCTGGGTATATTTCACATCGGTGAAAAACAATAACTGACGTCAATATATATAAACATTCTACTTTCAAGTTATTCAAAACCACACGCCGATTAAACTTAATCAACATTATAAGCTGTTTTTGCGTTCTTAGTTACTTAGACCTACTTCTAGAAATATACTTGAAAAACTACATTACTAGAAACTAGGACAAAACTGATGACTTTAGCTTTGAATTGTCAACTTCTCATTCATCGATAGCAACATTCCAGCAGCTCCAGCCTAAGCTGTGTTTATTTCACAACATATACGTTATTCTGGATATTACGATATTCCGATGTTCTAGACCGTTCTCTGCTGTTGACATCAAAGTTACTCAAACAAGTTGATGTTGTCCCTTCAAAAATCACCATGACTTAACTGATCGCTATGGTAAATCCATCTCTCACATACGATCGGACTTTCTCTCAGTCATGGGTAGTCTTTTATATTCCTGGATTTACATTTTACTATACATTAGTAGCTCGACGGTGTTTCCAATTAGAGGCATGCACTGCTCTCTCGTCCGAAGCACCTGAGTGCACTCCTGGTTTTTATTGGGTTCTGGTTACTCACTTTCTGTTATTGTGTTTTTGGTTTTTGTTTTGAGTTGTATATGCCTGTCTATATTCAGATGTCCATTGACTCTAGACTCTTGTTGTTCGGTCGGTTTCATTGCTATTTTTCCTTCTAACGCACCCACGTATTGCAGTTACTATATGCACAACTGTGAAACTGTACATTTAGTGTTATCTTTTGTAAGGAATTAAGGGCATAATAACAGGTGTGTTTGCAGCCTCAGTATTCGAGTGGTTTAGGTAGTTATTAATATAGCTAAGTAATTGTAATAAGCGTTAACTGTATTAGTTTAAACTTTTATGAACTAAAAAAAAGTTTGTCTCATCTTTGTCAATATAGAGTAATGATAAATAAGGCCGTTAAAACATGAAATATATCTAGAACTTTAAAGTTGTAAGGTTTCTTTCAGATATATACAATGCACATTTTTTGCATGATTTACATATTTGTTGGAATATCTCAGATCTTTTTGACAATAATTCATATGTAAAGAAACTATATAACACGATAGTCACGTTACAAGTAAAAACTACCAAAAGGTTGATGCCGTTACAACATAACATATTACTATTATTAAATTTGCAGCACGCCTGATTTTTTCATATTTAAAATCTTTTAAACGCAAGCTAGTATGGTTATTTCTTTAAACAAATGGAAAGCCGCATTAAAATGCCACGTTAAAAATATCAAGCTACATGTACTTTAAATATTAAAGTAGTCAATGCGCCCACACTGCTGGTAAAAATAATTCAATTTCCTAAGAGATTGTCTGGTTGGTCCTTATTTTATCAACTGGACAAAATTGTCTAAAGATGGAGATATTGTAATACACTAACAGATAAAAAGGTGTTCTTCTGTAATCCAATTGATTTACATTTACAAATATCAGATTTCATATCGCTTCAAACTGTAAGATAACATTTAAAACATGCACTAAATGCGATCCAAGCAATAAAAATATTATTTTGTTATGCATATCGTTTAGCACACCTGCGGGGTAAGCATATTGGGCGCCTCCTGCAATAATTCAATACACGGGTTATAAACTTGATCTATGATTTTCTTTAAGGACATTCATATTTTGGTGACTTCCGTCGTCAGTCATATTTTTACCTCTACTTAAAGTACTTTCTCATTTCAATTGAAAGACCATTTGCATTTATAATAATAATAATAATAATAATAATAATAATAATAATAATAATAATAATGAAAGATCATTTGTTGAAAGAAGAAATGTAAAGGTCATTCCCTGTATGGTATAAAGTCATTAAATATGGGAATACTATGGACTCTGTGTCTGTTGCTAATTACAATATGTCACTAGCAGTCATTAAAATTAGTTATTTGAGTCAAGCAAGTGGTCCCTATTTGAACCATTTATGGTTGCTATGGATTTTTATGATCGTTGCTAGGCTTCCGGTTGTAAAATATCTTAATTTACTCAAGTACTTCATCCGGATTCTATAAATACATGGTTACTTAGGACTTTCTATAATGGTTACCTTGTTGCTATGGTATGACCTTGACCTATCACCTTTAACCTTGGGCTCAAATTGAAGCTCATTTACTTCTGATCAGTTTAAGTATCATGTTTACTGTATTATCTATAACCGTTTACTAGTTATAAGTCAAAAACTAATGAACCGAAACACGTCAAGCGCATTAACTCCAAAACGGTTCATCGAACAGTTTTGGATTTTAAAGACCAATTGATGGTCTCGATGAGAGGAGTATTGTTTCAATTTATTGTCTGCTTCTATATTTTATGGTTTTCCAGTAATAATAATAACAAGATTGGAGGCCTCAGGTCGAGGTCACTTCTAATCTTGGACCTTGAGATCTTCTTGAACGTCATGTCACAGAACAACAAATGGTGAAGAACCAAGGTGTTTTCGAGCTACGGTTTGTGACTTTTGGTGATTAGCGGAGTCCTTGAAACATTCCAGGTATACCGATCGCCTCCGCTCGTCACAATTTTTTTGAAAAATTATGACACAAAGTTGTCTTAAAAGTTCCTTAACATTTCTCACTTTTTAGTTTTCTTGTATCTCTCTCGTGGTTCTGGACTTATTTCGATAACAAGGTTGTCGGTGTTTGGGCAGATAACTCTGTCAGAAAAAAGTATTCAGCTCTCAAAACGCAGTCTCGAATAGAGAATACAGTCCAGGTCTATAATCCAAAGTTTCGAAATGATATGTCGCGAACTCTCAAATTGATGGGCTTTCGAAAAGTTGCGGAACAGAAAGAAAGAAAGAATAATAATAATAATAATAATAATAATAATAATAATCAGAAGAAATACAATAAGGTCTTTCCCTTGGAAATGGGAAAAACCTTAATAATAATAATAATAATAATAATAATAATAATAATAATAATAATAATAATAATAATAATAATAATAATAAAATTGTTAAAAGACATTATTTCGATACTTGGTACCATTTATCGGTTATACCCGGAGATGAATCTATTAGTAATAGAGTTATCTCAAAAACGTCAATCGACCCGAAAAGCTCAGCAAATCGTATCTTGTTATCAAAAACCGTAATTCCTAGAGACTTTGGACTATCACATATTTCCTAAGTAGCATATATCGTATTGTCAGAGGTCACCTTAGGTGTTGTTAGCACTATATCTCAAAAACCATTAAATATAGAAACAGACAATAAATTAAAAAAGACTTCTCTCATCGAGACTTTCACTTAGAATATTTGGGTTGAAACTTCAAAGAATGGTTTTGGTGTTATGGCCATTGTAGTCGATTTTGGGTTTAACTTAAAAACGGTAAGAGAAAATATAGTTAACATCTATTTACAGTAGTCACCTTCAATTTAAGACCAATGTCAAATAACAATGGACCACCATTTTCAAGATGGCCACCACATTTTGTTTTCTTTTTTATAAAAATTTGAATTGTAAGAGAAAAAATAGTAACCATGTAGACCTGAAGTGATCAGCAGTAAAGGAGCTTCAATTTGAACTCAAGGTCAAAAGGATTGACAAAGGTCATACTATAGCAAAAAGGTAACAGTTACAAAAATCCTTAGAACCATACATTTTAAGTACTGTACTGAAATATCAATTTACTACCGAACGAGTGATGTTTTTTCTAGAAACAGGCATAAAATGAAAGTCTTTTGCAACCATATATTCAAGACTATATGCTTTACTCAAATAATTGTGATTTATGACTGCAAGTGACATTTTGTCTTTAGCAACGGAAAAGGTCCATTAGCAACGATATATTTATTTAGTTTAAACATAAATAACTCAATTTAATGACCGAAAGATACATTTGTTCCTTTGCACATATATTTTCTTACTTTGACACACAAACTGCTTTTTAATATATGAAAAAGATAAAGCTCATCAATGTACTTGTTTATTATGACCTTAATTTAGTTCACAAATGTCATTTGAATTGTTTATCGTTTTGTTGAAAACTTATAAACATAACTATAGGTGACTTGGCAGAAATGTTCCTTACCTGGTCTTCACCATGGTAAAGTGCTGATTTGTTATTTCTGTTTGGACAAACTTAATAAAACCTTCTCAAGAACCGCTTAAGTAATCAAACCAACGTGACCTTTAAGGCCATGAACAAGTGTTTTTACCTTGGATGCGAACGGAAATTCAAATTGTCGTAAGCGGAAGTCAAATTGTACATAAAAAACCTATCAGTTATCAATCAGTCAGATCAGTCAAATCGTTCCCAATCCGTCGGATAGTTCAACATCTGTCCATCCGTCAACTGACGTATTTGGAACGACTTGACTGATCTGACCGATTGCTTTGGATTGAACCCTCTAATCCGCCCATTCGACTTCCGGTCAGTGAAATTAATTTTTCGAAATGTGAAAATTTGTTTCACTCGCAAATATTAAAAGTATAAAAATGTCAACTGTTATGTTTTTATTTATGGCTTGTTTTACCTAAAAATAAGACTAAACTTGTCTAAAGTTGAAAATGATATAAAAGGAAATTCACACCATCCGTAACTAATTCATTTGTGACGAAATATAAACATCACATAGTGTCTTTTTATTATCAAAATAATAAAAAACAAAATAAATTTTTAAAAATTGACTTCAAAAATATTAGACATCGCGTGCCAAGGAGTTGTCTCGAAAATTTGTTTAAAGCGGAAAAAGTTTACTCGTAAATTATAAATGATAAATGCAATTCCCCTACTCTATAACAAATGGATCTGTGACGGAATTTAAGCATCACATAGTGTCATTTTACATAATAAATAAAAAAATAAAAACACAAAAGGCTTAAAAAGTATTTGATCTCGGGTGCCAAGGTGTACCTCTCGTATCTGTTTTCGAAATTTTGTAAAGCGGAAAAGCGAGAAAGTCAACAAACTTAAAGGCGGAATCATACCATTGTTTTCTTCCCGTCTTTACGTTAGCATTATTTGTATGTATGTTAAAAGTTTGTTTAACCCCATTTTCAAAATTGATATTAGTCTATATAATATGGCGTCGAGCGTTTAAGGAAGAGCTGGAATACCCAGCGAAACCGACGACATTCGACAGGAAAACTGGTACTCTTTGCAAATTTAGGAATGTGTCGAGCACACCCTATCGCTGTAAGAGTCGAACAGAATACATCGGTGATCAATAGTAGATTACTGCTACCTTAACCACCGCGGTCGTGTTTTTTATATTTTTATATTATATTATATTTATATATATTATATTATATTTTATATATTTTAAAACTCGCAACACGATCAATTGTCGCGGTTTGATCAAAGTTCTCTTTCCGTTCCACAATTCCTAAAAATTTGTGGGTATAATACTAAATAAGATGTATGACCAATGCTAAACATCTGTTATATATTTTATTCTCTATTTCATTATGAAACATGAATTCACACAGAAATAAATCGCAAATAAAGAATAAACTGCTAAAAATGTTTGATACAGATACTTCTGAGTTAAAGATGCGAACATGTAAGCGAAAGATGAAAATCAATTCTGCTTTTCGCATTTTAGTTGTAACAATTCGTTTATTTTACGATGTGTGTGTTTAGGCGTTCATATTTAATGATGTATAAGTGTTTTCCATAACATTTAGAAGTATTTGAAATTAATAACTAGTAATCACAGCGCTGCCCAGCGTGTCCTTAGGTGGCGGATATGGAAGGACCTCTCTTTGGAGGTTTTCAGGTCATAACACGGAAAAGCCTGCATGGCTGCAGACCATAATGAGTGACGTATTTAGAGAGTATCACACTCCGTTTATGATAAGGAATCACTTTTGTAGTTTTCCATAAAGAGTAGGCTCAAAAAGGTAAATTTTCTGCCCCTACCAATAGTCAATATTTCCAGGGCATTTCCTGGTTTTTGCCCGTTGGCCCATCTTTCTCTAAATTATTACTTTTTAACTTGTTCTCATCTGGAATAAAGCTGATATACTGCTCGCTGGAAGAAAAGCAAACATCAAATCAGACAATCAATTAAACAAGTTATTATTCAAATTAAAGGACGCTCTTTTAAAGGGCAAGTTTCGAAAAGGTTTTGCTTTATCGATATGACTGTAATGACAATGTTTAAACCGATCTTTATAAACCTAAAGAATTCATGACATTTCGTTTAAAAATTCCTTTTTTGTACTATAAAACGTGTCTGTCTGTAACACTTTTTTACGCTTAACCACAGCATTCGCAGTTATTGAGGCCTCGTTGCCTGATAGGGTCGTCATCTACTAGTTATCACATGCCTGTCAACAGGTTGATGATTTTCGAATGACTGCAGGTAGAGTGTGCCTGACTCCAACAACTTAATTGACAAAGATTGTCGGTTGTAACCTGTACTCCGGCTTCTTCCCACCCCACCCCCAATACAAACTGAACGACATGAAATAACTAAAGTGTTGCTGAAAATCCTTAACAATCAAATAATTCAGCAGAATTTTAAGTATACTTTTAAACTACTTTTATTGGATGTCAAATAAAACTTGCGACAAAAATCGCTGTATATTTTACAATATTTTTAACTTTTTGTTTAGTAAACAATGTGTTTTGATTAACAATGCTTGTTCAACGGTTCAACACTTGTTTATACATAACATGTTTATAATTGAATTTAAAAATGTTGTAAACTAAATAAAACATGCACTCATAAATTTAAGTAACTAAATGTTATCTGTCAAAAAGAGGCGATATCTTTGCTAAATGTGAAATAAATCTGTTAGTGATTGGGAGGGGGACGGGTCGCCTTAATATACGACAAAAATATACATGTAACAGGTCACAGAAAATAAAATAGGCCAAAATCACGAGTCACAGAAATAAAACAGAGAATTAATAATGGATTACGAAAATAAAGCATTTACCTCGTCGCTACTGCTGTGCCTTAAATCGAACAGAGTTTTTTTTAGGTTTATAGGGATCGACCCGCAGATATGTCATGCCTTAAAGAAATTTGCTTAATTATATAATATAAAGAATTTTTTCAATATGTTTATTTGCTTTATTATTTTAGAACGAGCCATTTGTATCTTCAGATTATTAATTTTTACGTATCCGTCAATAAACTGACTGGTTTATGTAAATTATTACCTAACGGATTCTAAAACGCACTGATTGGACTGATCGCTGACAGTTACCATGGTAATGACTGATTCACATAATTTTGAATGAATGAATGAACTTTTATTCTCACAAACTATTTTACTTAGTTACAGAGAAACATATATAACAATATAAAAATCAATAAATAAAGCATTAGTAATAACAATGAATTGTACATGTATAAAACAATAACAGTTAACGAGGAGGACTAACTTTAACATTGATAATTTTCAAAAATTTACAGAGTTTTTCAACAACAATAATATTATCCGATTTGAAGAGTTTACTGAACTTAAAAGTATTTGGGTATTTCTGACAATATTCTGGGGGTAGTTTTTTCTTTCCTTTTGGAGAGTTTTGCATTCCATAACATAATGATACTCATCGCCTATGTCAAACGAGTTGCAAAGATGGCAAGTTCTCTCTTGACGTGATACACCTTGTCATCTTCCAGTCTCGATTGGTTGGCGATGACTACCACATCTAAATTTAGAAAACGTAAACAGCAAATTATCAGGTAAAAAACTTAAATATTTTTCAAATCTTGTATCTTTCTTGAAAATTCTATAACATAAACATTTAGGCGATTCTTGGATTTGTTCCAAAATTTGTTGATCAGATTGATCTTTGATCACTTGTTCTATATTTTTTAAAACTAATTGATCTTCATATTGCATATTCCATACAAAAGACATACCACAATTATTGAGTATTTGTTTGATATTCGAAAGCCACTTATTTTCTATTCCATAGCTGTTAAAATTGATAAAAGTTAACTTATATAATAAGTTGGATATCTTGCTCTCCTTACCATTTACAATTCTGCTCCAAAACTTTATTATTTGGATTTTCATTAGAACATCCAGTGGATACCGTCCTAGTACGGCATAGACAATAAAATCAGGAGTTGACTCTTTCAGGTGCAGTATTCTCTTGCAAAAATTTACATGGATTCTTTCTAGTAATTCCATTTTTTCGAATCCCCATATTTCAGAACCATTTAGTAATATTGGCGATATGCATTTATCGAATAAGTCCAATAAGCTATTAATGGATAAATTATTTTGTCTACCTTTTTTGAGTATGCAATACATAGCCCTTAAACCCTTTTCACTGAGATATTTTCTAGTTGTGAGAAATGAACCACTTTTGGTAAAAAATATGCCAAAATACTTATATTCTTTAACAATTTCTATATCTTTACCATTAATTGTGAATTTAAGATATTTAGGTATTCTCCCATTGGAAAATGTAAGAATCTTTGTTTTCTCGATATTAATTTGCAGATGCCATTGCGTGCAATATAGTTGAAATTTATCTAACATTTTCTGTAAATCTTCGCTATTATCAGCAAGTAAAACAGTATCATCAGCATATAAAAACATGAGTATTCTTATGTAGATATCTAGTTCATATTTTAAATCAGAGCTAATTGATTTTATTCCATGTAAATTTTCATTTAAAAAATAGTCATGCAAATCGTTCATAAATATTGCAAATAAAGCTGGAGAAAGGTTTTCGCCCTGACAAACTCCTATTTCGCAGGGGAACTAGTCTGATTTCGAAAAATTATAAACTATTTGAGATTTTATACATATTTTTTATAATTCGAAGAAATTTTCCGTTCATATTGTTTTTTAACAGTTTACTTATAAGTAAATTTCTTTGTATAGAGTCAAAAGCTCTTTGAAAATCAATAAATGCATAATGCAGTTTCTTCCTTTTAATCTTTAGGAGTTCAAATAACATATATAATGAAAATAAATGATCAGATGTACTATATCCCTGTCGAAATCCAGCTTGATTTTCATTTAATATCGACATAGTTTCTAAAAAATTACAAAGCCTATAATTAAGAATAGCTGTGAAAGTTTTTCCAAGATGGGATAACAATGTTATAGGTCTATAATTACTGGGTCCTCCCCCAATAAAAACTGGTCGCCATGAAATAGCTGAAAAATTTCTGAAAGTGGCGTTAAAACACCATTCAAACAAACAAAAAATATATTTCCACATAACCAAGCGTCTAGGAGTATTCCCGTGTCAAAAATAAGGTTAAAAACGTAAATATACACAACAATCACACCGTCTGCTGTAGCACTAAGATACTCATTTATAATTAAGTCGTCGTCTTGGGATTTATTGTTTTTTGCCTTTTGAATTGCTTTTATGATTTCGTTTTTTGAAATTGCAAAATTTAAAAATTCATTTCCAGGATCAGAAAGAATTTCTTGATCTACGTCTGGAATATCAACATTATTTTTGTTCATTTCTTTGAAAAAATTAAATACTGAGTCAATATCTATATCACTGTTGGATTTACGATTATTTTTTTAAAGAGTTTCCAAAATTCCTTTGGATTTTTACTTCTAAGTGATTTCATCTTATAACGCAAATCCGAGTTATATTTTCGAACACTGTTATCTAATGTGTTCTTGTAAGTTTTTTCACTTTCTCTCAGGCGAGTCTTAAATAAATTAGAGCCGTACCGTCGATACAATCGAACGTGCTTTTAGAACTTGTTTCCTCTTTTGTCGACATTCAATATTAAACCAGTCCTTGCAACTCTCTCTATTTACCTTTCTTTTGCGATAGTGAACACCTAAAGTAGGTTTCGCGGAACCAATAAGAACATCAGTAACATCATTAATTATATTATTAATACAAGTCTGGTCAACAGTATCTACAATACCTATGTTATTACTATTTTACTATGGTCCCATTTACCTATATAAAGATTATCGTCAGTTATACTGGGTGATGACTCATCAAGATAACATTTATTTATACTTAAGTGTAACGGACAATGAATATCCGAATACAGATTTCTATAATCAAGAACTGAGAAATGTTCTATTGTGTGTATAATGTTAAAAGTACATATTACATAGTCTACTACGCTATTATTTTTGCTTGTTGCTTTACCGAATTTGTCTCCGGGCAAACGACAGTTTAAAATCAATAAGACGTTATTTTTGCAAAATAATATCAGTTTTCTACCGTAATTATTAACAGTTGTATCAACAGAATTTCTATTTCTGGGAATATTACTTTTATCTAGCGCCTCTAACTTTGAACAATTTTCAAAAAATAGAAATTCCTGATCAAATATGTCTTGATCTTCTGGCTCAAGGTAGTCTAATAGATTTCCAATTCTACGATTAAAATCACCAAATATACAGATGTTTGAAAAATTCTTCATAAACGTTTGGCATTCGCTTTCAATTTCTAAAAAGACGTCATTTGAAGCATATCTTGTATTTTCAGGGGAAAAAAAGGTTATTCAACATATCATATCGTTTGTCAAATTAGTTACTTTTCTGCTTAGTTTAAACCAATAAACAAATTGACAATTTGTCTCTATAGGTTGTATATATTTCTCTAAGTATGTTTTAAAACCAATTATAATACCTCCAGACTTGCATCTAGATTTTATTTTTCTATTTTTATAATAAAAAACATAATTATCTAACTTAACAGAATCTAAGTCATCAAGCTTACTTTCAGTGACACAAGCAATATCATAAGGTTGTAAAAGTGATTGAAATTCAGGATACCATATTTTATTTTTAATACCGCAAACGTTCAAGATAAGAAACTGTAAATTGTTGTCACTATTAACTTTGTCATTTCCAGTACCGTTTCTGTGGGTGGTAGTTTCATCTACGCTACACTGATCACTTTGGTTTGAATGTCCTCCCTGACCACATTAATCATTTTTCTTCCATTGTCCTCGACGTGATTTGCCTTTTCTCCGTTCGTGTATGTTGTGTGTCTTTGGACGAACTCCTCTGTCATCAGAAAGTTGTCGGTCGGTCGTCTCCATATGTGCTTCGTTTTTCGGGGGTAGTACAAATTCATTAGCATCAGTAAATAAACGATCTTCCTTGAAATGTGGACGGATGTATTCGTCATCAATCAGTCAGCGATCAAAAATCCGTCAGCAATCAGTTATCAATCAATCAAAATGTTGCGTTTACGCGTGAAAGTACTGTATTCTTAAATCGGAAGAGATAACATACACCCGCGAAGAATAATTTAATTTAATGTTGTTTAAGATAGTACTCTCTGTACATGCTTTGTTTTTCTGATCTATTTATGTGAGCCATTTACTGTGTTAGAATCCATTTGGTTAAAACCTGTACACACTATTTTGCCTTCTGTTAAGTTCTTCAAATGTTGTATCAATGATATTAGATTACCTATTACAAGTTCCCCAACATTTATTTAATTATAAATTAAGTATACTAGAAGTCAATTAACGAAATATTTTTTTTCTCAATATATGGTTTTAGATTGTTTAGTAACTTCATGGTTTATAAACATATCTGTATTATTTATTAATTTGTAAAAGTACATTACTCCCATGTCCACACATAATTTAAATTTGGTACATTTATTTGAAAACGTTTTATAACTATACCCTTTTCAGTTGTATATAACAGACTGCAAGAGATATTCTAACAAATATTACAGATGATTTTACTATTATCTATTCTATTCTTCCGGTGATAACAGCGGTAATTTAGTTCTATAACTTCTATAATTGTATTAGCTATAATAAAGCGTTTTTCATAACGATTAACAATCCATGTTTGCACCAGAGTATATATGATATATACTTTAATATCAAATGAGACATAGTCTTTTGCACTTGAGTTCTATTATACAATTTCTTTTTCGAAAATATATAAATTTCCTAAATTTAGAAATTAGAATAATATTGCAAATATTCTGAACTTATATAGAGACACTTATCAACATACATTTACAAAAAAAACTGTTATTTTTAGTCGAATCTAGTATTGTATCGCTTGTTGTAATTGCCTTCATTTAAAGATCACACAGTTCCTTGATTAGATACACATCTACAATTATTTATCAAAAATAATATAAGAATAGAAGATATTGGTATAGGCAGTAGCATTAACTAAAGAAAAATGACATTTTTTCAATTAGTAAGTATCAAGGGAGTAACCGATCAGCTGAATAACATATCATTGTTGCTACAAGACATATTTGCGGTTGAATAACAACGAAAAGTCTTGACCGTATAACGGCAACAAGTCAGGTTTAAAATTAGCAAAGATAAGTAACAAAGACCGGAAACACGATCTATGTTGCTTACTTAGACAGATAAAGTGTTTCCACCATTTAAAGTCATATGTTGATCGTATAAAGGGAACAAGTAAGATTTAATTAAGCAAAAATTAATAACAAAGACCAGATACACGAGCCATGTTGATTACTGGGAAAGATAAAGTGTTTTTATCATTTAAAGTGCGATAAATAAGTGATTAAATGACATTTCTATATAATCATCCCCATAATATTCACTTTTAAATCTCAAATGTAAACACAGTCTTATGAAAACAAGGTGTAATTCAAATTCTTTACAAAATATGTACATTTCTTCAATATACAAAATAAAATGATGCTTCAAACATTTCTGAACTTTATAAAGTGCCCTATCAAAATAATTTGTATTTTTGATATCCGATCATTCCTTTAGGTCGAATCTCATCCTGACTCGAGATTTATGCAATTTTCGGGTAGTATAACGGCAACAAATTAGTTATAAAATTAGCAGATTTATGATTAAGGCAGCTTGTTCTATAACGGCGACATGTCTTGATCGAATAACGGGAACAAATCAGATTTAAAATTT
The DNA here is from genome assembly GCA_944474755.1 of Limnoperna fortunei. Classification (NCBI taxonomy): domain Eukaryota; kingdom Metazoa; phylum Mollusca; class Bivalvia; order Mytilida; family Modiolidae; genus Limnoperna; species Limnoperna fortunei. The sequence goes on from OX104115.1 coordinate 39,465,827, forward strand.
GCAAAGATAATTTACAAAGACCAGGCACACGAGCTGAGTTGCTTACTAGGAAAGATACAGTGTAATCTACAATTTTAAGTGCGATCAATAAGTTGATTGAATAACATTTCTACACCATCATCCACATAATATTCACTTTTTAATCTCAAATGTGAACACAGTCTTATGCAAAAAGTAATAAAATTCCAAGTCTTTCAAAAATATGTTCATTCCTTGAATATACAAAATAGAATAATGCTTCTTACATTTATGAACTTGATGACGTGCTCAATCGAAATAACTTTTTTTTGTCCGATTAATTCCTTTGGTCGAATAATCTCCTGCCGCGATATTTTAGCAATTTTCGGGTAGTATAACGGCAACAAATTAGTTGTAAAATTATCAAATCTTTGTTATAAAGAGAGCTTAAAATGATTGTGTTGCTTAGCTGGAAGATACAGTTTTCTCCCATTTTCATTTTGATTAACAAATTGTGGAAATAAGTTTAATTGTTGCTTACTGGAAAAGATGAGGTGTTTTTATCATTTAAAGTGCGATAAATAAGTTGATTAAATATCATTTCTTTATAATCATCCCCATGATATTCCCTTTTAAATCTCAAATGTAAACACAGTCTTATGAAAACAAGGTGTAATTCAAATTCTTTACAAAATATGTACATTTCTTCAATATACAAAATAAAATGATCCTTCAAACATTTATGAACTTTATAAAGTGCCCTTTCAAAATAATTTGTATTTTTGATATTCGATCATTCCTTTTGGTCGAATCTCATCCTGACTCGAGATTTTAGCAATTTTCGGGTAGTGTGACGGCAACAAATTAGTTATAAAATTAGCAGTTTTGTGATTAAGGCAGCATGTTGTATAACGGCGACATGTCTTGATCGTATAACGGGAATACATCAGATTTAAAATGAGCAACAATAATTAATAAAGACCAGACACACGAGCTACGTTGCTTACTAGGAAAGATGCAGTGTTATCTACAATTTTAAGTGTGATCAATAAGTTGATTGAATAACATGTCTGCACCATCATTCACATAATATTCACTTTTTAATATCAAATGTGAACACAGTCTTATGCAAAAAGTAATAAAATTCCAATTCTTTCAAAAATATGTTCATTTCTTGAATATACAATATAGAATAATGCTTCTTACATTGATGAACTTTATGACGCGCCCAATCGAAATAACTTTTTATGTTTGTTGTCCGATTAATTCCTTAATTCCGAATATTCTCCTGCCGCGAGATTTTAGCAATTTTCGGGTAGTATAACGGCAACAAATTAGTTGTAAAATTTTCAAATCTTTGTTATAAAGAGAGCTTAAAATGATTGTGTTGCTTAGCTGGAAGATACAGTTTTCTCCCATTTTCATTTTGATTAACAAATTGTGGAAATAAGTTTAATTAAACATTTTTACTAGAAAATATATGCATTTCCCGAATAAAGAAAACGGAATGATATTGCAAATATTGTGATCTTTAAGTAGTGTCCTGTCAATATATATTTTAAGAACTTTTCGTTTTTAGTCGAATCTTGCATCGCTAGATTAGTAATTGTTTTTATTTATAGAGCAAACAATATGTTGAGTCGATACATATTTACTATTATTTATGATTTACTATGTTACAATAAAATTACAATAAAGATATTGGTATAGTTAGTTTCATTAACTAAAGAGAAATAATATTTTTTATATTTTCAGTCAGTAAGTATCAAGGAAGCAACAGATAAGTATGATGATTAATATGTTATCGTTGTTACAAGATATATTTCCGGTTGCATAAAGACGACATGTCTTGATCGTATAATGGCAACAAGTCAGATTAAAATTAGCAAAAATTAATAACAAAGACCAGATACACGAGCCATGTTGCTTACTGTGAAAGATAAGGTGTTTTTATTATTTAAAGTGCGATAAATAAGTTGATTAAATAACATTTCTATATAATCATCCCCATGATATTCCCTTTTAAATCTCAAATGTAAACACAGTCTTATGAACACAAGGTGTAATTCAAATTCTTTACAAAATGTATTTTTCTTCAATATACAAAATAAAATGACGCTTCAAACATTTATGAACTTTATAAAGGGCACTATCGAAATAATTTCTATTTTTGATATCCGATCATTCCTTTTGGTCGAATCTACTCCTGACTCGAGATTTTAGCAATTTTCGGGTAGTATAACGGCAACAAATTAGTTATAAAATTAGCAGCTTTGTGATGAAGGCAGCTTGTTTTGTATAAAGGAGACATGTCTTGATCGAATAATGGGAAGAAGTCAGATATAAAATGAGCGAAGATTAGTAACAAAGACCAGACGTTGCTTACTTGGAAAGATAAAGTGTTATCTACCATTTTAAATGCAAGAAATAAGTTGATTAAATAGCATTTCTACACCATCAATGCACAGGATATTAACTTTTTAGTCTCGAGTGGAACCCAGTCTTGTGATAAAAGTGGTTTAATTCAAATGCTTTAACAAATATGTACATTTCTTGAAAATACAAGAACAATAACGGCGAAATGTCTTGATCGTAAAACGGCAACAATTCACATTCAAAATTAGCAAATATTAGTATTACCTACTTGCGGTAGACAAGATTTATCTCCCATTTGCAGAGTTATCTGTTCTTTAGAGCAGGTACTTTATAGTACCTACTGTGGGTAAAAAGTTGTTTTTTTACAATACTTTTTTATTCACATATATTAAAGCATCCGGTAAAATTTATTATGATGTGCAAACTAATTCTGCAGTTTTTTTTAGTTGTACTGGAAGAGTCAGTCCACAGACATTATTTAAAAAAATAAAAACATGATTTTCCCTATCTGTTTAATACTAGATACCTGCTGTTATGAAAGACAACTCTTGAAAATGGGAAGTAACTCTTGTATTCCGAAAATAGGGAATTAAAGACCAGAAACACGAGCTATGTTGCTTACTTGGAAAGATACAGAGTCTTTTTACCATTTCTAGCATTTCAAGTGCGATAAATAAGTTGATTAATAAAAATTTCTACATCTTCATTCCCATAATATTCACTTTTTAATCTCAAATGTGAACTCATGTGAAAAAAGGTGTAATTCAAATTCTTTACAAAAATATGTACATTTCTTGAATATAAAAAAAGAAGGATGCTTCATTCTTTTTTTAACTTTATAAAGTACCCACGAAATAACATTTATTTTTGATATCGATCATTCTTTTAGTCGAATCTACTCCTACCGCGAGATTTTATCAATTTTCGCGCAGTATAACGGCAATAAAATTTGTTATAATTGGCAGTTTTGTGATTAAGACAGCTTGTTGTATAATGGCGTCATGTCTGGATCTTATAACTGGAACAAATCAGATGTAAAATAAGCAACGATTATTAATAAAGACCAGATACTCGAGCTACGTTGCTTACTAGGAAAGATAAAGTGGTATCTGCCATTTTAAGTGCGATGAATAAGTTGATTAAATAACATTTCTACATGCACAGTATAATGCTTCAAACATTCTTGACCCGTTAATTCGACATTCAAATTCTCTTCGATTAATAACAAAAATATCCTGGAATATTTCTAATATGGACCAAGAAAACTTAATATATAATTTTAACCCAATTAAGTTATTCTGTATCATTCCTAAATAATGACCTATTCAGCGAAAATATTACCACAGACTCCTCCTGTCGTTGTAACTCTGAAACTGAAAATGCACAACACTACTTTTTTGAATGTCCACTGTATAAGGACTATAGGGAATTACTAATCACTGATTTCATTTGGTTACCTAATAATATCATAATCGACCTTAACTTGGAAAGCCGGATATAACTGTCGATCAAAATAAAACTGTTTTAACCATGTGTATGCATTTATAAAACGGTTTAAAAGATTTATTATAGTTTAAGAACCATTGAAGAACGTTAAACGTAGCTTCGTATTCATCAACACATATATATCTATATGTATTCCATATTTTGATACCTAGTGTATGTGTTATTTTTCCTTTTTCTTCAACCATATTTGTTCTTATTCATTTTGTGTAGCGTATTATTATTATTATTATTATTATTTTTTGTTTATTATTATTATTTGCATGCTCGTTCGTATAAATATTATATGTAGATATTGTATTCTGGAGAGGACTTCATAAGTATGATTTACTTGTGTCCAATCCATTTCGTTATTAACCAATAAAATATGTTTAATCTAAACTTAACTAAACTAAACAAGTCTGCACCCTTTAGTGCAATCATTAAAAGTGTCATTATTTAAACAAAGTCAAACTGTGTTGCACCATTAATTTACACGCATATTCATATATTATTCAAATTATAAATTACAAATGAACAAATATCCTTCAATGAATGTTAAAAAATATTTTCATTATAAAAAGAAGTTTCTAGAAATGTATTTATTATGTAAATATATTTTTGTAAAACGAGTATTTTGGTGACATTGGGTCTTAGAGTGTCATTTGTTATTGTGTTGAAAATTACACAATTTCGCTTTTATTCGTTCATAGATCATTACAAAAATAATTTGAAAGGAGTTATACATTATTTTAAATAGATAACTAAATCTCAATACATTTTTTTTTCTTTTCAATAGCGTGTTTTGTACAAATTGATGTTAGTCATGTGCCAACCGTATTTATAAAATTTAAATATAAAACAAAATGAGAATGAAATACAACCAGGTTTCTATATTTTCAGCTTGTAAGTATCAAGAAAGTAACAGATAAGTATAATAACTCAGATGTATTGTTGTTCCAAACTACAAATAACAAACTAACAAAGGGAAAGACGAGCACATGTAGTCCACAGTACGGACATACAAATCTTAAACAAAATTACGCCTATCAAAAAAACAAGGACTGAAACCAGGTGCTCTGGAAGAATATGCATTTGACACCCGTTGTGTTTTATATGTGATGAGTAAATATTTTTTAGTTTGATTTAGAAACGTGGATTTATTAATCTGTTGAATTGGATAATTGATATATATATTTTGTATGACCCTTACATTCCGTTTATTAACAAGGTTATTCCGTAATCATTTTTCCAAATACCTTTCTCTGCAAAATCTGCTGAATGTGCGGAAAGCAAAAACGCCTGTTCAATAGTCTTTGTATTTTGTAAAGATAAAGTACTGTATTGAAATAATTTATAAAATGTGTCGATGATTGATATAGATTGTTTGCAACCTAAATACAAATAATAGTTTGCCATGAAATATTTTTGGGAAAGATATATTTTCAAAACAAAAGTACTAGTTTTTGGAATATACAAATGAAATGGCATCAGCAATACCAATGTGCCGTCGAACCAGGATTCATCAGTTGCACTCAAACCGAAAACATATATAAAAGCCAAATAGTGTTTTATGCCAAATCCATCAAGGGTCAGCTAAAACTTGTGAATATAACAGCCTAAGATTTTTAATAATTTTTGAAATATAGGGTCAGTAAATTAAAACAATGCGCATATCACCGAAAGAATCAATGATATCTATGTCAGCGCCAAAGTGTGACTACTGCTATATGTAAAAATGTGCATATTTGGAAGGTTGTAGATAGCATAATTTTGTCATACTTTACATAACATTTGTTTTGCATATATCTATATATTGGTAATAAAATAATATAATGTACTTCATGTTTTCACTATATGGCACATCAATAAGTCCCATAATACAAATTACATAAGATAAGACTAAGAATGTGTTGTGAAGAAAAAATTAAACTATTAATGGCATTTTATCTGTTAGCCAATTGTATTGGTTAGTAAAGATTTAAACAGCTTTTTAGCATTGGATAATGAGGACAAATATTATTACAAATACAAACCCAAAAGGGACAATAATTTGCATGATCGTTAAAGCTTATATTCCAAATTCATATTGAAAATATTATATTTATATATTTGTGTAAACTATATTTTGAAATTAATAATTACAAATTAACATTACGAATTGTTTCAGAAACTGTGAAACGTGTAAAAGGTAAGTATGTTTCATATTTCATGTTAACATTTATCTACGAATTATAAGGCAACAAATGAATCATAATTCTTCTATTGATTAATTGTACTTGTGAAACACACGTATAAACATATCATTATCTGAATGTGTGAAATTGCATTCAATAGCATTCAATAACAATAACTAGATTTCTATTTAGACCTCGCGACCCTATTTTTGTAATCGAGAATTAATGCAACCATACTATCATCTTATATCAGTCAATTAAATTTTAAATTTTGTTTTCAAATACAGTTTTGTTTCGTCATATCATCTTTTTTAATGAATTGCAAATTACCTCCGACCGAACAACAAGTCAAGGGACAGTTACAAATACGATATAGACAAACATGCACCGCAATAGAAAAACCGAAAACACTAAATCAGAAAGAGGGCAACACGAACCCAATAAAAACCATGGGTGCACTCAGGTGTTCAGGTGTTCCAGAGGAGTAAGCAGTGCGTGTCTCTAATTAGACACCTGTCAAGTTACTAATTGTCATGATTAGGAAAAAGTCAAATCCAGGAATAGAAAACACTACCTATGACTCGGCAAAAATGTCCGATCGTATTTAAGAGATTCATTTTCCATAACGATCAATTAAGTCAGGGTGACGAACGTAGAATTCTGGAGAGGTAACATCAACCTAGGTACAACAACCCTTGTTTGAGTAGTTTAGGAGTCAACAGCAGTTATCGGTCTAGAAAACCGGAATACCGATCGAAGGATCTAGAATAATTTAAAAGTTATGAAATGTACACACTATACGCAGGAGCTGCTGAAAAGTTGCTGTCGATGAACCGGAAGTTGACATTTGAGGTTGAAGTAAACCCGTTCTTGCCAATACACTTATATTTTGTTTATGCTGCAATCTGTTGTACGATATTTACACACAGGGGCCATAATTTTGTCATTTATTTTAAGTTTAAAAAGGACTTAAAAACTTCGATCTCAAATCGGGCTTCTTCACGTTATGCAATGAATATACTATGTCCGAGTACGCCTAAATCGATATCATCGACAAGAACTAATTGATACATCCGAATTGTGTGATAATCACGCGATCGGTCACTGACAGTAGTGACGTTGCTAGAGCATACTGCAAGAAAGACTGTGTATATAGAGTTTTGCTGTTGTAAAACACGTTCAGATCCCTGAAACAAAAGACCTCAAATATTGAATAGTTTATTTTTAATGTTTTATAGGGTGACATGTTTCGATTATATAAAGGAGATATAAGGTTTTACGAAGATTTAGATTGAATATACATCTCAACATTGTACCAAGAATTGTGATATTAATTAGCAGCTATATTGTACTACTGTTTATGGTTGTATTTATGTGAATTTAATGTATTAAGTATTAAATTCCTTTATCAAAGAAAGACTGACTAATTGGCCCATTGTCGTGCTTTGTCCTCGTTTTCACTTTACTATTGATAGGTGATTGGTAAAACCTGTTCTAAAAGTAAAAAAATTAAATCGAGGTTATGTCTGTTTGAAAGTCGCCACGGCTGGGAGACGTCACAAGCAAAATGTCAGTTGAGTAATCTTTTATCTTCATTAATCTGTCGTACAACAATAATTTTGGATGAAAACATTTTTGCAATTACTTTCTAACATTTTAAAAAATTGCAAAACGTTATTTTGCTTTAGGATAGATGGTAATTTTTTCTTAATTTTTATCGCGTGTAACACACGTGGTAGAACATTGACGCTGCGTCATTGACATTTTATATAGACGCTGCGTCGTTTTATGTATTTAAATAGTCTTTTTTTACATGTCCAACTAAAAAATAATTTTGTTGATATATTGATCCGTGCAAATCATTTCAATTGCAAACAAATAAATAAATAAAAATAAAATATAATTTATATCCTTTATTAACCCCTCCTGTCCCACAAGGTCAAAGCTTTTCCTCACTCTTTTAAAACTATAATATTTGTTATAGAATTATTTTGTTGAATAGCTTAAAAGTGTTTAAATATAAATTATAACGGAATGCACAAATTATCTTTTAATAAATGTTAGGGGGACATGTATAATATGCATAATTTGATGGTTAATTCAAGTACGTAACTACAATCTGACGCTGGTCTAGGTAAATTCAAGTACATCGCTATATAATTTGACGGTGGTATAGGTAAATTCCAGCACATCTTGCTACTTTATCTGACGCTAGTCTAGGTAAATTCAAGTACATCTCTAAATAATCTGACGCTGGTCAAGTTAAATTCAGGTACATCACTACATAATTTAATTTGCTTTGTAAGCTGAAATCTGATTAGTCAATCCAATTCGGGCAACCCATATTATAAGAAATAACTTGCGTGACCTATGACCTATTCTAACGCCGTTAAAATTCAACTAGTTCCACGACGTCATCGACGTTTTTACCTCAAAAATTGATAAGATTTATTGTTAAAATTGAATTATAAGGAATATTTCAAATTTCTGAACAGATTATACGATATAATATGGTTTGGATCTGTTTACACCATTCATAAACCGCTTCGCGGTTTATTAGGCGTAAACATACCCAAACCATATTATATCGTATAATCTGTTCAGAAATTTGAAGTATTCCTTAAATAATCTGACGCTGGTCTAGGTAAATTCAAGCACATCAATACATAATCTGACGCTGCTCGTGGTAAATTCAAGTACACCACTATATAATCTGACGGTTTTCTAGGTTAATTCGAGTGCATCATTATAAAATCTGACGCTGGTCTAGATAAATTTAAATACATGACTACATAATCTGACGGTTGTCTAGGTAATATCAAGTATGTACATCGATAAATTTTCTTCTTGGATCATACGAATAGTTATTAAGACCCACAACTTACACTAAATTTAATTTAAAAAAAACAAAAAAAAAACGCTATTCTTACTGGCTTTATAAAACAGATTTCTATTCACAAATGGGGCAAGACCTTCAACATGTACAGGTTATTTGAATTGATGTTGACAAGGCGGCATAAAACTATAGAATATTTTTTGATGCTGTCGAAACAATGATCACTGTAATTAGTCAGCAAAAAGGGAAAATGACCCAGTAAACAAGAATCCCAACATAACAATGCCCAAACCATTAAGGTAAAATAGGACTGCCTTCGTAATTCATCAAACCTAATATGACAAAGTTGATTAGATTGAGTTTGACTATTTGAAATGTACATTGGCCAAAGCTTAGTTTAAAAAACCTAAATAAATAAATAACATAGCATAACATAACATAACATAACAAAGCACTAATAAATAAAACATAAAAGTACTGCAAGATTAAAGAATTCGCTAGTCAAAATCTTTTGTTTTATATTCAGCGAGAAATGCATAGAAATGTTATCTGATGAAAATGAAACCTTGCAGAAATATCTGGTGTGCAACTGCAGAATTTTTAACAGTAATAGTTGCCTGTATAACAGTTAGAGTTGTGGATGTTAAAGTACTAATGATGTTTCAACTTGTAGGCATGCTTAAATAAATAGTTATGTTTATAACTGGAGGAACAGTCAGGTTTGAAGAGAGGGATAACAAACTGCTGGTTGCCCCAAAACGGGGTTTTTATTCATTGAGGTTCATTTATTTGTTTGTTTATGTGCATGAAAAATTTCATGTGCTTGTCAATTTCTTGAAATAAAATGCTACATGTGATTTTACGTACTACTAAATAATCGAATAATGTAATATTTTATGTGGTAATGGCTGCTTTCTATTGACGTAGTTTATTGTAGTGGTTATAATGGCTATTGTCTCTTAATATAGAGTAGTGGTTTTTTATTGGCCGCTGCATTGATTGATCTGGTGTAGAAGTTATGATGACTACTGTCTGTTGATGTAGCCTAGTGTATGGTTATAATGGATGCAGCACTTTCATAGAGTATAGTGTATGGTATAAGGGTTGCTGTTAGTTGATGTATTCTAGGGTAGTGGTTATCACGGCTGATGTATATTGATGTAGTCTTGTGTAGTGGTTATAATTGCTGCTGTCTGTTGATGTAGTCCAGTGCAGTTGTTATAATGGCTGCTGTCTGTTGGATGTTGTAGAGTATTGTTTATATTGTTTTTTGCTGTAGTTTATACTGTAGTGTTTACACGATGATCACAAGATGTAAATGTGCGGCATGTCTGGGTTCATTGAAGTTCATTTCTCTATTTTCTTAATTTTTAGTCCTTAATTGTTTCTGGTTTTTCAATCTATTGGCGTCTTTGCTGGTGCAAAACCAGTTTCATTTTATTAAATTTTCTAATTGTTTAGGAGAGCTGGTTTCAACCTAGTTTGAACCTAAACTGGTTGCCATTTCATAGTAGCAAAATGAAACTTGTTTCGCAAGCCATTCAAAATACATAAAGTGATGGTTTGCGGTTTAAAATGGCTGCACTAACGTTGCAGTATGGAGAAGTTGCAAAGATAACCGAACATTTTTTTGGAAAAAACCAAGAAACAAAACAAATCCTTACTTGAACATAGCATTGCTGGGCTTTTCTGGGGAAACCAGCAAAAGAAAAACATATAAATTGTCAAATTATTTGACATTTGATGATTCCGAAAACAGACAACAAAATTTCGGCGAGACATCTGACTACAAGCTATATGCAACAAATATTAAATTTTGTTTTCAAAATTTATAATTATGTTATCTCTGCTTCGTATTAACTAAAGAATGTTTCTTTATTCTTTCCTTAACCCTAAACCGAAAACCAACTATCTGGTACCAATTATATAAACTAGTTAGATATCAGATATTTGTATGGGTCAAATTTTTATGTCTTTAATGAGGTGTACAAACAGATGGCATTGCCCCACCCGAATCTTACTTCGTTCAGCATTCACGATTTAGAATTGGGAGTATTTATTATAAGAGTTAATTCATCATAAATGGGAATAATAGTAACAGTATACATTTATATACATCAAGTATATTTGTCCATCTGAACATATATAAACACATTGAGGTTGTCAATATTTAGCCCCAACTTACCCAGAGCAATTATTATGATTATTCTAAATTATCACATTTTTAATATTTCACAAAATATATATGGTGTTGTTACATGTAGCCATTAAGAGATATTTTTACCATCTCTGATAGAATGCTTACTTTCAATGCTATTGAAGATTTAGTTTGCACGGACATAGCTATTAAGTGCATTTTTTATCGGACCGTGCGCTCGACTTCACTTTTAATCGCTAAGGGTTACCAATTTTCCTACTGAAGGTCAAGGAATTTTTTCTTCGGCAATCCGACTTCCTCATAATAAAAACTTGACGCCATGATGTAGCTGAAAGTGTTGCTGAAATTTGACAGTATTAAAAGTCTAATACCACCAGTGTTGGGCTTAATTTGTAGACGTAGATACATGATATTATCTGCATAATAATGCTGTGGCCAAATAATGCCAATCAAGATCTCTGTTTTTATTTAGCATTCTCTGATATAAGATATGAAAAAAATTAAAAGAGTTATCAAGATTTAGTTTTAAAATTCAATATATGATAAGGTCCCATTTTATAACGTCCACAAAAATATATAGTTACAACCCGATTTTAAACCATTTATGTTAAGATAACAATGATGATTTAAAAAAAAACACCTCAGCATTTAAAAACTATTCATTTCAGTACGATTTTACACAGAAAGTCATTAAACCTACGAACGTTAACAAAGGATAAAATTGACGTAAGTAGTTCTCAAATAACGGAATTTTAATGCGGATAAAGGATTTTCTTTCACTTCTATGACCGGCATTTTGGTATTGGATGTACATAACAATTAGGAACAGGTAAGGCCAGATTTTTTTTTTATAGAAACAAAGAAAAATGCAAAAGTGACATTACAATCAAATTGTTGCACTCGGAATATAAACTGTAAGGATTGGCTTAGATTGACGGAATTTTAAAATTGGACATATCTGTAAACATGGCTTCAGATCTTGACAAATGTCCACAATTGTTTCAGATTAGAGTATTGGTAGAAATCTGATAGGAAACCAGTGAGACAGCTAGGCAGGCCTATGTTTTACACGGGCGCGAGAAGCAAGAGATACATAACACTTTTCTTGAAGGAAACATTTGTAAAAAAAGATCCCACTTAGAGGCCACAGGTTCAATAACCTGTGTATGAAGCCGGAGGGAAATTCCATTATTTCAGTTCAATCAAAACGTTTTTTAAATGCTCCAAACATTTTGGGTGATATTACCTATCATGTTAAGGAAAAGGTGTGTTGACGACATCAAACCACTATGAATCAAAAACAGGAGACAAAATGATTACAGATCCGTTATGGAGATTTACTGAATCTTAAAATATCATGCCTGATCTAACCTCTCTTTCGTTATTTCAAAGTAAACTTTCTGGTATATTGTTACCAGAATATCCGACATTCAGCGAGAAAACTGACAAGCATTTTCAATCAATTAAGACTGGATGCGAGTTCACGATAAGACAAATAAAATTCGAACATACAAGCTCATTCGTTAAAACCTGGGGATCAACACCAGATGAATAACTAACTTTACCATTCGGTCTTCCTTATTTATAAAGTATTTGAAAATGTAGATGATAATAAAGATTCCATATATTTACATTCAATCGTTGACATTGGTGATGAAGTATTTTGATTGAAACAATCAGGTGAGTCCAGTTAGCAAAATCTTGATACTTGAGCCACAGGCAAGAGATCATTTGCCTGGGGAGAAGTATTTTAAACCACCGGTGAATATTCAAATGAACAATTCAGTAGTTCTATGATTAGAATCAGAGTTTTACCAACTCGAAATTATAATGCGGGTTAGACCATCTTAATTTACTTCGTCATACGATCCTATCATTAAGTGGTCCAATAGAAACCAAATAAATAGCTTATGTGTATTCATAATAAATTGCGTTATGATGCTAGATAGAGAGATAGCATTTTAAATAAGGCAATATGATAATATCGTCTTTTTATCAGTAGTGAACACAGTAAAAGACAAGAAAATTAACAGTACGAAAAAACTAAAACCACAGTGATGTGAGTTTGCGGACTTCGGCTAAGTGTAAGGCATAATACAATAAAACCTAAATACAACAAAATTTTAGATGTTCTTAGAAGCAGGTCCTTTGTAAAGTTTAATAATTTTTAAAGGGACAAACATACATGGAAAAAATACCTCTTGTAATAATTAAGATTAACAAGCTGCATAAGTAACTATTGACAAATAAGATGAAAATGAAGGGAACTATATTCTGCAGACTTACCAATTTTAGAAGCAAAAGAAATATTAAAATTAAAATTAACTCTAAGTGAAGGGAAATATATTCTGCAAATTTACAAACTTTACAAGCAAGGAAAACATCAACTACATTTGAAAAATTAAAATTATTTAAAATATATTGCAAAATATATAGAAAAAGACAACAATATTTAATTTTGCACAACTACAATAATCTTATACAACTAAACTAAATGGAATAATATTCAAATTATAAGACGTTGTATAGGGGGGTTTCTAATGGTAAATCAACTATGTTGATGGTTCAATATGAAGAAGGTATCTGTGTGTACATTTAACACGTGTTGACTTTAGAAAGGGGTTTAACTGGATTGAATGAAAGTAAATGTTAAATTGTATTATTTCTAGTTTAATCAATAGTACAAGAGACTTAATGCTAATTCTAAGATGGCGGAAAAGGGTGCGACAATATATATCCATGAATCTCAGATATCACATGCAAATATATATTTTTTAATTTTTTAAATATGTACTTACATGTAACAAAATGCTTTTGTGTATTGAAATATTATTGAATTAACATTGAAATAAAATAGTTAAATATAATAATATATATTTTAAAATTTTCGTTATCGAAAGCAGCCATATTTTTGGCCCAGTTCGTGCTTACCAGTGGTCTGCGTGACATAAAAACGGAAAGTATAAAGTTAGAACTGAGTTTAAAAATACATAGATTAATAGATTTAATGATTAATTGACTCTAGTGAGCAGGACTTAATCTATATTCATGGCTAGAGCAAGTTAACAAACAATACAAATCTGCCCTTTGATCCATCCTGTTAATATTGGATAGCGGCTACACAACGAGTCTAGTTTTATGAAAAATATTGATCAGTCTCTTAACAAGTACCGCTACTATAGTCCGCTATTAGGATTTTTCAACTGACAGCTCCAATGAATGCTCAAGGACCTTTTTTATCAAATAAACTACAAACTATTTTGGATACTCTTTCAATAATAAATATTATTTGTTATATCGTGGCTATTCATGAAGCAATATTTGCTGTTCTTTTGTTCATTATGTTGCCTTATTTAATATTTGTTTATTTGATATCTTAAATTTAATTTGCTTTTGCTGTACATTATAAAAACTAGACAAAGTCGATCTAGCGATCACTAATACCCCCGCATTTTGTAAAAATTTCTAACGTTTTTCGTGGACTGTGACCTTGAAATTTGATAGATTTCCACCAAAATCAATAGGCTTCTTACCAACAAAATATATAACAATATTTTACAGTTTCATTAAAATCGGATGCAAACTTTTTGAGTTATTGTCTGGAAACAACTCTTTTGTAAAAATTTCTAACGTTTTTTGTAGACTGTGACCTTGAAATTTGACTGATTTCCCCCAGAATCAATAGGCTTCTTACCAACCTGATATATCACAATATCCCAAAGTTTCATTCAAATCACATGCAAACTTTTTGAGTTATCGTCCTGAAACAACTTTCTTGTAAAAATTTCTAACGTTTTTCGTGGACTGTGACCTTGAAATTTGACATATTTCCCCCAAAATCAATAGGCTTCTTACAAACCTGATATACAACAATATCCCAAAGTTTCATTCAAATCGGATGTAAACTTTTTGAATTATCATCCGGAAACCAAATGTGGACGGACGAACGGACGGACGGACGGACGGACATGAGGACCACTATATACCCCCGACTCTGTCGAGCGGGGGTATAATAATAAGTCAAGCGATCATTGAAAATTTCATGGCTTAAGCAATACACATACTTCGCTCACCCTTTAAAGCATGTCAGTGCTTAACGTAGATTATCAACGATTGACCAAGGCAAAATTTTAAATGGGCACTGTGAGTCGTATGGTAGTGAAAGAAACATTTGATTAGCATTTTCCACCAAATGCACTACAGTCCAAATACACTACAGTGCGAACTCAACAAAAAGGAAATGATCTACACAATTATTTAAATAAAGACCAGATTAATATTTTGTATCCTTGAAACAGTAGGTAGTACGTTGTTAGGTCTCCACTGAATTGGACAATTAGACTAATTAGGCTAATTAGACAAGGACTAATTTTTAATAGATGAGTAAATATGACGGTCATAACTGCGAACTTATTACGAAAAATATAACAAAGATGGTGACGGATATTCGTGTGATGTATTCTCGGTTGCTACTATAAGTAACAGTAACACAATGTGTGTCACTTGATCAGCGGGATAAGATCAACCTGCTAAGACATCTGCCATATCCTCTTTGTTTCTTGTTGCTTATTTGATGTTTGTGCATTTACTTGTACATCGGTTTGCTATGTCAAACTTTATTTCTGCTTACTATAATTCTTTTGGTATTATATAATATAATTCCCAGCACATACATGATGAGAACACAGTAAACATAATACGCAGCATAGTTAAGGTAATATTTAAAAAAAACATGTTGAATTCGACGTGTTTATAGTTTTTCTAATTACATTAAATGCAAGTTATTTTTATAACTAATTTTATGTTGACGAGTTTCAACAGTTCATTTATGTAGATTAAACTTTTATATATATTTGATTTTGTATGTCCTTGTTGTACCTCATTTATCAACATTCAAATTCCAAGTAGCCTCAATTTTATGTTAATTTTGCTGCCGTACGAAGACGAACGCTGAGAATGCGTTATCTCTACACTTGTTGAAAATTAAGAGCAACAATTTACTACAGTCTTTGGAATTTGTTTTTTATCATTGTCTTGAGAATTTATTCTGTTAATCTTTGGAGAACAACTAGATATTTGTATTTTGACAGTCAGAACGTAGGTAACTTTTTCCAGAATTATGGTATAATCACGAAAACTGTTTTAAATAGCATGCATCTTTTAGTTCGCCATGTGCATGTGCACAACGAGGTTCACGTTCAAAGTCGGTCGATTAAATTAACTCACATGTAAGGCAACAGATTTTACTCTTATTTATATAAAATATTATTTTCGTTCAATTTATTGGATATAGGATACTATTCGTACTTGCCAGTGTTAAACGTTGGAATATTACGTAATTCAGTTACTCATCCGCGTCCGCTATTTAATAACTATGTATTATTGATTATTGTTTATAGTTTAAACATATTTTATTTGTAAATTGTACAAAATGGATTGGACACAAGTAAATGCATACTTAGGACGTCCTCTCCGCAATACAGAAATATACATTAAAGCATAACACAGGGTACAAGAACGAGCATTAAATAATGTTTTGTGGTTAACTCACAAGTTTAGAAGGGGAAAGAAGGGGAAAGTGCAGACTTATGTTGGTCTATCAAAGAAAACGATTAAGTTATATCAAATCGTTCGGATCTCTTTATGAAATTAAATACTTCTCTGAATATAAGAATATTTTCATCGTAAGAAAGATTCAAATCTCCATGCGTAAGTATTGCAACACTTATAGGATTTTGAAGCCAGTTTAATTTATTTACAAGTTGAGCTCTATGATGACGATATCGCCCTTGTGTAAATGGCTCGTGCGACAACAATACCAGCAGTTTTGATTATTGGTTCGAGTTTTGTTACACGACTAACAGGCAAATTCAGTAAAAATGTAGTAATTCAAAGTGATTTTAATTTACTACAGTGTAAAGTTCAGTGTTTTGGCTTATCCGGTGGAGCAGTAAACTGTTTGAAGCATAATGCTGAATTATATACTTTAATCACGGAGACCCAACCATCGTGTTTAATTTTACAAGTAGGTGGTAACGATATGTGTAACGCATATTTGCAGCCAGAAACTCTTGCCTGTAGCAATAATGATTGGATGGATTACCTATGTATGCATTTTTGCAGTGTCAAAACTGTTACTTTTTGTGAAATATTTGAGCGAACACAACCACGAGATATACCGGCTCATGTCTATTCTTACAGCATGAGTGTTTTAAACCAGATGTTACCAGATCTAATTGCAGCATCATCACACAAGACATTCTTCTGGAAGCATTTAAGGCTGATGAACAGTCCATTCAATATTTATCATACAGATGGAATACATTTGTCTGATTTAGCAATGAAAAAAAATTATAGATCTCTACGATTAGCTATTTTGCATGCTTTAGGCCATTTTTATTGAAATTAGATTTTGGTAGGTTAATGTTTTTAGTCAGCTTAGTTGTGGCATTGGTAGTATGGGTTACCAGTTGATTTATACTAATGCTAATTCGGTCGGGTAGTATTACAACAAGTGAAAAATTTTTTCATGTCCTTCAATTTATAAATTAATATCGGACATATGTATAAACATTATGCATTTATAGTTGATGTACATTTTCTTGAGTTACCTATTTACTTTATTTACATGAATAAGGATACATTTAACTCACATTGTATTCAATACAAACTTAATAAGCAATCCATACTTAGTCTAGTAAGTACTAGTAGTTAAATAACATCATACATGTACTAGTGCAAAAAGTGGTAGTTAGATATTTTATACATGAAATTGTTGCTTCATTTTTTCAGATTGTGTTTGCTTTGATGTGAATTACTGTTACATGCATTGCATTTGGAACTTACATTGTTGGAAGAGTGCTATAGTTTGAAACTTGTTGCAGGTAATGCTGTCAAGTTGTGTTGTACTTTTCTGGTAATTAAATGTATAGATACCACTGACCATGTATTAGGTCATTGTTTTGGCTATGTAGTTGGTATTTTGCAACCAGCATAGTTTTCATTAAAAATCTATAATGCATTGCATATCTTACAGTGTACCAATGATATAGTCCAGCTTTATACTAGTGTACTAGTATATACAAGTACATGGAGTTAATAATCTAGTTAGTTGGTACATATATAGTAAATAACTGAACAATAGCCTTTCTGAGGGTTACTTATGACCACAAAAATCATGGTAAATGTAATCATGATGACAACAATAGTTGCATCTCAGATTTATTATCTTGAAACTGTGATCTTCTATTGGGTTACATGGAACATTGTTGACCTTGTATTGGGTCAGGAAATTGAATTTATTCTTGTATAATTTAATCAAATATTTTGTTGAAAATATGATCTTGTATTAGATCAACCTAGATTATGCATTTTGGGCAGATTAGTATTTAAGGACCCAGTATTGGGTTCTAGTACAAAACATGTAGTATTACATGTATTTTGGCTAAATCTCTTGTACTTTATTTTATTTCTTGCTCAAACCAGTGTAATCTGATTTATATAGGTACAATATGCCACCTAAGACTAATAGACCAACAAAAAGCAGACGATTGGATAATCAAACTCCAGATGAAATGAACACATCAACAAAAGATCATACTACTATGGAGGCAATGACTGAAGCTTTATTAGAAGCAGTAAATGCAAAAGTATTGCAAAATTAAAAGACAATGGGATGTTTACAGCAAATACACAGGTTGCAGCTACATGTAGTAGTTGTCACACATTGTCGCAGACACCTGGACTCATCTTTAACACAGATGACATTACATCAGGTATACAGATTCCTGATAACAATTCTGACGATATTATCAGAATTCCAGCACATGAATTTGCCACTGGTACAATGATTAACAATTCTAATTATGGTACTGCATCTTATACTCCAGTAGGGAGACCTTTGTACACTAAAATTAATGTCAAATTACAAGAAAAAATTTTAAACAGAGAGTTTGTTGAAATGTCAGACATTTTAGTTAATCATAGGCCTTCTGAATTGGGCTTTCACTTTGAAGTGCATAATCAAAAGGTGGGATTAGCCTCGGGCAAGAAAAGAAAGTTTTTGAATATAGAAAACTGGACGGATGCTTTTGCAATTTTTGCATCAGTGTTGAGAAGAGGTAGTCCTTATCATCCTACTTTAGCAGAAGATTTAGCAATATATGCTGACCTTATTCGTCAGATTTATAAGGATGGTGGTGACTGGTATTTTTACGATATTAATTTCAGACAGAATATGCAAAATGATGGCTCTCAGTCAAAATCAAAATAAGAATGTAAATTCAAACTTTAACTTAGGGAATATGTTTAAAAATCGCCAAAATAGGTAACTTCATAAGTTTTCCACAATCTGCTAACCCTTTCCAGCCAACGCCCCTCGTAAAACCTGCCACAGATACAACAAAGGGCGATCTTGTGATGGAAACTGTGGCTACTTGCATCTCTGCTACATTTGCTACCGAGCACATCCCATGTCTCTTTGCATTAAACAAAACCAAACTAGACCTGAGAACATACAAACCAGTACAAACATTACAAAAAGTCCAGAGTCACAAGATCCACCAAACAGAAGCACAGTCTCAAACAAATCTAAACCATGATCTACCTACTCCTATAAATGTTGAACGTTTGGAATTTTACCTAAAAGGCTATGATTTAGAAAAATCTACATGTTTGATAAGTGGTTTAAAATATAGTTTGCACTTGGAGCATGATGGTCAAAGGTACCTCAATGACAGTTATAATTTAAAATCAGCCTTAGACAACCCTGCTTTTGGGTCAGAAAAAATTAAGAAAGAAGTATTTTTAAAAAGAATAAAAGGGCCTTTTGATAATATACCATTAGATCCATGAATGATATCCCCTTTAGGTTTAGTACCGAAGAAGGAGCCTGGTTTATGGCGTCTTATTCATCACCTGTCATACCCTGACAAGAAAACAAATTCGGTTAATGCTGGGATTTCGGATGAAGCCGCTACTGTTCAATTTGCAGGTATTAATGATGCCATATTCGAGATTAAAAAACTTTGTAATTCCAATAATAAAGTATTTTTAGCAAAGACCGATGTTAGATCTGCTTTTCGTATCCTGCCCGTTCATCCAGATGATTATATTTTATTGGGTTTTAAATGGGAAGGAAAATACTATTATGATCGCTGTCTCCCAATGGGTTGTAGAACTAGCTGCAAAATTTTTGAAGCTTTTAGCACTGCATTAGAATGGGTTGCAGAACACAAATTGGGCGTCACTGCAGTGGTCCATATTTTGGATGATTTCTTGATAATTGAAAAATCCCAAGTTGATGCCATAGCTAAACTCCGTGCTTTTGTGGGCTTATGTGAAGAGCTAAATGTCCCTTTGTCAAATGCCAAAACCGAACTACCTTCTCAAGTGATGGACTTTGTAGGTATAACACTGGATACACAAACACAAGAAGCTCGTTTACCACATGCAAAACTAGATAAACGCCGGACATTGCTAAGAAAGTTTTTGGCAATGAAAACTTGCACCTTAAAGGATTTGCAAGGCCTAATAGGTCTGTTAAATTTTGCATGCTCGGTGATCCAACCTGGTAGGGCTTTTCTTCGCAGAATGAATAATTTGACAATGAAAATTTCAGCTCAAAAACATATTCATTTAACTGCGGAAGCTAAAGATGACATTAAACTATGGTTGCTATTTTTGGAAGATTTCAATGGAGTTTCTATATTTTTGAATGAAAATTTTCTGTCAAGTAGGGTTTTAAAGCTTTATACTGATCCTGCACAGTCTAAAGGATATGCTAGAATCTACAATTGCAATTGGTTTTATGGTCCTTTTCCAGAGAATTGGAAGAGTATGAATATCATGACTTTAGAATTTTACCCCATTATTTTGGCTATTGAAATTTGGGAACATTATGGAAGGATCATACGATTCTTTTTATTACGGACAACGATGCGCTTGTTTCAGTGATCAACAAACAAACTTCAACTGATGTTCTTGTTTTCAAGATGGTGAGGTTCATGGTTTTAAGGTGTCTGCAACACAATATTTTGTTTAAAGCAAAACATATACCAGGTAAAAAGAATAGTCAAGCTGATTACCTCTCTCGTTTACAGGTGGAGCGATTTTTAGAAAGTCACCCAAACGCTCACCGCACTCCAAAATACCAGAACAGCTTCTTCCACGGAACTTTTGGGATACATTAACATTTTAACTCAAGCAGCTTTTGCCCCATCTACTCTATCTACATACCACCGGGCATGGAAACAGCTTGAGCAGTTTAGTACAGAAATATGTGTCCCTATTACGCTATCATTATCTGTTGCTACTGTATCACCTTTTATTGCATATATGCTTAAGAAAGCTCTCGCACCAACTACAATATCAACTTATCTGTCTGCAATTTCTTACGTTCACAAGATGCTTTCCTTGCCTGACAGTACTCAGTCATTCCTAGTTGATAAACTTATCTCAGGAACCTATCGTTTAGCAAATTGTACTCTTGATTCTCGTTTACCCATAACAGTTCCTGTTTTGAATAAATTGTTAATAACCAATGTTAACATCCCGATATGATTGTTTGCTTATAAGGCATTGTTTTAACAGCATTTTCTGCTTGGGCCAGAATTGGTGAGCTCGTCATCACTAAGAATG
This sequence comes from Limnoperna fortunei, assembly GCA_944474755.1. Lineage (NCBI taxonomy): Eukaryota > Metazoa > Mollusca > Bivalvia > Mytilida > Modiolidae > Limnoperna > Limnoperna fortunei. The sequence goes on from OX104115.1 coordinate 39,487,452, forward strand.
TCCCATTAGATTCACTTATTCAGTTACAAGATATTACAGTTCGTTACTCTCAAAGTATAGCTCAAGAGATAGATATACGTTTTCGTAAATTCAAACATAATGTTAAAGGACAGGCAAAAGTAATAAAATTTTCTAAAGGTCCTGCTAATGAATCTGCAGTTGAGGCTGTGGTACAATATTTAAAGGTGCGACCATCTTCTAACATACAAACACCACTTTTTTGTTCATGTCTAGGGAAGCCAACAACTCGTTCAGATTTTGACAGGGTTTTACATCAATGCCTCAAAACATGTGGTCTGGATAGCTCCATATAAAGGACAAAGCTTTAGAATTGGAGCTGCAACATTTGCATCAGAACAAGGTTTATCCGATTCACAGATACGTTCATTGGGTAGATGGAAATCACATGCATTCTACAAATATATCCGTTCCAATGGTTGTGCTTAACTGTTTTCTGTTTACCTACTTGAACATAAAAATGTTTAACTTTATTATTGTTTCATATTCTGTTCACCTGCTTAATCATTTTTCTGTTTACCTGCTTGGGCCGGTTAACATGTTTTAAGCTTTATTATTGTCTCATATCCTGTTCACCTGCTTAATAATGTTTAGGTTTACCTGCTTGGGCCGGTAAAATTTTTTAAATTTTTTATTATTAGTTCATCTTCGGTTTACCTGTATAATTTGTTTTAATTTTATTATTAGTTATCTTTTTAGTCAAGCTCAACGTAAGAGAAAGTGCACCAGCATTCACATAAAGACATGTACATGTACGTTAGTTTCATTGTTGTCTCAACTGCTTGGGCCGTTGGGTCAACATTTAGTTGGTAACAATTTTACTGGATTAAGACTTAAATTACTTATTTACAATATGTAGTAGGCATTGTAAATATTTGCTGTATGTATATTACATTAAATTTGCCAAAGTTGTCTTTTGACACAGGTCAACAATGAATATGGTTAATGTCTTTTTTATAAAAATGTAAGTGGTGTTGTTTTGTAGTTTCTTGCCAATGCGTGGCCTATGTGGGGTAGGAGATATGTTATTGCATAACATCTCTCCTGGTGGCTCTTTTGCCCCATTCTAGGCCAAGCTTTTATGTGACACATTATCATGTAACAAGAATTTTTGAAATGTGTTTTTGTCTGTATGGAATTTTTATGCCAATTTAATCCTGTTATTAGCTTGTGGAGAATGTTTTGTCATTTAATGTTTTTTGTAACCAATTTTTACTTTAACCAGTAAAAATTTTCAATCTATAGATTGTGTTTTTATTTGTCAAGGGTGTTACCTAAGGAGTGATTCCTGAAGTTGAAGGAGGAGAGCATAAAATACTTTAATTTTCTTCTATCCACACAGCAAGCTATAGAGCTAAAACATTGTTGGCAGTGATTTCGTAGGGAAAAAAAATCACACTACGTGCAATTAATCACGTGACAGTTAAAAACCTACAACGACCCACTACCTTTGTATTTCTCTTAACGGTATGGGATTAATGACCTTATTAAGCCGATATTTTTATAGAGGTATATTCTAATTATATAGTACTACAGAAGCCCAGAGAGGATTAAAATCCGTCCGTCGTATTAATTTTTATTACCTCTCGTTCTTTGTCAATGCAAACAATAAGCCTTTCCGTAATATTTTAGTCTATAAATATAAAGCCTTACATGCAACAGATTCTTAGCCTCTCACTGGTTTCCACACCAGCTGAAAACGTAGAAAATAGATATATCGATATGGAAGATGTCCAACAAGATTTATCCCTTACCTTTTAAGAAAATAACTAACGCGAAATGCATGTTTACATTTGTATTACAGGTAAATAAGTGCACCAGTGAACAAGATTTAAAACTGGTACCATAACAGGCAACCAGACTCCATATGACGTCGTTCGCGCTAGTAAAATAAATATCTTTATATCGTGCAATTAAAGAATGTCAGACTTGTAAAGGTTCTAGAATTTAAAAAAAATTCAAGCCAATAATATGTAAAAAGGCAATCTATATTTATACAGCTGTATACCGGCACAGGCTACATATTGAATTCGGTTAAACTTTTAAAGATCGAACCTTATTTGTAGTAAAATTTACCGAACTAAAATAAAGCATTCGTATTCGTATACATAGTACCCATTATACGTTAATACAATACTGTTTATGACTACGACAACGTACATTTGTGTGTTGTTCTCCTGATGTTGGTGTTTTTTTTGGGGGGGGATCCCTTCTTCATTATATCATATTATTGTAACAATTTTTGAACACATTTCTAATCCTGAGTGTAAATAAACTGAAAAAGAAATCTCAGCTACAAATCTACTACCCATTATAAGAAAATAATTTGGTGCCTTAATTATCATACACTCGACCCAGGTTAAACTTGTCTCAGGATATTGTCTATTTTAATGTTGCCTGCTTATTAAAAATCAACAAAATGTACCTTTGTTAATTTGAAACTATTTAGCATATAAACCAGACATGTCTTTAATATAAACTAAGATATTATCTGTGTTGTGGGTAAAAACAAGACTGTAATTTAGTCCATGTTTTCACATTTGTTTGTGATTGAGAAAAACTCGGGTCTTGATAGAGATACTGGCACCAAAGTAACATATCTGCAAATTAGTCGTGTTCACACTAGCAGACACATAGATTATATTGGTTTTCCTTTATGCTGTGTACTTATCATTATTTATTTATGGGGTTGAGGTTGTCATGTTAATTTTCAACAACAAAATATTGGTTTCTCTAGTCTTTTTCTCAAAGTACTGAAAAGATTGTATGAGGTCATATTCGCATGCTCCAATATTAATATCATATCTTTTGTTTGCTTGGAAGTCTGAAAACTACAAAATGAAAATATAACTACATGCCAACTTACTACTAGCATATTTTTTGCTGGCTTAAGACTAAGTCAAATATTCCATGCTAGATTACAAATAAACTGTTACTTTTTAAATTAACACTTTTTTTCAAACAAGCTGATGTGCTTATGTGGCCACATCGAGTCAAGTGCCATTATTTATTTTATTGCCATACAATACGTGACAAAACTTTTTTCTATTTTATATAACTACAATGTGCCTGTTGTAAACCTTTTATTATTGGATCAGTGTTGATTTAAACCTTGTATTATTTGGTTCAGAGGGTCTATAACACTTGGACTGAAATTCATTATAACACGTAAGTTGTGAAATAATTTTTTTTTCTTGCATTTTGTCAAATACTTCACCGGATACATTTGGTTAATTATTTCACTCCATAGTGTAAATAATAATTACCATCAATGAAAGCTGAATATCTATATGAGATTTTGGTCCATTAATATAATATTTATCACAATATGAACATTATAGGAAAAGGGGTATAATGCTACTATAGTATCTGCTTGTTCAAGGTACCTTGGCTATGTCCTTCAAAATGTTATCAAGAGTCTTAAGTATTACACATTTTCAAATAGTCTCCACTGGGAGTCAACAATAAACAAATGTTACCCAACCAATTAAATTTATTTAAAATTTATTTCAAAGCTAGCTTCATTTTTTGAGACAGTGGTCTCTTTAATGTTTAATTGTTTAACAGCTGTTTATATGTTTGTTTGAATGGTTTTTAACACCACTTTCAGCTATATCATGGCATCCAGTTTTTATTTGTAGAGGAAGCCGGAGTACCCGTAGAAAACCCATGAACTGCGGTAGGAAAACTGGCAATCTTTGTCGTCAATTAAGATCGGAGTCGAGTATACTTGCTCACAGTGAGACTCGAACCCACAAAATCAGTGTTAACAGACCACCTGATCAATAGCAGATAACTAACTAACTTAACCTCCAAGGCCCCATGCCATGATAAAATTACCAGTTAAAAATAAAATAAAGAATGTTTATTATCTTATTGACATTGCTTGTATGAAATTTTGTCGCATGGCAAAGGAGACAGATGAGGAATTATGCTGTTTGAAAAAGGCAATTTGACTAAAAATACAATATCCAGATTTCTTTTAATTTATAAAAAAATTAAATGCACTATAATTGTCATAAATTAATTTTAAAAACAGATGAGTTCTAAATGCATCTCTTTTTCAATATCATGAACTATTAATCGTAGCTTCTTTAGCAAAGTCCATTGTGAAAGAGGTCATTTGATATTGAATAATCCATATGAATTTCGAAGCAGCACATAACACATGTTCTGCAGTTCAGTAAAGAAACTAGGATTTTCTGGATAAGTAAATTCCATGTATCACTGTCAGCAAATATTACTAGAAGTATTAGCTTTCCTAAAAAGCTCGCCGTCTCTTTGTGGACAAAAAAACGTACAGTTTTTTTAATGTTAGATGGCAATGTTATTATTTACATCACTTCATTATAAGTTTTAATGTTTAAATAGCCAAATCAGGCAACCGCAAAATAGGTCAGAGGCAGTAATTGAAGCATGCACTGTGCTATTAAATATAATAGTTTACTATTAACGCTGTTGGATTACTTATGTGAGTCGTAACATATGGAGTCACGCAACGATGTGACAGCTACTGTCCATTGTCATGTAAGTTGATATAAAATAATATAATAAACACGGAATTATTTTTTTTAATTGATGTAACTGTTGTTACTTGTCGACTAGTTATTTACAGTTACTGTGGATCACACCTTTTTGAGCACACTACTTGTGGTAACTGCGTTTAAAATTAAACTTCATTGTTCTCTTCCTTGCATATTGTTTGTTGCCTTAAAGTTGTACATGGCATTAAAATGTACACCCACATTTACGCATAGCAGATGGTCCTACATGTAATCGCTCTGTTATTTATTCTATGTTAGGAAATATATCTATTTTGAATTAGGTGGCAAAGGACTTTCTGGGTATATTTTATGAATGGCGTAGAATCTCCAGTGATTAGTGACTTATTTATTTTTGTGTAGGACAGTCTTTCTATGGATCATTGTCATATAATTAAATAATGAAAGACATTCTTTGGCGCAGTTCAAATATTTTAAGGTTATAAATTATGTAAATTTAATTGCATTAACTATATTAAAAAGCATGACTCACATCGGTAAAAAACAATAAGTGACGTCAATATATATAAACTATTCCACTTTCAAGTTATAACAAAAACCAAACGACGATTAAACTTCATCCAATTTATAAAATGCTTTTGCGTTCTTAGTTACTTCTAGAAATAGACTCGGAAAAACTACAAATTAGAAACTACGACAAAAGTGATTAATTTAGCTTTCAATTGTCAACTTCTCATTCATCGATAGCACCATTCCAGCAGCTCCAGCGTATGTTGTGTACTTACACAACATATACGTTATTCTGGATATTGCGATATTCCCATATTATAGTCCGCTATCTGCTGGTGACAACAATGTTACTCAAACAAGGGTTTGATGTACCTACGTTGATGTTATCTTTTAAAAATTTCTATCGTCGTCACTATTACTTAACTTATCGCTATTAGAAATCCATCTTTCAAATACGATCTGACATTTTCTCTGTCATGGGTAGTCTTTCATATTCCTGGATATTACTTTTCATAGGCATGAGTTAGTCGACGGATGTCTAATTAGAGGCATTCACTGCTCTCTCGTCCAGAGCACCTGAGTGCACTCCTGGTTTTTATTAGGTTCTGCTTACTCACTTTCTATTATTGTGTTTTTGGTTTTTGTTTTGAGTTGTACTTTGAAACTTTGAAACTGTACATTTAATGTGTTTTAATTGTTACGCATTTTAAAATGTGCTATCATTACTATTGATTATTTTCACCGAAATCTTTATTTCACGGTTTTTATGTTACCTTTTGTAAGGAATTAAGGGCATAATTACATTTATGTTTGGAGGCCTCAGTGGCAGAGTGGATTTGCTAGTTATTAATACAGCACCGTAGTTGTAACACGAGGTTAACTCTTATATGTATTAGTTTATACTTTAATGAACTAAAATAAGGTTGTTTTATCTCTGTCAATAGAGATTAATGACAAATAAGGCCGTTAAACATGAAATATGTCTAGAACTTTAAAGTTTTAATCTTTCTTTCCGGGATATAATGCATGATTTACATGTTTGTTAGAATGTCTCGGGTATATTTGATAATATTAAAACAAACTATATAACACGGTAGAAACGTTAATGATGGCAGAAAATGCTTAACATTCTTATTTAGTAACTTACTTCACTTCTATTTTGTATACAGCCATGTTCTTTTTGAAGTGTTTGTATATGTTCTTCCAATTCCTGGTCTTTGTGTTATGCATAAGTCACTGTTAATGTGAATTATTTTAAATTCATGACAATTTACCTTACATGAACAATGTTTAACTTTCTGATATTTTGGCTCCTTATCAAGAGTATATATTTCTTTTAGCGCCTTGAAGAAGTTAGAATAAATGTCATCTCTTTGATGGCATCTCTACATCACTTCGCAGAGATGCGATTCAAAATTGTCAAGAGATGTACCATTGATGCGCTGGAAACAAAATTTTTATACACTATACTTATGTTGTTTTATAAACTATTATATGAATATTATATTGGACCTAGTATAATTAAAATTAGTACCATTTATGTTTGCTATATTTTACTGAAAACATATGCAGTTTTTTCTAGTATATTATGTGTTATATATATATATATATATATATATATATATACGTTTTATATACCAACCTTAAAATGATTTTTAGCGTGTTTCCATGCACCTTCAATCTGGTTTGTGTGGCAGTTACCAATTTCCCCCGTTTCTATATTTGTGTACGACTGGAAAAAAATGATAAATTAAGTATAAAAATAAAAACATGGTTTTCAATGGTTGATATACTTAATACAACACGAAACAAACTGGTGATGCTAATGATAAAATACAAACTGTAGGAAAGAGTTCTATTCATGTGTTGTGCTCTGACACGGGATATTTAATATAAAAGGACATTACACAATATAAGTATTTCTTATATAAGCATCGAGTACGTGTTACTTAATGTCTCAAACGTAAATAGACCATAATTTATTTTATGTCGGTATTCATGTGATACTGTTTATAAGTCTCTCATATGTATACTGTATGCAAAACTATAAATTGTCTGACAAGTATTCCTACTATTTGCACATAAACTTATATGAAATTGTTTCTCATATTTTTGTGTAAAGTAAGCATGCATGTGATAATTGCAAAATCTATTATATGCAGTGTGTAAAAAGTAAATTAGAGAATTAGGCAACACAAACTAATTAATACGGTATGTTTTCATGTAAATTCAAAAGCGGTAAAAAACCAAGTGGTTTTTGTATGGATTGTTTTAGAAATATTAAAGCCACGACTAAAGCAAAAATGATTATCAGTAACTTCCAAATAAGGTATAATGTTACTTATTAATTACCTGTTTGAAAGATGTTTTATGGACAACTGAAAAGTGCCGATATCCGTAGGCATTTAAATTTAGATATGCTGCCCAGGAATCAGAATATATTTTCGATCCCTCTTCTACGTGGTTCTTTATTAGTCCACAGAGAGTTTCTTCGTTTCTCTGGTCCACAGGATACAAAAGAAACCTATTGGTTTTTATTTCCATCATGCCAAAAATCCATTCTCTAGCAGCTGATAAAAAATTACATCCCTTAATATTAATAAACACAATTGGTGAAATAATTATTTTGCACATTATAAACAATGATGTACTATTATAAAAGTCCATACTCCAGCAGATTAAGAAACAATTCATCTCCCTTTGTTATAAAAATTGTTTCAAAGCAACAATTGTTTAGTAATTATCATAATTATTAATGAACAAAATGGTTGTACAATTCACCACGATACTTATATATATTTATTTTGTCGTCAACAAACTTTACTTTTAGTGTATCCTATAACTTTGCACTGAATGTAAACTTTAACACTTTTCAATCAATGTTCACACAATTATAAATAGCCGTTAAAGGTATAGTAAATTACCGTATTTGCCCTATGATTGTGTATCTCTTTCATTGCACTATGGCGAAGAGATTGTTGGTTTAATCAAATGAATTCGTTCAGAATGATAAGCTGATGTATACAATCTAGAAATAGGGCAAATAAATCCAAAAGAACGGAAACAAAATTCCAATTATCTGATTTTTTTTTAATTAAATTTAGGAAATATGCAATACAATACCCCAAGAAGGAAAATGCAATACAATACACTAATCTGTATAAATTACCTGTGTCTTCCCTCTCTGGTGTTTCCATTTCCTTCCAGACAACGATTCGTCGATTTCTATATCACCACTAAGTTTCAAGGTGGTTAAATGTCTGGAGAAATAGTGCACAAACATTTCTCTGATAAAGCTGGCCCATTTAACTGCTGTGCTGCTGTAATTTACCCCTGCCTGAATGGAGCATTGATATAGAGTAAGGCCATCAATGTATGCCTTAATAAACTGCAGGACATCCCGCACATCTGTATGTCCTCGGTCAAAAAAGGAATTTTTAAACATTGGAAACTCATGGTTCTATTTTCCGGACAACGGAAGGTGTACCCGCTTTATTTCCTGCTCTTTTATTAAGGGAGCACCTACTTCCACACTTTTCACAGTTAATGGATTCTGCTAAAAGATTTCGGTTGCGCATCCAAAGATAAACTACATCATCGGGTTGGCGCAGTAGGGAATAAAAATTCCATGGATTGTAGAAATCTCTTATTGAAATGGTACTAAAGTCAACTTTGCGGTGAAGAAAACTCCCGTTACCTGCTGTAGCCTCGTCCATGTTGACTTTACTTGTCAACTATGTTCCCATTTAACATTTATTCATACCCCTTTATAATTTACCGCCACTCGTGCTGCACTTCTTTCCTCTTTTTTTGCCGGCACTCGTGGTACAAGAAATGTGCTGATAGCTCTTTTTAATTTCCCGCCCCACGTGCTGTGCGACATACATGGTATCACATCGGGATAGTTGCATAAATTAGGAGATCTGGATCTTTTGCAAATAAAGCAATCAAATCACTTGATTAGTGGTCTAGCGGACGAATATATGCTGACAAAATTGCTGACGTAATGGACTGAGTAGCAAAAACACTAGAAAGTCCCAGGGTTGCAACATGCATGCTTTTTTCAGACGTCGGAGCAAATATGGGAATCCCTCGAAATATTGCATATGCTATATGCCATGTTGCTCTTGATTTATTGGTCCAATGAGTCTTATAAATCATTAAAAATTAAATAAATCAATAAGGTTGCTTCTCTTTAATTACAAGCATTCTCATATTGTTTTTGTAATTTTGCAATTAAGTTTTTTGTATAAATTGTTTTGCTTTAAATAGATGAAATGATTATTAACAAACGCTTATTTTATTTCTATAATATAAAATTATTTTAAGTAGACTTTGATGTTCGTTTTTTTTTGGATTTCTGGTGTTTGATGCTCTTTATAGGTATATTTAGAACGTAAAGCTTTGGGTTTGATCGTTACTACAAACATTAAACAGGCACCTAAGACAAACTTAAACGTATATGTTTGATGTGTAATCAAGAACACAATAGAATGGATAAATGTATGTTGTGTAGCATTAAGATAGTAGATGGAGATTCATTTAAAGTCACACTACATTAAAAACATGAAACGCATTTGCGTAAACAACATATTACACAGATGACACTGATTTGTAAACAAAATGTATTTGACTATCACACTTTATTATATCTCACATAAACATCTTGCTTACTGATTGGCTAACAATTCGTATACATAAGGTTATATATACGTGTACAACAGTATACATAACGCATATTTTATCCGTATGAAAACCATTGCCGCTTTCGTTCCGTGTCTATTGCAATGTCTAACAATGCTTAGCCCAGACATGTTTTAAAACTACGTTTGTTTGCTTTTTTAGTGTTGTTTTAACGCCACTGTCAGCAATTTTTCAGCTATATCATGGCGTCCAGTTTGTATTGGGAGGAAAACCGGTTCCTAGAGAAAACTCGGAAGTAAAACTGGCAATCCTTGTCAATTTAGGTTGGAGTCGAGCGCACCCTGCCCGTGGTAAGGATCGAACCTGACAGACCACGTGATTGCTAGTAAACGAACTACCTTAACGGCGTGAATAAAAATGATATTTAAAAAAACAGAAAGCAAGTAAATTAAGAAACAAAACTACTCAAATATCAACCATAGGAGAGACGGGGGTGTTTTTGGCTCATAATGTCAGTCACAGATCACAAAATTCGTATGATCTTGTGCCGTCTTACAACTGCGTCACCCCAAGAAAACAACACGCGGAAATCGTTTTACCAAGCGCAATAAGCTAACAAACATGTACATGCGCAATCTGCATCATTATGCATTAATTCGTTATTCTTCAGTCAAGAGATCGTTTTTATGTGAAAGCTCCTCAATCCATTGGTGTTCACTATGAATCCTTAAATGACATTACTTTTGTTTTCTCATTTTAGTTCACTTCAATCAATGGTCACCTCAAAAAAGAAATCAATCATCATCAACACAAGCTTAAATATTTCTAACAATCTCAATGGACAAACCTTTAATTTGGAGCGACGTAAACTTTACCTTGACATTTCCTACGTAAGGCTATAATTGGGTTATTTTTATGTAATCTATGGTTATACACTCCAAATGAGCGTCGAAGAGTCATGAAAGTACATGTAATGATGATGTAGTGATGTTAATGGAATATTTTATTTGTTAAGTCACCGTGATTACCCTCGGCTTTAGATGCAAATAAGGGGCATTGATATATTTAAATAATTTACAACTACTCAAATATATATTATTCAGTGAAAAGAGCAACCTTTTCATATATTTTGGAAAGGTAAAAAAGAGACCATATTACCGTACCCCACCCCAACCCTCTCGTGAAAATCTCGTACTTATGCATTGGTTGTGTTATTCTAACTTGGTGGTAGGGCGATAATCCAAACACGTTATCATTGGGTAGCAGATTTTCATATAGATCTTTCAAAACACATCGTTGTCTTACCGCATAACTATTTCGAACATTAAAAAGCAGCTCGATTGTCATGGTAGCAAAATTTAATACGACACCGGTATGTATATAGTTATGTGTGCGTGTGTGTGTGTGTGCTTAATGCCAAGTTGGCCTTTTAAATTGTATTGAAAATATTCAAATTGTATATGTTATTCCGGTCTTAGAAAGGGTATATAATGTCACCTTCACGGCTTAGGATTTATATTCCATGAGCCGAAGAAGAATGGAATATACGTCCTCAGCCGTGAATGTGATATTAATACCCTGTCTAAGACCGGAATAACTATTATATTATAGCTCACATCTTCAATTAGGAATATTTAACCATAGTTTATATAAAAACAAACTATATATTTGTTGCATATCAAATTTACAAAAATAAGAAAACATTATTATATATTATATAACAGCGAAAATTTATCCTTTTTAAATGTAAACCGTCTTCTGTTCAATAAATAACCCATGTGTATCTTTAAACTGGGAAGTGTCAAGGTAAAAGTTTGCGAAGCACCAAAATCAATACCGGTGGAGCTTGTATTGGTTTTAATTCAATTGATGTGTTGATGTGGACATTGATACGTGAATTAAAATAAGAAAACAAGTCATTGACGGTAATGTTACTTTGATGCCATTAAAATGAATATCATTGGATTTTGGACGATGGAAATCAAAATCATATCAATGGATTTTGACGATGTCTTCAATGAAGAATGCACAATGGTGCAGTTAGTGCAGGTACATTTTTATTCACTTTTAGTGCGCTTGAGAACACGTTTCTTGTTTATTGTTTTATGCATCGACAAACATAGCGGACACAACAAAATCATACAGGATTTGTTTCATGTGACTGGCATTGAGCCAGAACCCCCTCTTTTTCAGTGCCTCCTATCGCTTATATTTGAGTTATTTTGTTTCTTAATCTACTTCTCTTTGGTTATTTAAACAAATATATTACATATCATTTTATTTACGTCGTTTAATACAATAAAGATTGTTGCACTTCATAAGTTTTTCAATCGAAGTGAAACGAAGGCGGCCATGATGATTTAAAATATGCATACATAGATTGATGTATACGGCTTGCTAACAAACAATAATGTTTTTATGTGAGCTACATATTAGCGTGTTTACGGCATCACCGCATGTTTGTACTACCTGCGTCCCTTTTTTGTGTGTTCCAACTGATAATGCTTGTCTAAGCATACTTGCCGTGATAGAAAAATATCAGGCAGTTCATTACTGAGCATGCGTTACAAATGGCGGAGGAATCTAAAAAAATATTACACCACAGTAACTACCTCAAAAATAAACTAAGCAAACAAACTAAAACACGATCTTACTCCCCCCAAATACCAATGAAAACGAGGAAGTAAAAAAAGAAAACATCAAATATTACAAATTTTCCTACAGAAATATCGTTATTTCGCCTTAATAGCACTTGTATTATGGACCCGTACAGCGCCTTTTTGTTTTAACGGTTACAAAAATGACATGCAATATTCTCCGTTCTCAACCACCAGAGCTACACGTTCGCAGCTACCTTCCATTAATAATCATACACTTTATAATCTAAATAATTCAAATTGCACAAACATCAACATTCAGCAGCAAACGACAAATTCCTGAATCATGTTCATTCACGAGAAGAACATGCGAATTACCTCGCCATTTTTTTGGGTCAATCCGACAAATCACAAAACTATAATAGGATCATTACGCAGTAAAATTCGGCCTATATATAGGCGGGTTGAAAACAGTCGATTCTGTTGCTATGACGGTATGATATAAAAATTAACATTTTTCCTCACACAAGAAAAAAACTAACTAAAAAAGCTTTTCTTAGCTGTAATGAGTGTATAAATGAACTTATTAAGTAGAAACACACCACAATGGAATTCAGGTTGAGAAGCAGAGGTCTCTTTTCTGTAGCTTAAACTTTAATTAAACTATGCACAAAGTAGAGTTATGACTAGTTTTAAGAAAACTGACATATAATTTTTATACAAAAAGACTCATTGGCATCTTTTCAGTCCTTTTTGCATGCCAAGTCACTGAAAAAGTAGAAAACATAGCAACTGACTAGACTGATTGGTTCAAAGTACCCAAAAGCATACTAGATTCACAGACTTTACATTAAAACGGCACATTGAAAATGATGCCTACCCATGCCAAATAATTACCTAGAGGCCAGAGGAATGAATAAACACTACATATTGATTAAAATACTGCTGTATAACCTTATTTTAAGAAACAAAATGAATACATTTAATCTTTAGTTACAATCTTCAAGGTATGATACATGTTTCTGTCAAGCAATAAGTGCTGGTACATGAAATAGGATCATGGTTTACCTTTTTATAATCAATTTTTGGTCTGAAAGGTATTATTTAATACCAATAATACATTTTTATTTCATGTCACCTTGGGTTCTACCTTACAGTCCTTTATAGAATTGTTAACAGTGTGCTTTTTGCAAAAATAATCACTTTTTATGATACCATAGGCCAAAAAGTCAAATTTTACTGCAGATAATGAAACAGACTATAACTATAAAACCTGAAGATATATTTTGCAGAAAAGATGTTTTCCTATAATGAGTTCTGGTACACTTTCATAAAAAGTACCTGACAAGTGGGATTTGTGTATTTGACCAATTTGTAAATTTTGCTCTTACAGCAAAGCCAACAGTTCCGGATTTCCACCAAAATTTTTTTTTATATTGTTTAATGATTCTTTAAATAAAATAAGCATGCAGTTTGAATATATTGCTACTCAAATAAAAATTATGACAGTTTCCAAAGATGTGGTGAATCCATGTTTTAGCAATTTTTAACTGATAAGGACAGTAAGGGTATAACTTTTTTCTTCTGTTCAACAATTTTGGCACAACAGTCAAAATATCACCTTTTTATGACAGTACAGGTGTAATAGTTACCAAATAAGCAGATACACATCTGATAAAAGCAACTTTTGATCAAGTGAGAGCTCTTTTGAATATAGGCGGGTTGAAAACAGTCGATTCTGTTGCTATGACGGTATGATATAAAAATTAACATTTTTCCTCACAAAAGAAAAAAACTAACTAAAAAAGCTTTTCTTAGCTGTAATGAGTGTATAAATGAACTTATTAAGTAGAAACACACCACAATGGAATTCAGGTTGAGAAGCACAGGTCTCTTTTCTGTAGCTTAAACTTTAATTAAACTATGCACAAAGTAGAGTTATGACTAGTTTTAAGAAAACTGACATATAATTTTTATACAAAAAGACTCATTGGCATCTTTTCAGTCCTTTTTGCATGCCAAGTCACTGAAAAAGTAGAAAACATAGCAACTGACTAGACTGATTGGTTCAAAGTACCCAAAAGCATACTAGATTCACAGACTTTACATTAAAACGGCACATTGAAAATGATGCCTACCCATGCCAAATAATTACCTAGAGGCCAGAGGAATGAATAAACACTACATATTGATTAAAATACTGCTGTATAACCTTATTTTAAGAAACAAAATGAATACATTTAATCTTTAGTTACAATCTTCAAGGTATGATACATGTTTCTGTCAAGCAATAAGTGCTGGTACATGAAATAGGATCATGGTTTACCTTTTTATAATCAATTTTTGGTCTGAAAGGTATTATTTAATACCAATAATACATTTTTATTTCATGTCACCTTGGGTTCTACCTTACAGTCCTTTACAGAATTGTTAACAGTGTGCTTTTTGCAAAAATAATCACTTTTTATGATACCATAGGCCAAAAAGTCAAATTTTACTGCAGATAATGAAACAGACTATAACTATAAAACCTGAAGATATATTTTGCAGAAAAGATGTTTTCCTATAATGAGTTCTGGTACCCTTTCATAAAATTTACCTGACAAGTGGGATTTGTGTATTCGACCAATTTGTAAATTTTGCTCTTACAGCAAAGCCAACAGTTCTGGATTTCCACAAAAATGTTGTTTTATATTGTTTAATGATTCTTTAAATAAAATAAGCATGCAGTTTGAATATATTGCTACTCAAATAAAAATTATGACAGTTTCCAAAGATGTGGTGAATCCATGTTATAGCAATTTTTAACTGATAAGGACAGTAAGGGTATAATTTTTTTCTTCTGTTCAACAATTTTGGCACAACAGTCAAAATATCACCTTTTTATGACAGTACAGGTGTAATAGTTACCAAATAAGCAGAAACACATCTGATAAAAGCAACTTTTGATCAAGTGAGAGCTCATTTGAATATAGGCGGGTTGAAAACAGTCGATTCTGTTGCTATGACGGTATGATATAAAAATTAACATTTTTCCTCACAAAAGAAAAAAACTAACTAAAAAAGCTTTTCTTAGCTGTAATGAGTGTATAAATGAACTTATTAAGTAGAAACACACCACAATGGAATTCAGGTTGAGAAGCAGAGGTCTCTTTTCTGTAGCTTAAACTTTAATTAAACTATGCACAAAGTAGAGTTATGACTAGTTTTAAGAAAACTGACATATAATTTTTATACAAAAAGACTCATTAGCATCTTTTCAGTCCTTTTGCATTCCAAGTCACTGAAAAAGTAGAAAACATAGCAACTGACTAGACTGATTGGTTCAAAGTACCCAAAAGCATACTAGATTCACAGACTTTACATTAAAACGGCACATTGAAAATGATGCCTATCCATGCCAAATAATTACCTAGAGGCCAGAGGAATGAATAAACACTACATATTGATTAAAATACTGCTGTATAACCTTATTTTAAGAAACAAAATGAATACATTTAATCTTTAGTTACAATCTTCAAGGTATGATACATGTTTCTGTCAAGCAATAAGTGCTGGTACATGAAATAGGATCATGGTTTACCTTTTTATAATCAATTTTTGGTCTGAAAGGTATTATTTAATACCAATAATACATTTTTATTTCATGTCACCTTGGGTTCTACCTTACAGTCCTTTATAGAATTGTTAACAGTGTGCTTTTTGCAAAAATAATCACTTTTTATGATACCATAGGCCAAAAAGTCAAATTTTACTGCAGATAATGAAACAGACTATAACTATAAAACCTGAAGATATATTTTGCAGAAAAGATGTTTTCCTATAATGAGTTCTGGTACCCTTTCATAAAAAGTACCTGACAAGTGGGATTTGTGTATTTGACCAATTTGTAAATTTTGCTCTTACAGAGGTCATTATCCTTTTGGATGGCCTGAGCAAAAGTAACCGAACGGGCGAGACATCAAAATTTTTTATTAAAAAAATCTTTCTTTCACATAAAATTTCATATATGGGGCATTACACATATAATGCTAAATTACATAAAAATGGAGACAAAAGTATACGTGACCACGGATTTTTTTCTGGAATTTTACTTTAAAGTTTAAGAATGGTTTTTCTACTTTCATTTCAATGTTGTGGTCACATTGTACCACATTACACACTTTAGGAAGTGCTTCCACTGTAAAGACATTGACTGGAAAAAAATATATTCTTGTTCTACAGTAATGCCATACCTTTCAAAATATCCAACTCTTAAGCAATAGCAGTTATAAGCAAAAGCAGAAACAAAAGAGAAAATTGGGACTATTTTTTCATCCTGCCATCTTTTGACATCCACCGGAAATTAATTACATGAATAGGATAATGACCCCTTTAAGCAAAGCCAACAGTTCCGGATTTCCACCAAAATTTTTTTTTATATTGTTTAATGATTCTTTAAATAAAATAAGCATGCAGTTTGAATATATTGCTACTCAAATAAAAATTATGACAGTTTCCAAAGATGTGGTGAATCCATGTTTTAGCAATTTTTAACTGATAAGGACAGTAAGGGTATAATTTTTTTCTTCTGTTCAACAATTTTGGCACAACAGTCAAAATATCACCTTTTTATGACAGTACAGGTGTAATAGTTACCAAATAAGCAGAAACACATCTGATAAAAGCAACTTTTGATCAAGTGAGAGCTCATTTGAATATAGGCGGGTTGAAAACAGTCGATTCTGTTGCTATGACGGTATGATATAAAAATTAACATTTTTCCTCACAAAAGAAAAAAACTAACTAAAAAAGCTTTTCTTAGCTGTAATGAGTGTATAAATGAACTTATTAAGTAGAAACACACCACAATGGAATTCAGGTTGAGAATCAGAGGTCTCTTTTCTGTAGCTTAAACTTTAATTAAACTATGCACAAAGTAGAGTTATGACTAGTTTTAAGAAAACTGACATATAATTTTTATACAAAAAGACTCATTAGCATCTTTTCAGTCCTTTTTGCATGCCAAGTCACTGAAAAAGTAGAAAACATAGCAACTGACTAGACTGATTGGTTCAAAGTACCCAAAAGCATACTAGATTCACAGACTTTACATTAAAACGGCACATTGAAAATGATGCCTACCCATGCCAAATAATTACCTAGAGGCCAGAGGAATGAATAAACACTACATATTGATTAAAATACTGCTGTATAACCTTATTTTAAGAAACAAAATGAATACATTTAATCTTTAGTTACAATCTTCAAGGTATGATACATGTTTCTGTCAAGCAATAAGTGCTGGTACATGAAATAGGATCATGGTTTACCTTTTTATAATCAATTTTTGGTCTGAAAGGTATTATTTAATACCAATAATACATTTTTATTTCATGTCACCTTGGGTTCTACCTTACAGTCCTTTATAGAATTGTTAACAGTGTGCTTTTTGCAAAAATAATCACTTTTTATGATACCATAGGCCAAAAAGTCAAATTTTACTGCAGATAATGAAACAGACTATAACTATAAAACCTGAAGATATATTTTGCAGAAAAGATGTTTTCCTATAATGAGTTCTGGTACCCTTTCATAAAAAGTACCTGACAAGTGGGATTTGTGTATTTGACCAATTTGTAAATTTTGCTCTTACAGAGGTCATTATCCTTTTGGATGGCCTGAGCAAAAGTAACCGAACGGGCGAGACATCAAAATTTTTTATTAAAAAAATCTTTCTTTCACATAAAATTTCATATATGGGGCATTACACATATAATGCTAAATTACATAAAAATGGAGACAAAAGTATACGTGACCACGGATTTTTTTCTGGAATTTTACTTTAAAGTTTAAGAATGGTTTTTCTACTTTCATTTCAATGTTGTGGTCACATTGTACCACATTACACACTTTAGGAAGTGCTTCCACTGTAAAGACATTGACTGGAAAAAAATATATTCTTGTTCTACAGTAATGCCATACCTTTCAAAATATCCAACTCTTAAGCAATAGCAGTTATAAGCAAAAGCAGAAACAAAAGAGAAAATTGGGACTATCTTTTCATCCTGCCATCTTTTGACATGCACCGGAAATTCATTACATGAATAGGATAATGACCCCATTAGTACAGTACTGTATACTTCGTTGTGTTCTGATTTAGTAAATAGTGGTTAAATGTGTACATTTTTTTAGCTGTAAGCTCCTGCATAAATTATCTTTTAAAAAGTGGTAAAATTTTTCTCAGATCTTGCAATATAAAATTTTGGTAATTTTTTAAACAATGTAGTATTTTTACATTCACTGCATTAGAAATTGCATGTAAAAGTGTGAGCGTCTCAAAATGTTCTAACTAGCGAAGAAAGGAATTGGTCACGGATATATATGGCATATATTTTTTAAATGGTAAATGAAAGTTTATTAATTTCCTAGTCCAGGTAAAAGCTGATCAATGTTAGAAAGGTATCCAAATCACAGTAAAGTTAGTGTTTTCGACTATAGCCAAAACATTTACTACTGTGCTACCTATTCAATGGGAGAAGAAGTTCTAAAAGAAGAAACAACTATACTTTATGTCCTAAGACGTCGCTTTAATTTTTAGGTATTGTTTAATTGGTAGTGTCAATATGGATGTACAATCTTAAAATATATTAATAGGTGTGGGTAAAAATTCAAATAGGTTCCAATTTTATAACATCCGAAAATATATGAATGGGTCGGGGGTTTTAAACTCCGTCCGGAAACCTGTACCTAAACCTATCCTTAATTACCCCTCTACACCCCACCCCCGTGTGAATTTGACATTATGGTGATTTCTGAGATTTATATATTTACCCATTTGTTTCATAGATAAACTCCTGTACCTTTGCAACAAATTACAGATAAACGAACGGTTATTACAAAGATATAAAACCTTTTTCGACCGACCTCATTTTTGAAATAATTTATACCATACTGCGTCACCGGTCCTCGATATGTATACATAATTAGCTATGTATGGCAATGCTGACAAATTATACTTTAAAATGTAAATAAAAATGTTATTCGTGTATAATTTGTTTAAATTGGAGAATTGGTTTACAAGATGGGGCCTGTGTTACATGTAGTTGCAAAAGTGTTTTGGGATAACGGAAAGGAATCGGAATATATGGTAGTTTGTATTTGGCAGAATTTAACACATCTAAACGGAAGCCTGGGTGGCCGAGTTTTATATTTTGTCTACTATTGATCACGCGGTGGTCTGTCAACACTGAGGTTGCGGGTTCTAGTCTCTCTGCGGGTAGGGTGCACTCGACTCTAATCTTAATTTACAATAACAAGGTACATGTAGTTACTTTTCAAACTTTTTTTCAATCAAATGTTGATGTTCGCCAAGGTGAAAATTTGTCACTTTGTATTATTTGCGATTTTCTTAAATGAAAATTGAATTTATCAATAGATATATAAGTTGATTTGTTTGACGCAACGGTTGTACCGATTTTATTTTTGGTGCTGAAATATGGGGATTTGAAAATAGTAATATTATAGAGATCTTCCATATGCAATTTTGTAAAACTATCTTGAAGATTAAAAAAGTACTCCCTATTGTATAGTGTATGGAGAACTGGGTAGGATACAATTAAGTATTCATATAAAAGCTAGAATGGTTGGCTTCTGGCAATGTATTATGTGTGGTAAAAGAGATAAAATATTATATACTCTATATTTTGTATCAGCTTAGCAAGAGAAATATTTATCATTCTAAATGGTTATTGGAAATTAATACAAATACTTTGTATGAATGTAGCTACAACTTGTTGTGGGTTGTGGGATGATCAAAGAATTTTGAAATCGTATTGTATTAGCAAAATTGTTAAGAAATGTCTTGGTGATAAGTTCGACGACATTTTATTTATACAAAACTGGCATTTGCCATGTGTCTATGTAAATTTCTGTGTTCTAGTAAAAATTTGCCCATTGAAATTGCGATATTCTATCATATTGATAGATATGAGCGGTATTGCAATCTTTGTAATGTTAACGAACTTTGTGATGAGTTTCACTATTTGTTCACGTGTTCTTTTTTCAACACTGTTAGAAAAAGATATCTGCCTACAAACTCATATGACAACCCAAATGTATTAAAGTTCCATGAAGTCATGAATACATCAGATTTATTCACACTTAGCTTATTGGTATTGCCAAATTCTGCTAAATTTTTATTAAAACTTTGTGATTAATTGTCATTTTGAAATCCCTGCCATTTATCATGTAAAAATATAATTGTTCACACTGTTGTTATGATAAAAAAATTGTACTAACATACCCCATGGGGGGGGGGGGTCTTTAGTGAAATAATTTGTCTCATGTCTTATGTCTTATGATATTTTCACAATTTCAGAAAATCTCCACAATATGAATAATATTGAAAACCCAGAAAAATCCTTTGGAAAGTATTTGCTGTCATGATAAAACGACAATAAAAATAAAAACTAGATATTTGAAGTGTTGTGTCAGTTTTCTCGCATGATTTTATTTTTTTTATAGAGAAATAGAGAACCATATAATTATTAAAAAATGGCATTGCCTGTTAAGCACCAAACCACACATTTTAGGTCACGTTCACAAAGCTCTAATAAAATATAAACAAAATTTGTTCTACATAATATGATAATAGGTGTGACCTATAAGGCGAGCGATAGGATTAGTTTTAATAATTCACATGTTTTAAACAGTTGTATACTAATGTATTGTATATTGGGTCTTGTTCTACAAATCATTACAGTATATGTTGTACTGATTTGTAGAAGCCAGAGTGTTAACATTTCCGCTTAGAGACGTTCCCTCTTGAATAATGTTCAACTTGAACGTTTCGTATTCGTCCTACCCAAATCGACCTCAGGTCATTCAATGACCCGCGGTTTTTAAGCGTAAAATGGTGACGTAACCTTACGTGTGAAATACACCTGACAACAACAACAAAACAAAAAGAAAAAATGAATGCATATGTATTACAAAATTTAACAAAAGCACTAATACTAACATATGATAAAGTCCTTGTTTATTCTATCTATTCGTAATGTTTCATTATTTATTATATTTCACCTGTCTATTGTCTTTGTTATCATGATCATAATAATATTGTTACATTTTTTTTAACGCTGACATCGGTATATTGTGAAAGCGAATAGAATTCCGCCTTCCATATTGTTCAAGACCCTCAAGTTCCAAATGTAATGATTCCGTTCCGTTCTAATATATATGCTTTGTTTATAACTTTTAATCTAAAATAACACAAAACAGTAAAAATTTAGATTCTAGCTGATTAAAGTAACTAGTTACAGCATTATCAACGCTAGATTTTACAACTCCCGTAAATACTGGAATAAGAACAGGTGTTATGACTACAACAAAATTAGAAAAGCTACGGTTTGTCGGATTATATCAGAGAGATTAATTCTAGTACCCTTCGTAGTGTCAAATATTATTGGAGGAGTGGGTCCTCTATTAGAACTATATTAGTAGCATCTATGGACGGACTGCCTTAGGTAACATTATGGTATATATATTGTTATCAGTAACGTTCATATACGAGCACAATCTCCTTGCATCATGGGTGACCTTCTCGGACTCCGGTAGATTACTGTTATCGGTTATGTTTACCACATTTGATAGCTTTTACCTGAGTAGGTGTTTACATTAAGTACAAAACAGTGTTGAACTACACATAATTAAAAATCCATTCAAAATACTGCTATCTGGTCAATATAATCCTTACCAAGAGAAGAAAGATAAGTCAAACTGCAAGCATCATTTTTCTCACACACAAGAAAGTTACTTTCGAAAATTCAACTCTATCAAATTTAGCCGACTACTCATGTCGCCATCTTGAATTCGTACGTAAACAATATATATTCTGTTTGTAAAGAAACATACAAATCATGGTTATATTTTATCCATGTCTAAAATATACACAAGAAGATTTAAGCAGATAATATTATCTTTCGTTTAAGGTATATTTTTGGTGTCTTAGTGGCCACGTAATTAAGGTAGTTCGACTATTATTGGTCACGTGTTCTGTCAACACTGAGGCTTTGGCTTGAGTCCTAATGCGGGCAGAGTGTACTCGACTACAATCTTAATTGAAAAGGATTGTCAGTTTTTTTTACCGAATGTCCGGGGTATACTCCGGGTACTCTAGCTTCCACCCCTAATACAAAACTGGACGCCATAAAATAGCTGAAAATTGCTGATAGTGACTTTAAACACTATTAAAAACCAACAAGTATCAGTTCGTGAACTCACAACATGTTGCAAGGTTATTTTGTAAACTTGGTTCATTTTATACCCTAATCTATACCAGTTCTTGTTTGTTACTTAATTTCGATTACTTAATACCTATTGTTATTAATTTCACGACCTCTCCTACATGATTTGTTGTTCATTTTAGTGTGACGTACGGTAACGTATATAATAAATACAAAGACTCGCATAAGTGTCTCCAATTTTTGACACATACATTATAGCTTTGGTACTAAGTCATAAAGCTTTGCCACATATTTTTGTATTAATCATGGGCTGCAATGACACTTTAAAATCTATAATAATTTATACTGATTATCATATTAAAACCAGCGGATTGTCGAAAAGTTGCCGAAATGTTATCTATTGTATCTGTTTTTTTGTCAAATAGGCATAATTGTCATTTTTAATTTTTCACAAATACATAATCTGATTTCTGCGAAATCATAGAACTAAAAATAAATAGATTTTAATATGCTCAATGAAAAGTTATTTCAGAAATTTAAGGCCACAATGGCAAATAAAAATATAGAAACCTTTCTATGTATATCTCGGAGTTGTAAGTTTTTTCTTGAGATGTAGCGTATATATTAACTTGAAAACAATTAAGTTAGTTAACATTTAAGAATTTCAAAACGGTTTGCTATTTTATTAAATGTGGCTTGATAGAACAGAATAAAGATATCCCAAACCCATTGCTTTTAATGTCCTAACAACTTGGATATGCAGAAACGTAGGAGACGAGAAACAAACAAAAAATATACCTACACATTAGAGAATTTTTTTTTTCAAAATTTTGTTTGCATTAATTATTAATTAATAAATATTAGAAAGGGGAATGCAAATATATCTGTATTTTTTGTAGACATACACAATTCAGGGATATTTGTCTCAGTATTAGCATAAAATATGTAAAGAATACCCAAAAACGAACATACATATGGATTAACATTTTCTTTGAATGAAAGTGTCTGTCTGAAGCACATTTAAACAGCAGCGTTATTTACAAGAAAGTCATATCAATATAAGCCACACATTTTCTACTATTATGTGTTTTATTATGTATTAAAAAAGTTGAAAAAAGGTTAAGAACATAAAAAAAACGCGTAGCGAACTGAATCTATTTTCTCTGCATAACAGAAACAGTGTACATAAAAAGAACAAACCACGAACAATTCTTAACTGCTATCGTTATTTTATTTATTAAAATGTTAGTTTGATTGATTGATTGATTGATTAATTGATTAGTTGATTTGTTTGCTTTACGACCACCGAACAGTATTTCAGCAAATATTCAGGACAAGAACAAGTTAACAAACAATAAATCAATGAACAAGTGGGATGGGACATAGGTAACAAGACTTTGACTGTTACTGGAAAAGTTTAGATTAACGTTAGTCGGATTTGGTATAAAGTTTCGGAGTGTAGGTGATAACGCTCTTTCCTTACAAGCGTCAGGATTGACTAACGGTAACGTGCCAAGACATTTTTCTTATGGCCCACGGAAGTTTAATATTATTCTCACTCAGTTAAGATGTTCCGCTTCGTTTCTAAACAACTACTTGCATAAAGCAAATCTTGTACCAAATCCCTCTTGTTGATGTGGATTTCCAATAGAAGATGCAAATCATTATTTGTTAGTGTGTCCTCTATATCGTCATTATAGAGCTCAACTTGTAAATAAATTAAACTGGCTTCAAAATCCTATAAGTGTTGCAATACTTACGCATGGAGATTTGAATCTTTCTTACGATGAAAATATTCTTATATTCAGAGAAGTATTTGATTTCATAAAGAGATCCGAACGATTTGATATAACTTAATTGTTTTCTTTGATCGACCAACATAAGTCAGCACTTTCCCCTTCTTTCCCCTTCTAAACTCGTGAGTTAACCACAAAATATTATTAAATGCTCGTACTTGTACTCTGTGTTATGCTTTAATGTGTATTTCTGTATTGCGGAGAGGACGTCCTAAGTATGCATTTACTTGTGTCCAATCCATTTTGTACAATTTACAAATAAAATATGTTTAAACTAAACTAAACGCTCTTTATTATCTTAATTATTTGGCCTTCAAAACTTGTTGTTGGAGCGCCACTGATCAACCTTACTTACGACACACGCTTCTAGCGCGGTATACTTAATAACCGTAGTTTTAATCTACAATTAATCAGAAACATCTAAATCAACCAATTTTATTGACTATTGAGTATTCGCGGCAATTTAATGAAACACCGAATTGATCAGCTGGCATGAGTAAGATTGTATCAATTCCTCAATAACATTTACATTTCATAAGACTGAATATAAGGAGGATAAGGAGAGGTATTTAAAATGTAAGCATGAAAATACGAAGTTATCCCAATTTACTATAGACAAAACCCTAGCATTGAAAAAATGATACGTTTTTATTAAGTATTGCAATACTAGTTTACTTAACAATGTAGCTATTTTCATACGCATAATATCTAGTCTTCTATAAATTTGTATAGTTAATAATACGCCATACCTTTGTAAATATTAGTATATTTATTATTCAATATATGTATATATATCTACTTCAAAATGACATGTTCTAAAAAACTATGCTTAGCTGAATGTTAGCCATAGTATAATTATTGAACGTGTAATGATAGAGTTACAGTTCACTGACAATGTCTTGTCCAGCCATTTTATTGATTGTATATATGTTGTGTTTGCCTCTTGTAACAGTGTATTCTGTCAGAGAGTAAATAAAATCTTGAAATCTTGAATTTCCTTTAGAAAACTCACGAACCCGAAATTTAAACAAACAATGCGACATTCATATAAGTAACACGAATAAATTAATCGATACATAAAATGCGACTCAACAGCTTATGAATTTATACAAAAGTAAGCTTTACAATTTACCAAATAACCTTTATTTACTTTTTATGTATCGGAGCATGACCGAACACAGTCTGTTTAAATACCCACTGTTAGTTTGTCACATGATATGTCACATATATTTACCTGTGTAGGTCCCTTCCTGATGTAAATTACTCCTTCAGTAATTCAATATATTAAAACGGTATAAATATTGATTGATCTGCATAAATAACGCAGTTTGTTATTTAATTGATATTGTAGAACAGACGATTTACCGGTAATTAACCTACCAAATACACATTTATAGAAATTATCGTTACCGTTCCGTACCCGATTAAGGTGTTTTAAATACCTGGTTATCACAACATACGTCATATATATTTACCTGTTGTATTTGAACAGTATAAACATGGCGCAAATAGCTCTGAAAACATGCGATATCTGCATCAGCGCCTCCGGATCCCATTATTGTTTGGAATGCTGCCAATATTTTTGTGACCAGTGTAAGTCTATGCACAACAGACAGACGATTTCACGCAATCATAAGTTCGAAAGTGGTTCAAATATTATCCCGGAAGCTAAATCCAAATGCACTGATCACAACGAAGAATTTGTTTTCGTATGCACAAGTTGCGACGTTCCAGTATGCATGCATTGTATGACTGGAAAACACAATGGTCATAAATTAGCGAAAATTGTCGACACTATTTCCAGTCTTAAAATAGAACTTAACAAAGAGATCCAATCCAAACTAGATAAAGCAACCAAAACATTGGAAGATACTGAAAAAGGATATAAAGCGTTTGACCTTGACATCAACTCCACAATCAAGGCCATAACAGAGGAAGGTACAAAGCTTAAGGCAATGATTGATCGTCAGATTGCACAAATGATCACTTCATTAAAAGAAGAGGCTAACCGTGAAAAGGACAAACTTTCAAAAGTTAAATCCGACACCAAAAAAGTGTTAGATAGATGCAACGAACTACGGAAGAAGAATGACCAACTGCAGAAAATTGGGACTGATGCTAGTATGATCGAGAAGCTGAAGGCCCTAAAGAACGAATCGGAAAAAGTGCAAATGAATAGTTTAATTTCTGAACCTCCAGTTGTCAAATTCAGCAATAAGACAGTGACTGACAAAGAAATCAGTCAATTACTCGGCACCTACAGCATCAGGTATCACATATTAATTATCACGTGAGCAGAACTAGTTAACATAGATGTAGTATTGTGGCACCCGTCCCTTTTTAATGAATTTAATAATAAATGAAAATAGTTTAAATTTTACCTTACGGAAATATATTTTCGAGATTTTGATTTTGTCCGGATTTTATTTTTCATCTTTTGTCGACGTCATTGAATTTAAAGGTTGCTTAAAAATACCTGCAAGATTAAATTTCGTTATAAATTGTATCGTTTGTTTGTAAAATATCAGCAGAAAACAAGTTATGGGTAACACTTATATTAACTATGTACACTAGCTGTCGTATACATGACTTAAGTTTGACTTTGTGAATCAATCAATATATAAATTAATAAACGAATGATTGAATCAATGAATCAATCAATAAACCACAGTATCTAAAGTGAATCAACGTTACGATAGTGCCACTACATATTGAGATATAGCAAAATTAGGCGAAAACGGGAAAAAATCATTTCGGGCTCCAACGATAAACATAGGTAGTGAAATTTGTTAAACAAACAATCTATGTAAGTATTTAGTAATACACAAATACACCATTCAGAAAGCTGTTACGTTTTGATAATTATATTGTACACAATTTGGCTCCAATTTGCCAAGAACATTTTCAGTTCAGTTCAGATGCATGATCAAGGGTATCTTAAAAGTGTGCATCAGTTTGCTCCAATCACTGAGAGTGAATGGTCGGTATGAATACGTGTATACGTGTTTTGTGTATTATTTACCTTTTTTTGGTACAGAAAAAGGAATATAGAAAATTGTAAAATAACGTAACGTGCTATTGCGTGTTATTCATGCAACAAATTTGAACAACGAATAAGAGCAAAATCTGCAGTCTTTGTACTTTTAGCATTGCTTTTCAACAAAGGTTCCAGAGTGGCTTTATGCTAAATAACGACTTCTGTAAAGCAATAGGTGTGCGTTCGTCATTGCAGACAGTCAGAAACAGACTAAATGCAGCTCATCTCTATGCCTTCTTATTTGTCTCAAATTCACCGTGAGACATTGTTCATCTCTACTTCAGTGCGTACGAAATCACGTGCATCGGCAATGGCGAAATTGTTCTGATTACAAATGTGTCACGCTTTTGGGTAGACTGTTATAATGAAAGCATGCGTGTTTGGTGTATTTTAGTTGAACGCTAAGCGGACTGCTGTTTTACCTAACACGACCGAATCAGTATAGCAGATTTACTGACTTGCCTGTTATCGCAAAGGAATCTAACGGTATGCAGTACGGAAATGAGATTTTGGACCTGATTGTTAGACCTATAAAGTTAATATTTGCAATAACTGTGTTTGATTGAACGCCCAATGAGTTTATCGTAAATGAAACCGTCGATCGAATAGTCTTGAACCAGACTTAAATTCCATTGAACATGCCTTGGACAAATACAGAAAATAGCATTTCCGCGTTTGGTACCTGCAACAAACGACAGTATAAAATGCGAAAAGACTAGACAAGATTGTCTCCAATTTTTGTCAAGAGAGTTATCCGTAGAAATCAGAGGAGGTGTCGCGCGGTTATTCAGGCTCGTGGTTGTCACACTGCTTATTGTCGATATTAGAGGACTGCAAGATAGATAAACTGTGAACTTTGCACCATCATTATTTGTGCGTTTTTTATTCTGAATTTGTGTCTGACAATGAAGACCGACCAACATTAACCCTTCGAAGTAATCATGAAAGATAGACATTAGAGTATAAATAATGTGTTTAAGAAGAAATTTAAATTATGCATGATGATATTAATAATCTAACTTTTTATTCAAGCGAAACAAAGTTAAGGACTACCAGCATGATTGCAGATGTAGATGTTAGGTAATTATTATAATAATTGTCTTAATGTATCATAGAGTCATAAAATTTAAATCAAATGTTAGTGCAAGCTAAAACGAATATGATATAAAATACAATTATTTTGATTGTGCAAATATACATATGACCTGTATATAAAGTGGTGATTTATACGATCTACTTGATCAAAATGTGATCAAGATGTTTATAACGTATTATTTATACATCCTGATTTAATATTTAACAGCTGAATCGTTCCTTTGTCCTTACAGCTCGCTATCTATGCTTTATGTTAGAATTATTTTTGTTCCTAGACTAATAATAAATTGTAATGACGCTTCGGACTTCCATCTTTAATGTGAGACTTCGGTAGCTTGAGGATATTATCTACTATTGAGAGTTCAGACTTGAGTATAAGCAATTTATGCCTAGTTTCTACCCTTAATTGATAAGAATGCTTGTTTGCTACCGAATGTTGGGCGTTCCGATCGGATACTATTACTCCCTCCTTCAATATTAACTGGATTGAAAATCTTATTTTAAAAGTACTGCAAGTCGCGTAAAGACTGTAACAAACACAAACGTCTATTTAAGGAGCCCAGTAGTGTGTTTTAATTAAGCATGTACAGTTATTAAAAACTGTTATTTTAATTTTTAATGGAGGTACCTTATTTGAAAAAAGAACGTGCTATTTGTGTTAAGAAAGTAATTTAGTTTGGACTATTCTAAACTGCTTTAACACAATAGTCTGCTATAAAATATTTTAAAAAATGATTTAAAAACTTACTTTTATATCTACAAAGCCTACGTATCAAACATTAAACCAAGCAGACACTTTAAACAATAATAATATTAACAATATGTGTACTATATTGTATAATTAAAATTTAAAAAATCTAACACATTACAAAATTTATCAATCATCCCTGTTATTGTTGTAAACAAAGCTTAATGGTACTTTTTATTATGAAAAATATAATTAAATAAAAAATATCGTTGTCTTAAAAACAACACAAATAATCTTGATATTTTATATATATATATATATATATATATATATATATATATGAGATTTAAATTCTAACTGTTTCTATTGACAAAAGATAGTATTTAAATTAAAATTTATGTTTCAGCGAAACAAAGGTGAAGACTTCCGGTGTTGTTAAAAAGAAAAAAATAAGGTATTATAAATTGTCTATATGCTGCAAAATACTGTTGAATATATATTTGCATTTAACTAGAAAAAACTTAGAGAAGGTATTTTGTTATCACGATTTTTTTTGTTTCACAGTATTACTTGATAGGTCAACACCATTTAAGAAATTGGACTATTGTTTTAGCCTTTTTACAAAAACTACTAAAAAAGACAATGGCAATTGACGTTTATGTACTGTATTGTAATAAAATTTTAGTTTTGAACAAAGTGTTTTTATAAGTAATTAATATCTGTTTGATAAATGCATACGAGTAATTGGGGAAAAAAACGTCTATGACAACCGCCAGCAGTGTGGATACATTTAGTTTGATGCATACTAATTTTCATAACAATGAATGTTTTGGGCTTTACTATCATAATAATGCCTTCATTCAATTTATTGCTCCACATTAAGCACAATAAAAAATATTGGTTTGGCGCATTACACTCAAGACGAACAAATCACGAGCAGAAATCAGCATTTTTGATGTTACCTGTAGTTTGTACGTATTGATCCGTTCATATTCGTAGGTCTTATTACAAACATCTTCATAGATTCATAATAAAGTGTCAAAAAGACAGATCCAGTATAAACTTACAGCGGACAGATTCAATATAAACTGACAGCTAAAGATTAAATTGAAATTGACAGCCGATATATTAAATACAAACTGACAGCAGATATATTGAATATAACCTAACAATAGACAGATTCCATATTAACTGTAAACTGATTGCTGATAGATTTATTTAAAATCTACAGCCAATGGGTTCAATATACGCGGACAGCAGATAAACTCAATATAAACTGATAGCCGATAGATTAAAAATAAACTGACACCAGATAAATGAAATTGAAACTGACAGCAGATATATTCAATATAAACTGACAGTCAATAGATTCAATATAAACTGACAACAGGTAGATTAAATTGAAACTGACAGCAAATATATTATAAATAAACTGACAGTCATTAGATTCAATATAAACTGACAGCAGATTGATTCAAAATGAACTGACAGAAGATAGATTCAATAAAAATCTATCCGTAGATATATTTAATATATACTGACAACAGATAGATTAAATTAAAGCGGACAGCATATAGATTCCATATATACTGACAGCAGATAGATTCAAGAAAAACTGACAGTAGATAGATTCAATATAATTTGACAGTAGATAGATTTAATATAAACGATAGATTCAATATTAACAGACAAAAGATACAGTAAAACTGATAGTAGATAAATTAAAAAAACTTAATATATTTGTCTAAAGAGCTGGCTGACTGGAATCAATTTTGGTCCATCTAAACTGACCTACTTTATAATACATATTGTTGTTGCTAAGCGCGGTCAGTTTTCTTAATACAGATGATTATATGTAGGTAAGTAACAAAAAAACTTCTCATAACAACCCAAAATCAATGGTCTAAAAATTTAAACCCAATACTGTTAGAATTAGATTAGATACTGTCAGCGAGATTCGAAATCATGTCATGGAGACCTTATAACACCTTTTAGCTTTCACTATGTCAGTGCTCTAGACCACTCGATTAAATCGCTATATAAAAACAAGATGAATAGTACCTATGCAAAAGCGTGTGATGGAATTCTAGTAACTAATACTCATAAATCTGAAAGTAACATAATTCTTCCTTACACAGTCACAATAATTATATACAAACGTGTAGGCGACATCCATATAATATATCTATCCAGAAAATGTCTAAAGCATCTGAAAAACAAGACTAATAGGCATAGTACCTATGCAATAGCGTGTGATTAAATTCTAGTAACTAATACTCATAAATCTGAAAGTAACATAATTTTTCCTTACACAGTCACAATAATTATATACAAACGTGTAGGCGACATCCATATGATATATCTATCCAGAAAATGTCTAAAGCATCTGAAATACATGTTTAACACAATCTTACGTTTTCAAATTTAACACTGTTAGAACTAGATGTTAATACTAATAAATGCGACACCTTTGAGACAATGTGGTATCAATTCGCCTGTACTGTAGAGTACATTGTCTAGCTGCGACAGCGCCGCATTTTCTAGTCAACAAAATTACATAAACATGATTTTTCTAAAATAAGTTCGATATTAATCAGTTTGAGTTAAAAAACTGTTTCTTCAAATTTTACCGCATATTATGTTTCCCTGTGGACCAGGTAAATCTGAGACAGCAACTAATCACATAGTCCGCCAATACTTTTTAAGACGTAGGTGGGACGCCAGTAAGCTATTCACAAGCAAAACAGTACACGGGTCTGATTCGGCATTGTTTACTCTCCTGATGATATAAATATTTTCTAGCGGGTTAACTATTTATTAAATATTTAGCAGTTATATTGATTTTTTTGTCATGCAAACAACCGGATGCTGTAACCCGGTATCAACCCTGATGTTATGAGCAGAGGCAAAGGGCTGATGTTTGCTGATTTTGCTCTCTGAAAAAAATTATTCCCACCAAGCAAGCTATTTAAAGTTTTTTTCTTCTGTCATTTTCATTTACTTGCCAACATTGTACTTCGGTAAAAATGGAGCTGGGATGGAAACGAGGGCTTTGAATGGATTTAAATAAGCTTAATTGAAGTTAAGATGAGTTCTGGGAGAAAATTTTTTATTGGGCAAATAACATATTCTCGTACAATATATCATATTGTAAAGGTTTATATTTGATATCGATTCAGGCAAACAGAGAAACAAAAACAGGAAGAAAGTGGACAGAAGCAAAACCTGTATAGATGCTGTAGTTGCGGGTATGCTTTAGTTTCAACTTATATTGTTTCAAGTTATCGTAGGGATTTTAATTTAATATTTTGTACTGGCTACAAGCACCTAATCGAGATATCTGAAAGGTTGTTTTAATCAAACATAGAGCATGTCACGGTCCAAATACTTAACCCACTATGATCCGTGATCAGACCTTTCTATGATAACCCGAAACGTCAAAAAGTTACATTAATTTGGGAAACTTTGGCTTTCTGTCAAAATGCATTTGTTGTATTTTATTTTAATTTAGATCGATTTAATGAAACGTTTACTATTGTTCAAACACGATAGTTAATACAATAGTTTTTTGTGCAGAAGCCAAGTGCCTACAAAGGAATCATCTCTAGATATACGAATAAGAAACACATAAATATAAGTAGAATAATATTATAATATACAGTACTTGATATTGAAAACGCAAGACTTTTAGCAATCAGCAATCCGTCAGCGTTCCAAAATCCGTTATCAGTTATCAATCAGTCAGTCAAATGGTTTCCAATCCGTCAGATCGTTCCCTATCTGCTCATTCGTCAATTGACGGATCTGGAATGATTTGACTGATCTGACGGATTGATTTGGACTGATCCCTTCAATCCGTCCATTCAACTTCCGGTCAGTGAAATTAATATTACGAAATTTGAAAATTCGTTTCACTCACAAATATTATAAGTATATAAATGTCAACTGTTATTTTTTCATTTATGGCTCGTTTTACCTAAAAATAAGGCTAAAACTAGTCTAAAGTAATAAATGATATAAATCGAAGTTCCCCCTAACTAATGCATCTGTGGCGGAATATAAACATCACATAGTGTCATTTTATTAACAAAATAATTAAAACAAATAAATTTAAAAACAAACATAAAAAACTTCACACAATATTTAACCTCGCTTACGCCTCGAACTTGCTTTCGATTTTTTTAAGCGAAAAGTCTAGTCTAAAGTTATTAAGGATAAATGGAAATTCCCCCAATCTATAACTAATGCATCTGTGACGGAATATAAACATCACATAGTGTTATTTTATTTTAAATAATAATAATAATAAATAAATAAATAAATGAAAATCAAAAACACACACACAATGACTTCAACAAATATTTGACATCGCATGCCAAGGCGTACCTTTCGTATTTGTCTTCGAAATTGTTTAAAGCGAAAAGGCGAGAAAGACGAACAACGTGAAGGCGAATTCACTTGGCGCTTTTACGTTAGCATTATTTGTATGTATGTTTGAAGTTTGTTTAACACCATTGTCATAAATTATATTAGTCTAGTCCGACCTTCGACAGGAAAACTGGTACTCTTTGCAAATGTAGGGATGAGTCGAGCACACCCTCTCGCTGTAAGAGTCGAACAGACAACCTCGGTGATCAATAGTAGATTACTGCTAACTTAAACACTGAGGTCGAGTTCTTTATTATAACTCTTTAAAAGATCATTATCGCGGTTTTATCAAAGTTTTCCTTCTGTGCCACAATTCCTAAGAATTCCGGGGTATAATACTAAATAAGATTTACACTAAAAGCGAAAACATCTATTATATATTTTATTCACTTTTTCATTGCGTCACATGAATTTACACAGAATTAAATCGCAAATAAAGAATAAACGACTAAACATGATTGTATATAGATACTTTTTAAGTCAAAGATGCAAACATATAAGCGTAAGATTAAAATCAATTCTGCTTTTCGCATTTTAGCAGTCACAATCGGTTTTTTACGACGTCTTATATAGGCGTTCGATATTTAATGACATGTAAGTATAATTATTTTCCTTAAAATTCGAGAGAATTTGAAATTAATTACATGTACTAGGGTTCACAGAGCGGTCTAGCCCGATCTCAGGTGGCGGATACGGGATGCCCTTTCGATGGGGGATTTTCGGGTTATAATACGGAAAAGCCTGGCCGTGGACAATACTGGGTGACGTGTTTAGAGAGTGTCACGCTCCTTGCACGATAATGATCTCTTTTTTAGGTTAAAAAAAAGATAAATTTTATACCCCATATGTTTTCAGTGGAATACAAAAGTTTTGCCCTTTGTTCCATCTTTCTATAATTGATTGTTTTTTTAACCTGCTCTCGTCCTGAATAAAGCTAAAATAATGCTCGCCGGAAGAAAAGACAAACATGCAATCAATCAAGCAATCAAAGAAATAAGTTATTATTAAAATTGATGGACGCTCTTTTAAAGGGCAAGTTTTGAAAAGATCATGTTTTACCGATATTAGTGTAATGACAATGTTTAAACCGATCTTTATAGACCTAAAGAATTAATGACGTTTAGTTAAGAAAAATTACTATTAACATCGTACTATAAACCGTGTCTATCGGTAACACATTTTTACGCTTAACTGCAGTATTCGCAGACTTTTCTGCCTGGCGTTATTGTGGCCTCGGTGGCTGATTGGTTAGTCATTTACTAGTTATCACATGCCTGTCAACAGGCTGTGGATTTTCGAATGACTGCAGGTAGGGTGTGCCCGACTAAACTTAATTGACAAAGATTGTCGGTTTTAACCTGTACTCCAGCTTCCTCCCACCCCAACCCCAATAAAAACTGGACGCCATGAAATAACTGAAATGTTGCTGAAAACCCTAAACAATTAAACAATCCAGCGTTTGTTTTTTTGTTTGTTTGATGGTGTTTAACACCACTTTTAGCAATTTTTCAGGTATATCATGGCGTCCAGTTTTTACTGTTGGAGGAAGCCGGAGTACCCGGAGAAAATCCACGACCTGCGGTAGGAAAACTGGTAATCCTTGTCAATTAAGATTGGAGTCGAGTACACCTTGCAATCCAGCGTAATTGTAATTATACTTTTAAAACTTTTTATTGCAAATCAAAACGAACTTGCGACAAAAATCGCTGTACATTTACCTCGTCGCTACTGATGAGCCTTAAATCAAACGGAGGTTTTATAATGGTTTACCAGGCTCGACCCGCAGATATGTCCTGCCTTAAATAATTTGCTTAATTAAATAATATAACTAAATATATATAAATTATTTTTTTAATATGCTTATTTATTTTAATTTTTTTATAGAACGAGACATTTGTATTAACTATTCTTTTGAATAATTGCGTTTATTTTATTATAAATTTTATTGTCAATGCATTTAATATATACAAATGACGCAATCTTCAAATTATTAGTTTATACGTATCCGTCAATAAACTGACCGATTTATGCATATAATTAAAAGACGGATTTTGGATCGCACTGATCGGACTGATCGGACTGATCGCTGACGGTTACCAAGGTTATGACGGATTCATAATTTTGGATGGATGTATTCGTCATCAATCAGTCAGCGATCCGTCAGCATTCAGTTATCAATCAGTCAAAGTGTTGCGTGTACGGGTGCAAGTACTGTAGCACAATTCTGGTTAATATTGATAGGGACTTAAATTATATAAAAAACAGAAGTTGAACTTCGCTCTTCTAAAACTGCTTATGTATTAATGATATGTAATAAGCGTTAAGTTAGTTTCAAGATCCACAATAACAATTTGCCTTGGATTAATCCTGGATCCCAACAGTGATGAATACTATCCTGCAATCAACGTGTTATTGCGCAAATACAGGCTATCGAATACAACCGTCCTGTATTTTTGTAAAGTCATGTACATTTCTGCTGTACTTGGTAGCCACGCCCACATTCTGATAGGTCAAAAATAGTAACCACATGACGTCAAAATCAACTCAAATAGTCTCGAAAACTATTGACCAATAACAAAATTTGTCATTTTTGAGTTCTAATATAAAACATAATTGTGTTGTAAAAGACATTTGTAAGCTTTTTTAATTGCAGGCTTAAACAAACATTGGTGTGTAGTCGAAAAAAAAAACTTGTATTGTGTATGAGTCGCGGACAAGGAAAATTCTCGTCGTAGCCTCTCATGTCCATTTCCCTTATCCCTATATAAAAATACCATATTCGGAGACAACACAATTAAATTTTCCAAGGAGAACACAAAATTAAGAAAAAACGATAAATGCTAATTAATTGCTTATAGCTCTTTAAAATCTGAATTAGATGATCTTAGATATGCTTGGTTTGAGCGCCATTAATGCACATCTGTCTATTTTTTTATAGGCCCGGTATCCTTAATTACATTTCATTTATGTATTTGTACCATAAATATGTGCTGGCCACTCTCGACGATTCCCATAGCCCGGATCACAGAGCTTCCAAGCTAATCCTTAGATAGGGTATGTCCTCTCGTTACTGAAGATGTTGCATTATAATCCGAAAAATCCTGGTCAAGGAACACTGTAGATGCAATCATTTATGAGTGCAAGGCTCCATGCACTTTAAAGACCCTTTAAATGTCAAAAAGAGCAATGTCATTGTAGCCACTGCCAATGGATAATTTCGGGTACTTCCCCAACTATCTATACAATTAATATTCATATTTACATTGATATTTAAAATGTGGATGAACAGACAATTTCTCAACATCTGATATAACATAAATCATTGGCTGTTATTGATGTATTGCATAGCATATGACGTCTATGAGCAAACTACATGTATTTCGAAATTGTTACATAGTTGCAAATATTGAAAATTCTTGCAGTGTACCAGACTTATTAGTCATGGTGAAATTTTTTTTCAAATTAAAAAAAAAATCAGATTCTAACAAGTATTGGTATTATATAAACCATGTAAAAATTGTACCCCTGTATTACATATCCAAGGCAATAAAAATAAATAGAAATTCTCTTGAATAAAGTCTGAAAAATTGAAATATTTAGAAGATATTACTTTATTATTATTTTTTTCTTTCAGAACGGACAAAATTCTGCAGTAAGTAGTAACGTATATGGTGATTTCATATCTTTCCATAGGTCACACAATGTGTATGTATCTCGAAATCGAACAATATATACACACAAAAGAAAGTATTGCAACACCAGATATAAAATAAAATGATTCAATTTGAATTTATGTATGCAAGTTTAATTCAAAATGTACAACTTTGTTGACAATTTACCTATAAAAAATTGTTTATCGCCTGTTTTATCATATCATCACATCTCTGTGCACAATTTTCACTCTCGTAAGCTTTGAAATTAAGGTTTTAATACATGTCATTCTTCTATGGGAGCTGGTTTGTTTTAAATAACGATAATGACATAGGCCCGCTTCATGTTTGATGGCATAATTGAGATTAAAAATGGAGGAATTTCACTCAGACAAATTGCTTGTCGTGTGGGGCCACCACTACTCAACGATTAGCCAAATCGTTAGTAAACATCAAATAACAAATTCTGTTAATGGCCTTCAAAGATCTGGAAGACACACAATAAAATCTGGCAGTGATGATAAGGCTCTTGACCGACTTGTTAGACGACACCCGTTTGTTAACAACACTGTGTTGAAAAGACAGTGGTTGCCAAACCGTATTTTTCATGTGTGTTTGCAGCCTCAGTATTCGAGTGGTTTAGGTAGTTATTAATATAGCTAAGTAATTGTAATAAGCGGTTAACTCTATTCGTTTAGAATTTAATGAACTAAAAAAAGTTTGTCACATCTTTGTCAATAGAGGTGTTGGAATATCTCAGATCTTTTTGACAATAATTCATATGTAAAGATATAAAACGCTAATCACGTTACAATTAAAAACTACCAAAAGGTTGATGCCGTTACAACATAACATATTACTATCATTAAATTTGCCTGATTTTTTCATATTTAAAATCTTTTAAACGCAAGCTAGTGTGGTTATTTCTTTAAACAAATGGAAAGCCGCATTAAAATCCTACGTTACAAATATCAAGCTACATCTACTCTAAATATTTAAGTAGTCAATGCGACCACACTGCTTGTAAAAATAATTCATTTTCCTAAGAGATTGTCTGGTTGGTCCTTTTTTATCACCTGGACAAAATTGTCTAAAGTTGGAAATATTGTAATACACTAAGAGATAAAAAGGTGTTCTCCTTCTGTAATCCAATTGATTTACATTTACAATATCGCTTCAAACTGTAAGATAAAATTTAAAAACATGCACTAAATGCGATCCAAGAAATAAAAATATTAGTCTGTCATGCAGATCGTTGAGTACACCTGCCTCCAGCAATAATTCTATACACGGGTTATAAAATTGATATATGATTTTCTTTAAGGACATTTATATTTTGGTTTTTTTTCAACTACAACTTCCGTCATCAGTCATACTTTTACCCTTACGTAAAGTACTTACTCATTTCAATTGAAAGACCATTTGTATTTATAATAATAATATAATAATAATAATAATAATAATAATAATAATAATAATAAATATAAGTTCAATCGTTCTCAAGAACGATTAATAAGGTTTCCACATAAGGAAATTGAAAAACCCAACATGTACCAGAGTTAAAAGACCTTTAAATTTTACCCATAAACATTATTCGTTCTTTGATGAAATTAGCAAATTTAAATGAAAAACTATTTTAATAACTGTTAAAAGAGAAAATGCCAAATTCTTGGACACTATGACCTTTTGTGTTTAAATTAAATCCATTTCGCAAAATAAGTATATCAAAGAAAAAAACATTCGGATATCTTTTGAAATAAAAAAAGTCATATATTGTGACATTCAGGGACTAGGTCGACCTTGACCTTTGACCTTTTGATTTTTGCATAAATTATTTATCCAAAGTAAACATTAATCATAAATAACCCCTTCACATAAATAGAAAATGCAAAATTAAAAAAAAACTTGACTCTGACCTTTTAACTTTTGACCTTGACCTTGCTGAAGGTCAAAAATCAAGAACACAGAAGTTCCGAGGTCAAAATATGTTACAGTTTCTGAGATAACTCTATTTACACTATATTTAATTGATCCAGGGGAGATAACTCTTTCAAAAGTCAAATCATTTATATTGACCTTTCAAGACCTTAATATGATAAACATTTGGTAAAAGCTCTTATGGTTCAGGAGAAGAATCGCACACACCACAATGTCAAAATTTAGAATGTGACCTTGATCTTTGACCTTGTGACCTTTTTCAAGGTCAATGTCAATGATGACCAACTGTAAAATCCCAATCTCTATCACCTCTGGTTCATGAGTTACAATGGTACAAAATGTACTTCCAATAAATAATGGGAAATAACTACTATAAGGAGTCGTCAAAATCCTTTGCGCAATATTTAACAAATTGTCGCAATCAATAGCTGACCATTTTGCAACAACTTTTATTGTGACACCTTTTACGGTTTCATAATGAATCTGCACACAAGGTTTTTTGTGACAGGGGAAATTACTCCGTAAAGAAAAAGTGTTTGGTGTCCCAGGGTTAACTGCGAAAGCATAATGTCTAATACATCCATAGTACAAAATGTCTTTACGACGTATCGCAAAACAAAATTTATAATTGGAAAATAAACTTGGCGGAAAAAAAAGAATAATAATAATAAACAGACGAATAACAGGAAGGCTGTCCACTCGGAAAGTGGAAAGCCTTAATAATAATAATAATGAAAGGTCATTTGTTGAAAGACGAAATGTAAAGGTCTTTCCCAGTATGGTATAAAGTCATTAAATATGGGGATGCTATGGACTCTAGGTCTGTTGCTAATTACAATATGTCACTAGCAGTCATTAAAATTAGTTGTCTGAGACAAGCAAGTGGTCCCTATTTGAACCATCTATGGTTGCTATGATTTTTATGATCGTTGCTATGCTTTCGGTTGTAAAATAACTTAATTTACTTAAGTACTTCATCCTGATTCTAAAAGTACTTAGGACTGTTTATAATGGTTACCTTGTTGCTATGGTATGACCTTGACCTCTAACCTTTGACCTTGGGCTCAAATTCAAGCTCTTTTTCTACTGATCACTTTAAGTATCATGTTTACTATATCATCTATAACCGTTTTCAAGTTATAAGACAAAAACCAATGAACCGAAACTCGTCAAGGGCATTAACTCCAAAACGGTTCATCGAACAGTTTCGGATTTTACAGACCAAATGATGGTCTCGATGTGAGGAGTATTTTTTCAATTTATTATATGATTCTATATTTTATGGTTTTCCAGTAATAATGATAACAAGATTGGAGGCCTCAGGTCGAGGTCACTTCTAATCTTGAACCTTGAGATCTTCTTGAAGGTCATGTCACAGAACAACAATGGTGAAGAACCAAGGTGTTATCGAGCTACGGTTTGTGACTTTTGGTGATCAGCGGAGTCCTTGAAACATTCCAGGTATACCGATCGCCTCCACTCGTCACAATTTGTTTGACAAATTATGACACAAAGTTCTCTCAAAAGTTCCTTATCTTCTCACTTTTAGTTTTATTGTATCTCTCTCAGGGCTCTGGACTTTCGATAACAAGGTTTTCGGTGTTTTGGCAGATAACTCTGTCAGGAAAAAGTATTCAGCTCTCAAAACGCAGTCTCGAATAGAGAATATAGTCCAGGTCTACAAAATTCAAAGTTTCGAAATGATATGTCGCGAACTCTTAAATTGATGGGCTTTCGAAAAGTAGCGGAACAAAAAAAAAATAATAATAATCAGAAGAAATACAATAAAGACCTTAATAATAATAATAATAATAATAATATAATAATAATAGTAATAATAATAATAATAAAATTGTTGAAAGACATTATTTCGATACTTGATCAATTGACTCATCCGCGAAAACGATCTATTATGAATGGAGTTATCTCAAAAACGTCAAACGCTTGTTAGAAGATAAAACCAGAAACCGGCACCGATTCTCAAAATCTGAAGTGTACAAAATGTCGGTTCACCTAT
This sequence comes from Limnoperna fortunei, assembly GCA_944474755.1. NCBI lineage: Eukaryota > Metazoa > Mollusca > Bivalvia > Mytilida > Modiolidae > Limnoperna > Limnoperna fortunei. Next base: position 39,528,598 of record OX104115.1, read on the forward strand.
GGCATTGCTTTAATGCAAAAAAAATATTTGTGCCAATCGAAAAGCTCAGCAAATCGTATCGTGTTCTCAAAAGCCGTAATTCCTAGAGACTTTGGACTATCACATATTTCCTAAGTAGCATATGTCATATTGTCAGAGTTAGGTGTTGTTAGCACTATATCTCAAAAACTATAAAATATAGAAGCAGACAATAATTAAAGAAGACTTATCTCATCGAGACTTTCACTTAGAATATTGGGGTTGAAACTTCAAAGAACCGTTTTGGTGTTATGGCTCTTATAGTCGGTTTTTGGCTATAACTTAAAAACGGTAAGAGAAAATATAGTAAACATTTAGGTTTACAGTAGTCACCTTCAATTTAAAACCAAGGTCAAATAAGAATGGACCGCCATTTTCAAGATGGCCACCAAATTTTGTTTTATTTTTTCTAAACTTTCGAATTGTAAGAGAAAAAATAGTAACCATGTAGACCTGAAGTGATCAGTAGTAAAGGAACTTCAATTTGAGCTCAAGGTCAAAGGGATTGACCAAGGTCATACCATAGCAAAAAGGTAACAGTTATAAAAATCCTTAGAACCATGCATTTTTAGAATCAGGATGTGGTACTGTACTGAAATATCAATTTACTACCGAACGAGTGCCGTTTTATCCTAGAAACAGGCATAAAATGAAAGTCCTTTGCAACCATATATACAAGACCATTTGCTTTACTCAAAAAATTGTGGTTTATGACTGTAAGTGACATTTTGTCTTTAGCAACGGAAAAAGTCCTTAGCAACGATATATTTATTTAGTTTAAACATAAATAACTCAATTTGATGACCGAAACATACATTTGTTCCTTTGCACATATATATATTTTTGACTTTGACACACAAACTGCTTTTTAATAAAAGAAAGTGATAAAGCTCATCAATGTACTTGTTTATTATGACCTTAAATGAACAAATGTCATTTGAATTGTTTATTGTTTTGTTGAAAAGTTATAAACATAATTATAGGTGACTCCGCAGAAGTGTTCCTTACCTGGTCCTTACCATGGTTACGTTAGTGCTGATTTTTTATTTTTGTTTGGACAAACTTAATAAAACCTTCTCAAGAACCGCTTAAGTAATCAAAACCACGTGACCTTTAAGGCCATTGACAAGTGTTGTTATCTTGGATGCGAACGGAAATTCAAATTGTCGTAAACGGAAGTCAAATTGTACATCAATAACCTATAGTTATCAATCAGTCAGATCAGTCAAATCGTTCCCAATCCGTCAGATCGTTCAAAATCTGTCCATCCGTCAATTGACGGATTTGGAACGACTTGACTGATCTGACGGATTGATTTGGATTGAACCCTGTAATCCGCCCATTCAACTTCCGGTCAGTGAAATTAATTTTTCGAAATGTGAAAATTTGTTTCACTCGCAAATATTAAAAGTAAAAAATGTCAACTGTTATGTCTTTATTTATGGCTTGTTTTACCTAAAAATATGACTACAACTAGTCTAAAGTTGAAAATGACATAAAGGGAAATTCTTCCAATCTGTAACTAAAGCATTTTTGACGGAATATAAACATCACATAATGTCTTTTTATTATCAAAATAATAAAACAAAATAAATTTTTAAAAATTGACTTTAAAAATATTTGACCTCGAGTGCCAAGGCGTATGTCTCGTATTTTTCTTCAAAAATTTTTTTTAAGCGGAAAAAGTCTAGTCGTAAGTTATAAATGATAAATGCAATTCCCCTAATCTATAACAAATTGATCTGTGGCGGAATATAAACATCACATAGTGTCATTTGATATGAAAAAAATAAATAAAAACACAAAAGGCTTAAAAAAATATTTGATCAAGGGTGCGAAGGCGTATCTCTCGTATCTGTCTTCGAAATTTTTTAAAGCGCAAAAGCGAGAAAGTCGACAAACTTCAAGGCGGAATCATAACATTTTCTTTCTTCGCGCTTTCGCGTTAGCATTTTTTGTATGTATGTTCAAAGTTTGTTTCACACCATTTTCAAAATTGATATTAGTCTATATAATATGGCGTCGAGCGTTTATAAGGAAGAGCTCGAATACCCAGCGAAACCGACCACCTTCGACAGGAAAACTGGTAATCTTTGCAAATTTAGGGATGTGTCGAGCACATCCTATTGCTGTAAGAGTCGCACAGAAAACCTCGGTGATCAATAGTAGATTACTGCTACCTTAACCACCTCGAGTGTTTTGTTTTATTTTTATATTATATTATATTTATATATAGTATATTATATTTTATATATTTTAAAACGTTCAACACGATCATTTGTCGCGGTTTGATCAAAGTTTTCTTTCTGTGCCACAATTCCTAAACATTTCGTGGTATAATACTAAATAAGATTTATTACCAATGCGAAACATCTGTTATATATTGTATTCTCTATTTCATTATGACACATGAATTTACACAGAATTAAATCGCAAATAAAGAATAAACAACTAAAAATGCTTAATACAGATACTTCTGAGTTTAAGATGCGAACGTGTAAGCGTAAGATGAAAATCAATTCTGCTTTCGCATTTTAGTCGTTACAATTCGTTTATTTTACGATGTGTGTTTTAGGCGTTCATATTTAATGATGTATAAGTATAAGTGTTTTCATAACATTTGGAAGTATTTGAAATTAGTTACTAGGGTTTACAAAGCTGCCCAGCGTGTCCTCAGGTTGGCGGATATGGAAAGCCCTCTCTTTGGGCGGTTTTCAGGTCATAATACGGAAAAGCCTGCATGGCTGCGGACAATAACGAATGACGTGTTTAGAGAGTATCACGCTCCGTGCATGATAAGGAATCACTTTTGTAGTTTTCCATAAAGGGTAGGCTCGAAAAGGTACATTTTCCGCCCCTACCAATATGCAATATTTCCAGGGCAATTCCTAATTTTTGCCCGTTGGCCCATCTTTCTCTAATTGGTTACTTTTTAACTTGTTTTCGTCCGGAATAAAGCTTATATACTGCTCGCTGGAAGAAAAGCAAACGTCCAATCAGTCAATCAATGAAACAAGTTATTATTCAAATTAAAGGACGCTCTTTTAAAGGGCAAGTTTCGAAAAGGTTTTGTTTTATCGATATGACTGTAATTAAAAGTTTAAACCGATCTTTATAAACCTAAAGAATAAATGACATCTCGTTCAAAAATTACTTTTCGTACTATAAAACTTGTCTATCTGTAATAAATTTTTACGCCTAACCGCAGCATTCGCAGTTATTGAGGCCTCGGTGCCTGATAGTGTAGTCATCTACTAGTTATCACATGCCTGTCAACAGGTTGAGGATTTTCGAATGACTGCAGGTAGAGTGTGCCTGACTCCAACAACTTAATTTACAATGATTGTCGGTTGTAACCTGTACTCCGGCTTCTTTCCACCCCACCCCCAATACAAACTGAACGACATGAAATAACTGAAATGTTGCTGAAAATCCTAAACAATCAAACAATCCAGCAGAATTTTAAGTATAATTTTTAATTACTTTTATTGCATGTCAAGTAAACCTTGCGAAAAAAATCGCTGTATATATTACAATATTTCTTAACTTTTTGTTAAGTAAACAATGTGTTTTGATTAACAATGCTTGTTCAACGGTTCAACACTTGTTTATACATAACATTTTTATAATTGAATTTAAAAATGTTGTAAACTCAATAAAACATGCACTCATAAATTTAAGTAAATAAATGATATCTGTCAAAAAGAGGCGATATCTTTGCTAAATGTGAAATAAATCTGTTAGTGATGGGGGGGGGGGGGGCAGGTCGCCTTAATATACGACAAAAATATACATGTAACAGGTCACAGAAAATAAAATAGGCCAAAATCACGAGTCACAGAAATAAAACAGAATTAATAATGGACTACGAAAATAAAGCATTTACCTCGTCGCTACTGCTGTGCCTTAAATCGAACAGAGATTTTTTTAGGTTTATAGGGATCGACCCGCAGATATGTCATGCCTTAAAGAAATTTGCTTAATTATATAATATAAAGAATTTTTTGCAATATGTTTATTTGCTTTATTATTTTAGAACGAGCCATTTGTATCTTCAGATTATTAATTTTTACGTATCCGTCAATAAACTGACTGGTTTATGTATATTATTACCTGACGGATTCTAAAACGCACTGATTGGACTGATCGCTGACAGTTATCATTGTAATGACTGATTCACATAATTTTGAATGAATGAATGAACTTTTATTCTCACAAACTATTTTACTTAGTTACAGAGAAACATATATATACAATATAAAAATCATTAAATAAAGCATGAGTAATAACAATGATTGTACATGTATAAAACAATAACAGTTAACGAGGAGGACTAACTTTAACATTGATAATTTTCAAAAATTTACAGAGTTTTTCAACAACAATAATATTATCCGATTTGAAGAGATTACTGAACTTGAAAGTATTTGGATATTTCTGACAATATTCTGGGAGTACTTTTGTCTTTCCTTTTGGAGAGTTTTGCATTCCATAACATAATGATACTCATCGCCTATGTCAAACGAGTTGCAAAGATGGCAAGTTCTCTCTTGACGTGGTACACCTTGTCATCTTCCAGTCTCGATTGGTTGGCGATGGCTACCACATCTAAATTTAGAAAACGTAAATAGCACATTATCAGGTATAAAACTTAAATATTTTTTTCAATTCTTGTATCTCTCTTGAAAATTCTATAACATAAACATTTGTTCCAAAATTTGTTGATCAGATTGTTCACTTGATCACTTGTTCTATATTTTTTAAAACTAATTGATCTGCATATTGCATATTCCATACAAAAGACATACCACAATTATTAAGTATTTGTTTGATATTCGAAAGCCACTTATTTTCTATTTCATAGCTGTTAAAATTAATAAAAGTTAACTTATATAATAAATTGGATATCTTGCTCTCCTTACCATTTACAATTCTGCTCCAAAACTTATCATTTGGATTTTCATTAGAACATGCAGTGGACACCGTTCTAGTTCGGCATAGACAATAAAATCAGGAGTTGACTCTTTCAGGTGCAGTATTCTCTTACAAAAATTTACATGGATTCTTTCTAATAATTCCATTTTTTCGAATCCCCATACTTCAGAACCATATAGTAATATTGGTGATATGCATTTATCGAATAAGTCCAATAAGCATTCAATGGATAAATTATTTTGTCTACCTTTTTTGAGTATGCTATACATAACCCTTAAGCCTTTTTCACTGAGATATTTTCTAGTTGTGAGAAATGAACCACTTATGGTAAAAAATATGCCAAAATACTTATATTCTTTAACAATTTCTATATCTTTACCATTAATTGTGAATTTAAGATTTTTAGGTATTCTCCCATTGGAAAATGTAAGAATCTTTGTTTTCTCGATATTAATTTGCAGATGCTATTGCGTGCAATATAGTTGAAATTTATCTACCATTTTCTGTAAATCTTCCCTATTATCAGCAAGTAAAACAGTATCATCAGAATATAAAAACATCAATATTCTTATGTAGATATTTAGTTCATATTCTAAATCAGAGCTAATTGATTTTATTCCATGAAAATTTTCATTTAAAAATTAGTCATGCAAATCGTTCATAAATATTGCAAATAAAGCTGGAGAAAGGTTTTCGCCCTGACTAACTCCTATTTCGCAGTGGAAGTAGTCTGATTTCGAAAAATTATAAACTATTTGAGATTTTATATCTCTGTACATATTTTTTATAATTCGAAGAAATTTTCCGTTCATATTGTTATTTAACAGTTTACTTATAAGTACATTTCTTTGTATAGAGTCAAAAGCTCTTTGAAAATCAATAAATGCACAGTGCAGTTTCTTCCTTTTAATCTTTAGGAGTTCAAATAACATATATAATGCAAATAAATGATCAGATGTACTATATCCCTGTCGAAATCCAGCTTGATTTTCATTTAATATCGACATAGTATCTAAAAAAATACAAAGCCTATAATTAAGAATAGCTGTGAAAATTTTTCCAAGATGGGATAACAATGTTATAGGTCTATAATTACCGGGTTCAGTTTTTTCACCCTTATTCTTGTATATTGGAATTATATTTCCACACTCTCCGGGTACTCCGGCTTCCTCCCTCAATACAAACTGGACGCCATGAAATAAGTGAAAAATTGCTGAAAGTGGCGTTAAAACACCATTCAAACAAACAAAAAATATATTTCCACATAACCAAGCGTCTGGGAGTATCCCGTGTCAAAAATAAGGTTAAAAACGTAAATATACACAACAATCACACCGTCTGCTGTAGCACTAATATACTCATTTATAATTAGGTCGTCGTCTGGGAATTTATTTTTTTTTTTTTGCGTTTTGAATTGCTTTTATGATTTCGTTTTTTGAAATTGCAAAATTTAAAAATTCATTTCCAGGATAGGAAGAATTTCTTGATCTATGTCTGGAATATCAACATTATTTTTGTTCATTTCTTTGAAAAAATTAAATAATGAGTCAATATCTATATCACTGTTGGATGTACGATATTGTTTTTAAAGATTTTCCAAAATTCCTTTTGATTTTTACTTCGAAATGATTTCATCTTATAACGCAAATCCGAGTTATATTTTCGAACACTGTTATCTAATGTGTTTTTGTAATTTTGTTCACTTTCTCTCAGGCGAGTCTTAAATAAATTAGAGCCGTACCGTCAATACAATCGAACGTGCTTTTCGAACTTGTTTCCTCTTTTGTCGACATTCATTATTAAACCAGTCCTTGCAACTCTCTCTATTTACCTTTCTCTTGCGATAGTGAACACCTAAAGTAGTTTTCGCGGAACCAATAAGAACATCAGTAACATCATTAAATATATTATTAATACAAGTCTGGTCAACAGTATCTACATTAGCTATGTTATTAGTTAGATGCATTTTCAAAGTTTCAATAATATTTATATCTATATTCCTTCTATACTCATTTATTTTACTATTGTCCCATTTACCTATATAAAGATTATCTTCAGTTATATTGGGTGATGACTCATCAAGATAACATGTATTTATACTTAAGTGTAACGGACAATGAATATCCGAATACAGATTACTATAATCAAGAACTGAGAAATGTTCTATTTTGTGTATAATGTTAAAAGTACATGTAACATAGTCTACTACGCTATTATTTTTGCTTGTTGCTTTCCCGAATTTGTCTCCAGGCAAACGACAGTTTAAAATCAATAAGTCGTTATTTTTGGAAAATGATATCAGTGTTCTACCATAATTATTAACAGTTATATCAACATAATTTCTATTTCTGGGAATATTACTTTTATCTAGCACCTCTAATTTTGAACAATTTTAAAAAAAATAGAAATTCCTGATCAAATATGTCTTCTGGCTCCAGGTAGTCTAATAGATTTCCAATTTTACGATTAAAATCACCAAATATACAGATGTTTGAAAAATTCTTCATAAACGTTTGGCATTCGCTTTCAATTTCTAAAAACGCGTCATTTGAAGCATATCTTGTAAAAGGTTATTCAACATATCATATCGTTTGTCAAATTAGTTACTTTTCTGCTTATTTTAAACCAATAAACATATTGACAATTTGTCTCTAAAGGTTGTATATATTTCTCTAAGTTTGTTTTAAAACCAATTATAATACCTCCAGACTTGCATCTGGATTTTATTTTTCTATTTTTATAATAAAAACATAATTATCTAACTTAACAGAATCTAAGTCATCACGCTTACTTTCAGTGAAACAAGCAATATCATAAGGTTGTAAAATTCAGGATACCATATTTTATTTTTAATACCGCAAACGTTCAAGATAAGAAACTGTAAATTGTTGTCACTATTAACTTTGTCATTTCCAGTACCGTTTCTGTGGGTGGTAGTAACATCTACGCTACACTGATCACTTTGGTTTGAATGTCCTCCCTGACCACATCAATCATCTTTCTTCCATTGTCCTCGACGGGATTTGCCTTTTCTCTGTCCGTGTATGTTGTGTGTCCTTGGACGAACTCCACTGTCAGCAGAAAGTAGTCGGTCGGTCGTCTCCATACGTCCTTCGTTTTCCGGGGTGGTACAATTTCATTAGCATCAATAAATAAACGATCTTTCTTGAAATGTGGACGATGTATTCGTCATCAATAAGTCAGCGATTTGGTACATTTATTTGAAAACTTTTTAGAACTATACCCTTTTCAGTTGTATATAACAGACTGCAAGAGATATTCTAACAAATATTACAGATGATTTTACAATTATCTATTCTATTCTTCCGGTGATAACAGCGGTAATTTAGTTCTATAACTTTTATGAATTGTATTAGCTGTAATACAGCGTTTTTCATAACGATTAACAATTCATGTTTGCACCAGAGTGTACATGATACATACTTTTAATATCAAATGAGACATAGACTTTTGCACTTGAGTTCTATTATACAATTTCTTTTTCGAAAATATATGAATTTCCTAAGTATAGAAATTAGAATAATATTGCAAATATTCTGAACTTTATATAGTGACACATATATAATAAACATATATTTACAAAAAAACTATTCCTTTTTAGTCGAACCTTGTATTGTATCGCTTGTTGTAATTGTCTTCATTTAAAGATCATACAATTTCTTGAGTAGATACACATCTACAATTATTTATAAAAAATAATATAAGAATAGAAGATATTGGTATAGGCAGTAGCATTAACTAATGAAAAATGACATTTTTTCAATCAGTAAGTATCAAGGGAGTAAGCGATCAACTGAATAACATATCATTGTTGCTACAAGACATATTTGCGGTTGAATAACAACGAAATGTCTTGATCGTATAACAGCAACACATCAGGTTTAAAATTAGCAAAGATAAGTAACAGAAACACGAGCTATGTTGCTTACTTAGAAAGAAAAAGTGTTTCACCCATTTAAAGAAATATCTTGATCGTATGAAGGGAAAAAGTAAGATTTAATTAAGCAAAAATTAATAACAAAGACAAGATACACGAGCCATGTAGATTACTGGGAAAGATAAAGTGTTTTTATCATTTAAAGTGCGATAAATAAGTGATTAAATAAAATATCTATATAATCATCCCCATGATATTCCCTTTTAAATCTCAAATGTAAACACAGTCTTATGAAAACAAGGTGTAATTCAAATTCTTTACAAAATATGTACATTTCTTCAATATACAAAATAAAATGATGCTTCAAACATTTATAAACTTTATAAAGTGCATTATCAAAATAATTTGTATTTTTGATATCCGATCATTCCTTTTGGTCGAATCTCATCCTGACTCGAGATTTTAGCAATTTTCCGCTAGTATAACGGCAACAAACAAGTTATAAAATTAATTAGTTATGTGATAAAGGCAGCTTGTTGTATAACAGCGACATGTCTTGATCGAATAATTTACAAAGACCCGACACACGAGCTACGTTGCTTACTAGGAAAGATACAGTGTTATCTACAATTTTAAGTGCGATCAATAAGTTGATTAAATAACATTTCTACACCATCATACACATAATATTCACTTTTTAATCACAAATGTGAACACAGTCTTATGCAAATGTAATAAAATTCGAAGTATTTCAAAAATATGTTCATTTCTTGAATATACAATATAGAATAATGCTTCTTACATTTATGAACTTTATGACGTGACAAATCGAAAGAACTTTTATGTTTGTTGTCCAATTTGGTCGAATATTCTCCTGCCGCGAGATTTTAGCAATTTTTGGGGAGTATAACGGCAACAAATTAGTTGCAAATTATCAAATCTTTGTGATAAAGACAGCTTATAGTAATTGTGTTGCTTAGTTGGAAAATACATTTTCATTTTGATTAACAAATCGATCTACTAAGTCATGTTTGCACCATCTATTTACATAATATTTACTTATAAGCCCAGATGTGAACATAGTTTATGGAAATAAGTTTAATTAAACATTTTTTCTAGAAAACATATGCATTTCTCGAATAAAGAAGACAGAATGATTTTGCAAATATTGTGAACTTTAAGAAGTGTCCAGTCAATATATATTTTAAGAACTTTTCGTTTTTAGTAGAATCTTGAATCGCTAGATTAGTAATTGTTTTAATTTAAAGAGCAAACAAAATGTTGAGTCGATACATATTTACTATTATTTATGATTTACTATGTTACAACAAAATTACAATAAAGATATTGGTATAGTAAGTAGCATTAACTAAAGAGTAATAACAATATTTTTTTTATATTTTCAGTTTGTAAGTATCATGGGAGTAACAGATAAGTATGATGAGCAACATGTCATTTTTCCTACAAGATATGTTTCCGGTAGTTTAATGGCGAAATGTATTGATCGTGTAACGGCAACAAATAAGATTAAAAATTGCCAAAGATTAGTAACAAAGAGCAGAAACACAAGCTTTGTTGCTTACTTGGAAAAATAAAAAGTTTTCTAGCATTTTAAGTGCGATAAATGGTGTTATTCAAATTCCTTGAAAAAATGTACATTTCTTCAATATACAAAATAGGATGATGCTTCAAACATTTATAAACTTTATAAAGTGCCCTATCGAAATAATTTTTATTTTTGATATTCGATTGTTCATATTTGTCGAATATACTCCTGTTGCAAGATTTATGCAATTTTCGGGTAGTATAACAGCAACAAATTAGTTATAACATTAGCAGTTTTGTGATAAAGGCAGCTTGTTGTATAACGGCGTAATGTCTTGATCGAATAGCGGGAACACATCAGATTTAAAATTAGCAGAGATAATTTACAAAGACCCGACACACGAGCTGCGTTGCTTACTAGGAAAGATACAGTGTTATCTACAATTTTAAGTGTGATCAATAAGTTGATTGAATAACATTTCTACACCATCATCCACATAATATTCACTTTTTAATCTCAAATGTGAACACAGTGTTATGCAAAAAGTTACAAAATTCAAAGTCTTCCAAAAATATGTTCATTGCTTGAATATAAAATATAGAATAATGCTTCTGACATTTGTGAACTTTATGACGTGCCCAATCGAAAAAACTTTTGTGTTTGTTGTCCGATTAATTCCTTTGGTCAAATATTCTCCTGCCGCGAGACAATAGCAATTTTCGGGTAGTATAACGGCAACAAATTAGTTGTAAAATTATCAAATCTTTGTGATAAAGACAGCTTATAGTAATCGTGTTGCTTAGTTGGAAGATACAGTTTTCTCCCATTTTCATTTTGATTAACAAATTGATCTACTGAGTCATGTTTGCACCATCCATGTACATTATATTTACTTTTAAGCCCAGATGTGAACATTGTTAATGGAAATAAGTTTAAACATTTTTTCTAGAAAATATATGCATTTCCCGAACAAAGACAACAGAATGATATTGCAAATATTGTGAACTTTAAGTGTCTAGTCGATATATATTTTAAGAACTTTTCGTTTTTAGTAGAATCTTGTATCGCTAGATTAGAAATTGTTTTAATTTAAAGAGCAAACAATATGTTGAGTCGATACATATTTACTATTATTTATGATTTACTATGTTACAACAAAATTACAATAAAGATATTGGTACAGTTAGTAGCATTAACTGAAGAGTAATAACAATATTTTTTTTATATTTTCAGTGAGTAAGTATCATGGGAGTAACAGATAAGTATGATGAGTAACATGTCATTTTTGCTACAAGATATGTTTTCGGTTGTTTAACGGCGAAATGTCTTGATCGTATAACGGTAACAAATAAGATTAAAAATTGCCAAAGATTAGTAACAAAGACCAGAAACACAAGCTTTGTTGATTACTTCGAAAAATAAAAAGTTTTCTACCATTTTAAGTGCGATTAAAAAGTTGATTAAATAACATTTTTACATCATCATTCCCATATTCACTTTTTTGTGAACACAGCCATATGAAAAAAATGGTGTAATTCAAATTCCTTAAAAATATACATTTCTTCAATATACAAAATAAGATGATGCTTCAAACATTTATGAACTTTATAAAGTGCCCTATCGAAATAATTTTTATTTTTGATATCCGATTGTTCATATTTGTCGAATATACTCCTGTTGCAAGATTTTAGCAATTTTCGCGTAGCATAACGGCAATACATTAGTTGTAAAATTTACAGTTTTATTATTAAGACAGCTTGTTGTACAACGGCGTCATGTCTTGATTGAATAAAGGGAACACAGCAGATTTAAAATTAGCAAAGATAATTTACAAAGACCAGACACACGAGCTACGTTGCTTACTAGTAAAGATACAGTGTTATCTACAATTTTAAGTGCGATCAATAAGTTGATTGAATAACATTTCTACACCATCATCCACATAATATTCACTTTTTAATCTCGAATGTGAACACAGTCTTATGCAAAAAGTTATAAAATTCGAAGTCTTTCAAAAATATGTTCATTTCTTGAATATACAAAATAGAAGAATGCTTCTTACATTTATGAACTTGATGACGTTCTCAATCGAAATAACTTTTATGTTTGTTGTCCGATTAATTTCTTTAGTCGAATATTCTCCTGCCGCGAGATTTTAGCAATTTTCGGGTAGTATAACGGCCACAAATTAGTTGTAAAGTTATCAAATCTTTGTGGTAAATACAGCTTATAGAAATTGTACTGCTTAGTTGGAAGATACAGTTTTCCACCATTTTCAATTTGGTTAACAAATCCATTAACTAAGTCATGTTTGCACCATCTATGTAATTTATATTTACATATAAGCCCAGATGTAAACATAGTTTATGGAAATAAGTTTAATTTAAACATTTTTTTTTTAGAAAATAAATGCATTTCCCGAATAAAGAAAACAGAATGATATTGCAAATATTGTGAACTTGAAGTAGTGTCCTGTCAATATATATTTTAAGAACTTTTCGTTTTTAGTCGAATCTTGTATCGCTAGATTAGTAATTGTTTTAATTTAAAGAGCAAACAATATGTTGAGTCGATACATATTTACTATTATTTATGATTTACTATGTTACAATAAAATTACAATAAATTTATTTTTATTAGTTAGTAGCATTAACTAAAGAGTAATAACAATATTTTTTTTATATATATTCAGTCTGTAAGTATCATGGGAGTAACAGATAAGTATGATGAGTAACATGTCATTGTTGCTACAAGATATGTTTCCACTTGTTTAACGACGAAATGTCTTGATCGTATAACGGCAACAAATAAGATTAAAAATTGCCAAAGATTAGTACCAAAGACCAGAAACACAAGCTTTGTTGCTTACTTTGAAAACTTAAAAGTTTTCTACCATTTTAAATGCGATAAATAAGTTGATTAAATAACATTTCCACATCATCATCCCATGATATTCACTTTTAAATCTCAAATGTGAACACAGTCATATGAAATAATGGTGTAATTCAAATTCCTTAAAAAGATGCACATTTCTTCAATATACAAAATAGGATGATGCGTCAAATATTTATAAACTTTATAAAGTGCCCTATCGAAATAATTTTTATTTTTGATATCCTATTGTTCATATTTGTCGAATATACTCCTGTCGCAAGATTTTAGAAGTTTTCGGGTAGTATAACGGCAACACATTAGTTGTAAAATTGGCAGTTTTGTGATTATGACAGCGTGTTGTATAACGGCGTCATGTCTTGATTGAATAACGGGAACAAATCAGATTTAAAATTAGCAGAGATAATTTACAAAGACCCGACACACGAGCTGCGTTGCTTACTAGGAAAGATACAGTGTTATCTACAATTTTAAGTGCGATCAATAAGTTGATTGAATAACATTTCTACACCATCATCCACATAATATTCACTTTTTAATCTCAAATGTGAACACAGTGTTATGCAAAAAGTTACAAAATTCAAAGTCTTCCAAAAATATGTTCATTTCTTGAATATAAAATATAGAATATTGCTTCTGACATTTGTGAACTTTATGACGTGCCCAATCGAAAAAACTTGTGTGTTTGTTGTCCGATTAATTCCTTTGGTCAAATATTCTCCTGCCGCGAGATTTTAGCAATTTTCGGGTAGTATAACGGCAGCAAATTAGTTGTAAAATTATCAAATCTTTGTGATAAAGACAGGTTATAGTAATCGTGTTGCTTAGTTGGAAGATACAGTTTTCTCCCATTTTTATTTTGATTAACAAATCGATCTACTGAGTCATGTTTGCACCATCCATGTACATTAAATTTTTTTTAAGCCCAGATGTGAACATTGTTAATGGAAATAAGTTTAAACATTTTTTCTAGAAAATATATGCATTTCCCGAACAAAGACAACAGAATGATATTGCAAATATTGTGAACTTTAAGTAGTGTCTAGTCAATATATATTTTAAGAACTTTTCGTTTTTAGTAGAATCTTGTATCGCTAGATTAGTAATTGTTTTAATTTAAAGAGCAAACAATATGTTGAGTCGATACATATTTACTATTATTTATGATTTACTATGTTACAACAAAATTACAATAAAGATATTGGTACAGTTAGTAGCATTAACTAAAGAGTAATAACAATATTTTTTTATATTTTCAGTGAGTAAGTATCATGGGAGTAACAGATAAGTATGATGAGTAACATGTCATTTTTGCTACAAGATATGTTTTCGGTTGTTTAGCGGCGAAATGTCTTGATCGTATAACGGTAACAAATAAGATTAAAAATTGCCAAAGATTAGTAACAAAGACCAGAAACACAAGCTTTGTTGATTACTTCGAAAAATAAAAAGTTTTCTACCATTTTAAGTGCGATTAAAAAGTTGATTAAATAACATTTTTACATCATCATTCCCATATTCACTTTTTTGTGAACACAGCCATATGAAATAAATGGTGTAATTCAAATTCCTTAAAAATATACATTTCTTCAATATACAAAATAAGATGATGCTTCAAACATTTATGAACTTTATAAAGTGCCCTATCGAAATAATTTTTATTTTTGATATCCGATTGTTCATATTTGTCGAATATACTCCTGTTGCAAGATTTAAGCAATTTTCGCGTAGTATAACGGCAATACATTAGTTGTAAAATTTACAGTTTTATTATTAAGACAGCTTGTTGTATAACGGCGTCATGTCTTGATTGAATAAAGGGAACACAGCAGATTTAAAATTAGCAAAGATAATTTACAAAGACCAGACACACGAGCTACGTTGCTTACTAGGAAAGATACAGTGTTATCTACAATTTTAAGTGCGATCAATAAGTTGATTGAATAACATTTCTACACCATCTTCCACATAATATTCACTTTTTAATCTCGAATGTGAACACAGTCTTATGCAAAAAGTTATAAAATTCGAAGTCTTTCAAAAATATGTTCATTTCTTGAATATACAAAATAGAAGAATGCTTCTTACATTTATGAACTTGATGACGTTCTCAGTCGAAATAACTTTTATGTTTGTTGTCCGATTAATTTCTTTAGTCGAATATTCTCCTGCCGCGAGATTTTAGCAATTTTCGGGTAGTATAACAGCAACAAAGTAGTTGTAAAGTTATCAAATCTTTGTGGTAAATACAGCTTATAGTAATCGAATTGCCTAGTTGGAAGATACAGTTTTCCACCATTTTCAATTTGGTTAACAAATCCATTAACTAAGTCATGTTTGCACCATCTATGTAATTTATATTTACATATAAGCCCAGATGTAAACATAGTTTATGGAAATAAGTTTAATTTAAACATTTGTTTTTAGAAAATAAATGCATTTCCCGAATAAAGAAAACATAATGATATTGCAAATATTGTGAACTTGAAGTAGTGTCCTGTCAATATATATTTTAAGAACTTTTCGTTTTTAGTCGAATCTTGTATCGCTAGATTAGTAATTGTTTTAATTTAAAGAGCAAACAATATGTTGAGTCGATACATATTTACTATTATTTATGATTTACTATGTTACAATAAAATTACAATAAATTTATTTTTATTAGTTAGTAGCATTAACTAAAGAGTAATAACAATATTTTTTTTATATATTTTCGGTTTGTAAGTATCATGGGAGTAACAGATAAGTATGATGAGTAACATGTCATTGTTGCTACAAGATATGTTTCCATTTGTTTAACGACGAAATGTCTTGATCGTATAACGGCAACACATAAGATTAAAAATTGCCAAAGATTAGTACCAAAGACCAGAAACACAAGCTTTGTTGCTTACTTTGAAAACTTAAAAGTTTTCTACCATTTTAAATGCGATAAATAAGTTGATTAAATAACATTTCCACATCATCATCCCATGATATTCACTTTTAAATCTGAAATGTGAACACAGTCATATGAAATAATGGTGTAATTAAAATTCCTTAAAAAGATGCACATTTCTTCAATATACAAAATAGGATGATGCGTCAAATATTTATAAACTTTATAAAGTGCCCTATAGAAATAATTTTTATTTTTGATATCCTATTGTTCATATTTGTCGAATATACTCCTGTCGCAAGATTGTAGAAGTTTTCGGGTAGTATAACGGCAACACATTAGTTGTAAAATTGGCAGTTTTGGGATTATGACAGCGTGTTGTATAACGGCGTCATGTCTTGATTGAATAACGGGAACAAATCAGATTTAAAATGATCACAAATAATTAACAAAGACCAGACACACGAGCTACGTTGATTGCTAGGAAAGATAACAGTGTTATCTACAATTTTAAGTGCGATCAATAAGTTGATTGAATAACATTTCTACACCATCATCCACATAATATTCACTTTTTAATCTCAAATGTGAACACAGTCTTATGCAAAAAGTAATAAAATTCGAAGTCTTTTATAAATATGTTCATTTCTTGAATATAAATAGAATAATGCTTCTTACATTTATTAACTTAATGACGTGCTCAATCGAAATAACTTTTATATTTGTTGTCCGATTAATTCCTTTGGTCGAATATTCTCCTGCCTAGAGATTTTAGCAATTTTCGGGTAGTATAACGGCAACAAATTAGTTGTAAAATTATCTGCTTACTGGAAAAGATAAGGTGTTTTTATCATTTAAAGTGCGATGAAAAGTTGATTAAATATCATTTCTTTATAATCAACCCCATGATATTCCCTTTTAAATCTCAAATGTAAACACAGTCTTATGAAAACAAGGTGTAATTCAAATTCTTTACAAAATATGTACATTTCTTCAATATATAAAATGAAATGATGCTTTAAACATTTATGAACTTTATAAAGCGCCCTATCGAAATAATTTGTATTTTTGATGTCCGATCACTCTTTTGGTCAAATCTACTCCTTACTCGAGATTTTAGCAATTTTCGGGTAGTATAATGGCAACAAATTAGTTCTAAAATTAGCAGTTTTGTGATTAAGACAGCTTGTTGTATAACGGAGACAGGTCTTGATCGAATAACGGGAACAAATCAGATTTAAAATTACCAAAGATAATTTACAAAGACCCGACACACGAGCTACGTTGCATTCTAGGAAAGATACAGTGTTATCTACAATTTTAAGTGCAATCAATAAATTGATTGAATAACATTTCTACACCATCATCCACATAATATTCACGTTTTAATCACAAATGTGAACACAGTCTTATGCAAAATGTAATAAAGTTCGAAGTCTTTCAAAAATATGTTCATTTGCTGAATATACAATATAGAATTATGCTTCTTACATTTATGAACTTTATGACGTGCTCAATCGAAATAACATTTATGTTTGTTGTCCGATTACTTCCTGTGGTCGAATATTCTCCTGCCGCGAGATTTTAGCAATTTTTGGGTAGTATAACTGTAAGAAATTAGTTGTAAAGTCATCAAATCTGTGTGATAAAGACACCTTATAGTAATCGTGTTCCATAGTTGGAAGATACAGTTTTCTCCCATTTTCATTTTGATTAACAAATCGATCTACTAAGTCATTTTTGCACCATCTATGTACATTATATTTACTTTTAAGCCCAGATGTGAACATAGTTTATGGAAATAAGTTTAATTATACATTATTTGTAGAAAATATATGCATTTCCCGAATAAAGAAAACAGAATGATATTGCAAATATTGTGAACTTTAAGTAGTGTCCTGTCAATATATATTTTAAGAACTTTTCGTTTTTAGTCGAATCTTGTATCGCTAGATTAGTAATTGTTTTAATTTAAAGAGCAAACCATATGTTAAGTCGATACATTTTTACTATAATTTATCATTTTATTATGTTACAATAACATTATAATAAAGATAGTGGTATAGTCAGAAGCTTTAACTAAAGAGAAATAACATATTTTATATTTTCAGTTTGTAAGTATCACGGAAGTAACAGATAAGTATGATGACTATTATGTTATTCTTGCTACAAGATATGTTTCGGTTGTTTAACGGCGAAATGTCTTGATCATATAACGGCAACAAATAAGATTAAAATTTGCCAAAGATTAGTAACTAAGAGTATCAAGGAAGTAACAGATAAGTATGATGACTATTATGTTATTGTTGCTACAAGATATGTTTCGGTTGTTTAACGGCGAAATGTCTTGATCATATAACGGCAACAAATAAGATTAAAATTTGCCAAAGATTAGTAACAAAGACCAGAATTATAAGCTTTGTTGCTTACTTGGAAAAATAAAAAGTTTTCTACCATTTTAAGTGCGATAAATATGTAAATTAAATAACATTTCTGCATCATCATCCCCATGATATTCACCTTTAAATCTCAAATGGGAGCATAGTCTTATGGAAAAGGTAAAAAAATTCGAAGTCTTTCAAAAATATGTTCATTTCTTGAATATACAAAATAGAATAATGCTTCTTACATTTATTGACTTTATGACGTGCTCAATCGAAATAACTTTTATGTTTGTTCTCCGATTAATTCCTTTGGTCAAATATTCTCCTGCAGCGAGATTTTATTTTCGGGTATTATAACGCCAACAAATTAGTTGTAAAATTATCAAAAATCTTTGTGATAAAGACTGCTTATAGCAATCGTATTGCTTACTTGGAAGATACAGTTTTCTCTCATTTTCATTTTGATTAACAAATCAATCAACTAAGTCATGTTTGCACCTTCTATGTACATTATATTTACTTTTAAGCCCAGATGTGAATATAGTTTATTGAAATAAGTTTAATTAAACATTTTTTCTTGAAAATATATGCATTTCCCGAATAAAGAAAACAGAATGATATTGCAAATATTGTGAACTTTAAGTAGTGTCATGTCAATATGTATTTTTAGAACTTTTCGTTTTTAGTCGAATCTTATATCGCTAGATTAGTAATTGTTTTAATTTAAAGAGCAAACCATATGTTGAGTCGACACATATTTACTATTATTTATGATTTACTATGTTACAATAAAGTTACAATAAAGATATTGGTATAGTTAGTAGCATTAACTAAAAAGAAATAACATTTTTTATATTTTCAGTCCGTAAGTATCAAAGAAGTAACAGATAAGTATGATGATTAATATGTTATCGTTTATACAAGATATATTTCCGGTTGCATAAGGACGACATTTCTTGATCGTATAACGGCAACAAGTCAGATTTAAAATTAGCAAAAATTAATAACAGACCAGATACACGAGCCATGTTGCTTACTGGGAAAGATAACGTTTTGTTATCATTTAAAGTGCGATAAATAAGTTGATTAAATATCACTTCTATATAATCATCCCCATGATATTCCCTTTTAAATCTCAAATGTAAACACAGTCTTATGAAAACAAGGTGTAATTCAAATTCTTTACAAAATATGTACATTTCTTCAATATATAAAATGAAATGATGCTTCAAACATTTATGAACTTTATAAAGTGCCCTATCGAAATAATTTGTATTTTTGATGTCCGATCATTCCTTTTGGTCGACTCTACTCCTTACTCGAGATTTTAGCAATTGTCGGGTAGTATAACGGGAACAAATTAGTTATAAAATTAGCAGTTTTGTGATTAAGGGAGCTTGTTGTATAACGGGAACAAATCAGATTTAAAATTACCAAAGATAATTTACAAAGACCCGACACACGAGCTACGTTGCATTCTAGGAAAGATGCAGTGTTATCTACAATTTTGAGTGCGATCAATAAATTGATTGAATAACATTTCTACACCATCATCCACATAATATTCACTTTTTAATCACAAATGTGAACACAGTCTTATGCAAAAAGTAATAAAATTCGAAGTCTTTCAAAAATATGTTCATTTCTTGAATATACAATATAGAATTATGCTTCTTACATTTATGAACTTTATGACGTGCTCAATCGAAATAACATTTATGTTTGTTGTCCGATTAATTCCTTTGGTCGAATATTCTCCTGCAGCGAGATTTTATTTTCGGGTATAATAACGCCAACAAATTAGTTGTAAAATTATCAAATCTTTGTGATAAAGACAGCTTATAGCAATCGTATTGCTTACTTGGAAGATACAGTTTTCTCTCATTTTCATTTTGATTAACACATCAATCAACTAAGTCATGTTTGCGCCTTCTTTGTACATTATATTTACTTTTAAGCCCAGATGTGAATATAGTTTATTGAAATAGTTTAATTAAACATTTTTTCTTGAAAATATATGCATTTCCCGAATAAAGAAAACAGAATGATATTGCAAATATTGTGAACTTTAAGTAGTGTCATGTCAATATGTATTTTTAGAACTTTTCGTTTTTAGTCGAATCTTATATCGCTAGATTAGTAATTGTTTTAATTTAAAGAGCAAACCATATGTTGAGTCGACACATATTTACTATTATTTATGATTTACTATGTTACAATAAAGTTACAATAAAGATATTGGTATAGTTAGTAGCATTAACTAAAAAGAAATAACATTTTTTATATTTTCAGTCCGTAAGTATCAAAGAAGTAACAGATAAGTATGATGATTAATATGTTATCGTTTATACAAGATATATTTCCGGTTGCATAAGGACGACATTTCTTGATCGTATAACGGCAACAAGTCAGATTTAAAATTAGCAAAAATTAATAACAAAGACCAGATACACGAGCCATGTTGCTTACTGGGAAAGATAACGTGTTGTTATCATTTAAAGTGCGATAAATAAGTTGATTAAATATCACTTCTATATAATCATCCCCATGATATTCCCTTTTAAATCTCAAATGTAAACACAGTCTTATGAAAACAAGGTGTAATTCAAATTCTTTACAAAATATGTACATTTCTTCAATATATAAAATGAAATGATGCTTCAAACATTTATGAACTTTATAAAGTGCCCTATCGAAATAATTTGTATTTTTGATGTCCGATCATTCCTTTTGGTTGACTCTACTCCTTACTCGAGATTTTAGCAATTGTCGGGTAGTATAACGGGAACAAATTAGTTATAAAATTAGCAGTTTTGTGATTAAGGCAGCTTGTTGTATAACGGGAACAAATCAGATTTAAAATTACCAAAGATAATTTACAAAGACCCGACACACGAGCTACGTTGCATTCTAGGAAAGATGCAGTGTTATCTACAATTTTGAGTGCGATCAATAAATTGATTGAATAACATTTCTACACCATCATCCACATAATATTCACTTTTTAATCACAAATGTGAACACAGTCTTATGCAAAAAGTAATAAAATTCGAAGTCTTTCAAAAATATGTTCATTTCTTGAATATACAATATAGAATTATGCTTCTTACATTTATGAACTTTATGACGTGCTCAATCAAAATAACATTTATGTTTGTTGTCCGATTAATTCCTTTGGTCGAATATTCTCCTGCAGCGAGATTTTATTTTCGGGTATTATAACGCCAACAAATTAGTTGTAAAATTATCAAATCTTTGTGATAAAGACAGCTTATAGCAATCGTATTGCTTACTTGGAAGATATAGTGTTCTCTCATTTTCATTTTGATTAACAAATCCATCAACTAAGTCATGTTTGCGCCTTCTATGTACATTATATTTACTTTTAAGCCCAGATGTGAATATAGTTTATTGAAATAAGTTTAATTAAACATTTTTTCTTGAAAATATATGCATTTCCCGAATAAAGAAAACAGAATGATAATGCAAATATTGTGAACTTTAAGTAGTGTCATGTCAATATGTATTTTTAGAACTTTTCGTTTTTAGTCGAATCTTATATCGCTAGATTAGTAATTGTTTTAATTTAAAGAGCAAACCATATGTTGAGTCGATACATATTTACTATTATTTATGATTTACTATGTTACAATAAAGTTACAATAAAGATATTGTTATAGTTAGTAGCATTAACTAAAAAGAAATAACATTTTTTATATTTTCAGTTTGTAAGTATCAAAGAAGTAACAGATAAGTATGATGATTAATATGTTATCGTTTATACATGATATATTTCCGGTTGCATAAGGACGACATGTCTTGATCGTATAACGGCAACAAGTCAGATTTAAAATTAGCAAAAATTAATAACAAAGACCAGATACACGAGACTTGTTGCTAACTGGGAAAGATAACGTGTTGTTATCATTTAAAGTGCGATAAATAAGTTGATTAAATATCACTTCTATATAATCATCCCCATGATATTCCCTTTTAAATCTCAAATGTAAACACAGTCTTATGAAAACAAGGTGTAATTCAAATTCTTTACAAAATATGTACATTTCTTCAATATATAAAATGAAATGATGCTTCAAACATTTATGAACTTTATAAAGTGCCCTATCGAAATAATTTGTATTTTTGATGTCCGATCATTCCTTTTGGTCGACCCTACTCCTAACTCGAGATTTTAGCAATTGTCGGGTAGTATAACGGGAACAAATTAGTTATAAAATTAGCAGTTTTGTGATTAAGACAGCTTGTTGTATAACGGAGACAGGTCTTGATCGAATAACGGGAACAAATCAGATTTAAAATTACCAAAGATAATTTACAAAGACCCGACACACGAGCTACGTTGCATTCTAGGAAAGATACAGTGTTATCTACAATTTTAAGTGCGATCAATAAATTGATTGAATAACATTTCTACACCATCATCCACATAATATTCACGTTTTAATCACAAATGTGAACACAGTCTTATGCAAAATGTAATAAAGTTCGAAGTCTTTCAAAAATATGTTCATTTGCTGAATATACAATATAGAATTATGCTTCTTACATTTATGAACTTTATGACGTGCTCAATCGAAATAACATTTATGTTTGTTGTCCGATTACTTCCTGTGGTCGAATATTCTCCTGCCGCGAGATTTTAGCAATTTTTGGGTAGTATAACTGTAAGAAATTAGTTGTAAAGTCATCAAATCTGTGTGATAAAGACAGCTTATAGTAATCGTGTTCCATAGTTGGAAGATACAGTTTTCTCCCATTTTCATTTTGATTAACAAATCGATCTACTAAGTCATTTTTGCACCATCTATGTACATTATATTTACTTTTAAGCCCAGATGTGAACATAGTTTATGGAAATAAGTTTAATTATACATTATTTGTAGAAAATATATGCATTTCCCGAATAAAGAAAACAGAATGATATTGCAAATATTGTGAACTTTAAGTAGTGTCCTGTCAATATATATTTTAAGAACTTTTCGTTTTTAGTCGAATCTTGTATCGCTAGATTAGTAATTGTTTTAATTTAAAGAGCAAACCATATGTTGAGTCGATACATTTTTACTATAATTTATCATTTTATTATGTTACAATAACATTATAATAAAGATAGTGGTATAGTCAGAAGCTTTAACTAAAGAGAAATAACATATTTTATATTTTCAGTTTGTAAGTATCACGGAAGTAACAGATAAGTATGATGACTATTATGTTATTGTTGCTACAAGATATGTTTCGGTTGTTTAACGGCGAAATGTCTTGATCATATAACGGCAACAAATAAGATTAAAATTTGCCAAAGATTAGTAACTAAGAGTATCAAGGAAGTAACAGATAAGTATGAAGACTATTATGTTATTGTTGCTACAAGATATGTTTCGGTTGTTTAACGGCGAAATGTCTTGATCATATAACGGCAACAAATAAGATTAAAATTTGCCAAAGATTAGTAACAAAGACCAGAATTACAAGCTTTGTTGCTTACTTGGAAAAATAAAAAGTTTTCTACCGTTTTAAGTGCGATAAATATGTAAATTAAATAACATTTCTGCATCATCATCCCCATGATATTCACCTTTAAATCTCAAATGGGAGCATAGTCTTATGGAAAAGGTAAAAAAATTCGAAGTCTTTCAAAAATATGTTCATTTCTTGAATATACAAAATAGAATAATGCTTCTTACATTTATTGACTTTATGACGTGCTCAATCGAAATAACTTTTATGTTTGTTCTCCGATTAATTCCTTTGGTCGAATATTCTCCTGTCGCGAGATATCATTTATTTTCGGGTAGTATAACGGCAACAAATTAGTTGTAAAATTATCAAATCTTTGTGATGGACAGCTTATATCAATCGTATTGCTTATTTCGAAGATACAGTTTTCTCCCATTTTCATTTTGATTAACAAATCCATCAACTAAGTCATGTTTGCGCCATCTATGAAATTTATATTTACGTTTAAGCCCAGATGTAAACATAGTTATGGAAATAAGCTTAATTAAACATTTTTTCTAGAAAATATATGCATTTCCCGAATAAAGAAAACAGAATGATATTGCAAATATTGTGAACTTTAAGTAGTGTCCTGTCAATATATATCTTAAGAACTTTTCGTTTTTAGTACAATCTTGTGTCGCTAGATTAGCAATTGTTTTTATTTAAAGAGCAAACAATATGTTGAGTCGATACATATTTACTATTATTTATCATTTACTATGTTACAATAAAATTGCAATAAAGATATTGGTATAGTTAGCTGCATTAACTAAAGAGAAATAATATTTTTTTATATTTTCAGTAAGTAAGTATCAAGGAAGTAACAGATAAGTATGATGATTAATATGTTATCGTTGTTTCAAGATATATTTCCGGTTGCATAAAGACGACATGTCTTGATCGTAGAACGGCAACAAGTCAGATTTAAAATTAGCAAAAATTAATAACAAAGACCAGATACACGAGCCATGTTGCTTACTGGGAAAGATAACGTGTTTTTATCATTTAAAGCGCGATAAATAAGTTGATTAAATATCACTTCAATATAATCATCCCCATGATATTCCCTTTTAAATCTCAAATGTAAACACAGTCTTATTACAAGGTGTAATTCAAATTCTGTACATAATATGTACATTTATTCAATATACAAAATATAATGATGCTTCAAACATTTATGAACTTTATAAAGTGCACTATCGAAATAATTTGTATTTTTGATGTCCGATCATTCCTTTTGGTCGAATCTACTCCTTACTCGAGATTTTAGCAATTTTCGGGTAGTATAACGGCAACACATTAGTTATAAAATTAGCAGTTTTGTGATTAAGGCAGCTTGTTGTATAACAGCGACATGTCTTGATCGAATAACGGGAACAAATCAGATTTAAAATTAGCAAAGATAAGTTACAAAGACCAGACACACGAGTTACGTTGCTTACTAGGAAAGATACAGTGTTATCTACAATTTTAAGTGCAATCAATAAGCTGATTGAATAACATTTCTACACCATCATCCACATAATATTCACTTTTTAATCTCAAATGTCAACACAGTCTTATGCAAAAGTAATAAAATTCGAAGTCTTTCAAAAATATGTTCATTTCTTGAATATACAAAATAGAAAAATGCTTCTTACATTTATGAACTTTATGATGTGCTCAATCGGAATAACTTTTATGTTTGTTGTCCGATTAATTCCTTTGATCGAATATTCTCCTGCCGAGATATTTTATTTTTGGGTAGTATTATGGCAACAAATTAGTTGTAAAATTATCAAATCTTTGTGATAAAGACAGCTTATAGCAATTGTATTGCTTAGTTGGAAGTATATGTTTTATGGAAATAAGTTTAATTAAACACTTTTTCCTAGAAAATATATGCATTTCCCCAATAAAGAAAACAGAATGATATTGCAAATATTGTGAACTTTATGTAGTGTCCTACAATTAATATTTTAAGAACTTTTCATTTTGATTCGAATCTAGTATTGTATCGCTAGTTTAGAAATTGTTTTAATTAGAGTGCAAACAATAACTCGAGTTGATGCATATCTACTATTATTTAATATTCACAATGTTACAATAAAATTGCAATAAGATATTGGTATAATCAGTAGCATTAACTTAAGAGAAATAACATTGTTTTAAATATATTCTGTTAGTAAGTATCATGGGAGTAACATATAAGTGTGATAAGTAACATGTCATTGTTGCTACAAGATATGTTTCCGGTTGTCTAACGGCGAAATGTCTTGATAGTAAAACGGCAACAATTCAGATTCAAGATAAGCAAAGATTAGTTTTAAAGAAACGCGAGCTATGTTGCTTACTTGGAAAGATACAGCGTCTTTTTACCATTTCTAGCATTTCAAGTGCGATAAATAAGTTGATTTATAAACATTTACATCATCATTTCCATGATATTCACTTTTTAATCTCAAATGTGAACTCATATAAAAAATAATTCAAATTCTTTAAAAAAAATATGTACATTTCTTAAATATACAAAAAAGAATGATGCTTCATTCTTTTTTGAACTTTATAAAGTTCCCTATCAAAATAACTTTTATTTTTGATATCGATCATTCTTTTAGTCGAATCTACTCCAACCGCGAGATTTTTGCAATTTTCGCGAAGTATAACGGCAACAAATTTGTTACAATTGGCAGTTTTGTGATTAAGACAGCTTGTTGTATAATGGTGTCATGTCTGGATCTGATAACTGGAACAAATCAGATGTAAAATAAGCAACGATTATTAATAAAGACGTTGCTTACTAGGAAAGTAAAGTGTTATCTACTATTTTAACATTCTTGATCCGTTAATTCGACATTCAAATTCTCTCGGACAATTCAAGATAGAAATGAAAAAACAATTAATAACAAAAATATCCTGGAATATTTCTAATATGGACCAAGAAAACTTATATAATTTTAACCCAATTAAGTTACTCTGCATCATTCCTAAATAATGACCAATTCAAAGAAAATACTACCACAGACTCCTCCTGTCGTTGTAACTCTGAAACTGAAAATGCACAACACTACTTTTTTTAATGTCCACTGTATAAGGACTATATGGAATTACTAATCACTGATTTCATTTGGTTACCTAATAATATCACAATCGACCTTAACTTGCTAGTGTTTGGAAAGTCGGATATAACTGTCGATCAAAATAAAACTGTTTTACCCATGTGTATGCATTTATAAAACGGTCTAAAAGATTTGTTATAGTTTAAGAACCATTGAAGAACGTTAAACGTAGCTTCGTAATCATCAACACATATATATCTATATGTTATTCATATTTTGATACCTAGTGTATGTGTTATTTCTCCTTTTTCTTCAACCATTTTGTTCTTATTCATTTTGTGTAGCTTATTATTATATAATAATTACTATTATTATTATTATTATTATTATTATTATTATTATTATTATTATTTATTATTATTATTATTATTATTATTATTATTATTATTATTTGCATGCTCGTTCGTATAAATATTATATGTCGATATTGTATTCTGGAGAAGACTTCATAAGTATGATTTACTTGTGTCCAATCCATTTCGTTATTAACAAATAAAATATGTTTAATCTAAACTTAACTAAACTAAACAAGTCTGTACCGTTTAGTGAAATTGTTAAAAGTGTCATTCTTTGAACAAAGTAAAACTGTGTTGCACCATTAATTCACACACATATTCATATATTATTCAAATTATCAATTACAAATGAACAAATATCCTTAAATGAATGTTAAAAAATATTTTCATTATAAAAAGAAGTTTCTAGAAATGTATTAATTATGTAGTCTTCTATTAAATTTATTTTTGTGAGACAAGTATTTTGGTGACATTGTGTCTTAGAATGTGATTTGTTATTGTGTTGAAAATTACACAATTTCGCTTTTTATTCGTTCATAGATCATTACAAAAAATAAAGCAATTCTAAAGGAGTTATACATTATTTTAAATAAATAACTAAATCTCAATACAAGTTTCTTTTTTCTTTTCAATAGCATGTTTTGTACAAATTTATGTTAGTCATGTACCAACCATATTTTAAAATTTAAATATAAAACAAAATGAGAATGAAATACAATCAGGTTTCTATATTTTCAGCTCGTAAGTATCAAGAAAGTAACAGATAAGTATTAGACTGTATTGTTGTTTCAAACTACAAATAACAAGCTAACAAAGGGACAGACGAGCACATGCAGTCCACAGTACAGACATACAAATCTTTAAAAAAATTACGCCTATCAAAAAACAAGGACTGAAACCAGGTGCTCTGTAAGAATATGCATTTGACACGCGTTGTGTTTTATATTTGATAAGAGTAAATATTGTTTTAGTTTGATTTCGAAACGTGGATTTATTAAACTGTTGAATTTTATATTTGATATATATATTTTGTGTGACCCTTACATTCCGTTTATTAACAAGGTTATTCCGTAATCATTTTTCCAAATACCTTTCTCTGCAAAATCTGCTGAATGTGCGGAGAGCAAAAACGCTTGTTCAATAGTCATTGTATTTCGTAAAGATAAAGTACTGTATTGAAATAATTTATAAAATGTGTCGATGATTGATTTAGATTGTTTGCAACTTAATCACAAATAATAGTTCGCCAATATATTTTTGGGAAAGATATATTTTCAAAACATAAGTACTAGTTTTTTGAATATACAAATTAAATGGCACCAGCAATACCAATGTGTCGTCGAACCAAGATTCATCAGTGGCGCTCAAACCGAAAACATATAAAATGTGTTTTATGCCAAATCCATCAAGGACCACATAAAAATTGCGAATAGAACAGCTTAAGATTTTTAATAATTTTGGAAATATAGGGTCAGTAAATTAAAACAATGCGCATATCACCGAAAGAATCAATGATATCTATGTCAGCGCCAAAGTTTGATTCCTGCTATATGTAAAAATGTGCATATTTGGAAGGTTGTAGACAGCATAGTTTTCTCATACTTTACATAACATTTGTTTTGCATATATCTATATATTGGTAATAAAATAATATAATGTGCTTCATGTTTTCACTGTATGGTACATCAGTAAGTCCCATAAGACAAATAACATTAGATAAGACTTAAATTGTGGTGTGAAGAAAAATTAAACTATTAATGGCATTTTATCTGTTATCCAATTGTATTGGTTAGTAAAGATTTAAACAGCGTTTTAGCATTGGATAATGAGGACAAATATTATTACAAACACAAACCCAAAAGGGACAATTATTTGCATGATCGTTAAAGCTTATATTCAAAATTCATATTAAAAAGATTATATATTTGTGTGAACTATATTTTGAAATTAGTAATTACAAATTAACATTACGAATTGTTTCAGCTACTGTGAAACGTGTAAAGCGTAAGTATGTTTCATATTTCATGTTAACATTTATCTACGATTTATAAGGCATCAAATGAGTCATAATCTTCTATTGATTAATTGTACATGTGAAACACACGTATAAACATATCATTATCTGAATGTGTGAAATGGCTTTTAATAGCATTCAATAACAATAACTAGATTTCTATTTAGACCTCGCGACCCTTTTTTTGAAATCGAGAATTAATGAAACCATACTATCATCTTATGTCAGTCAATTAAATTTTAAATTTTGTTTTCAAATACAGTTTTGTTTCGTCATATCATCTTTTTTAATGAATTGCAAAATTACCTCCGACCGAACAACAAGTCAAGTGACAGTTACAAATCCGATATAGACAAACATGCACCGCAATACAAAAACCAAAAACACAAAATCAGAAAGAGGGTATCCCGAACCCAATAAAAACCATGGGTGCACTCAGGTGTTCAGGTGTTCCGGACGAGTAAGCAGTGCGTGTCTCTAATTAGACACCTGTCGAGTTACTAATTGTCATGTTTAGGAAAAAGTCAAATCCAGGAATAGAAAACATTACCTATGACTCGGCAAAAATGTCCGATCGTATTAAAGAGATTCATTTCCCATAACGATCTTGTCAATACACTAATATTTTGTTTATGCTGCAATCTGTTGTACGATATTTACACACAGGGGCCATAATTTTGTAATTTATTTTAATTTTAAAGAGGACTTAAAAACTTCGATCTCAAATAGGACCTCTTCACGTTACGCAATGCATATACTATGTCCGAGTACGCCTAAATCGATATCATCGACAGGAACTAATTGTTAGTCCGAATTGTGTAATAATCAAGCGATCGGTCACTGACAGTAGTGACGTTGCTAGAGCATACTGCTAGAAAGACTGTGAATATAGAGTTTTGCTGTTGTAAAACACGTTCAGATCCCTGAAGCAAAAAACCTGCAATATTTAATAGTTTATTTTTAATGTTTTATAGGCAGACATGGTTCAATTATATAAAGAAGATGTAAGGTTTTACGAAGATTTAGACTTGAATATACATCTCAACATTGCACCAAGAATTGTGACATTAATTAGCAGCTATATTGTACTACTGTTTATGGTTGTATTTCTGTGAATTTAATGTATAAAGCATTAAATTCCTTTATCGAAGAAAGACTGACTAATTGGTCCATTGTCGTGCTTTGTCCTCGTATTCATTTTACCATTGATAGTTGATTGGTAAAACCTGTTGTAAAAGTAAAAAAATCAAATCGAGGTTATGTCTGTTTGAAAGTCGCCACAGCAGGGACGTCACAAGCAAAATGTCGGTTTAGTAATCTTTTATCTTCATTAATCTGTCGAACAACAATAATTTTGGATGAAAATATTTTTGCAATTACTTTCTTACATTTTAAAAAAATGCAAAACGTTATTTTGCTTTAGGATAGATGGTAATTTGTTCTTAATTTTTATCGCGTGTAACACACGTGGTAGAACATTGAAGCTGCGTCATTTGACATTTTATATAGACGCTACGTCGTTTTATATATTCAAATAGTCTTTTTTACATGTCCAACTAAAAAATAATTTTGTTGATATATTGATCCGTGCAAATTATTTCAATTGCAAACAAATAAATAAATAAAAATAAAATATAATTTATATCCTTTATTATCCCCTCCTGTCCCGCACGGTCACAACTTTTCCTTACTCTTTTAAAACTATTATATTAGTTATAGAATTATTTTGTTGAATGGCTTAAAAGTGTTTAAGCATAAACTGTAACGGAATGCACAAATACAATTACATCGCTATATAATTTGACGGTGGTATAGGTAAACAGCACATCATTACTTAATCTGAAGCTAGTCTAGGTAAATTCAAGTACATCACTAAATAATCTGACGCTGGTCAAGTTAAATTCAGGTACATCCCTACATAATCTGACGCTGGTCTAGGTAAATTCAAGCACATCAATACATAGTCTGACGCTGCTCGAGGTAAATTCAAGTACACCACTATTTAATCTGACGGTTGTCTAGGTAAATTCGAGTGCATCATTACAAAATCTGACGCTGGTCTAGATAAATTTAAGTACATCACTACAAAACCTGACGGTTGTCTAGGTAATATCAAGTATGTACATCACTACATTTTCTTATTAGATCATACGAATAGTTATTAAGACCCACAACTTACACCTAATTTAATTTTTTTTAAAACGCTAAGCTTATAAATTTTATTAAATTTATAAAACGGATTTTTATTCGAGCAAGACCTTCAATTTGTACAGGTTATTTTGAATTGATGTTGACAAGGCGGCATAAAACTATAGAATATTTATTTGATGCTGTCGAAACAATGATCACTGTAATTAGTCAGCAAAATGGGAAAATGACCCAGTAAACAAGAATCCCAACACAGCAATGCCCAAACCATTAAGGTAAAATAGGACTGCCTTCGTAATTCATCTAATATGACAAAGTTGATTATATTGAGTTTGACCATTTGAAATGTACATTGACTCAGTTTAAAAAACTTAAATAAATAAATAACATAGCATAACATAGCATAACATAACAAAACATTAATAAATAAAACACAAATGTACTGCAAGATTAAAGAATTCGCTAGTCAAAACCTTTTGTTTTATATTCAGCGAGAAATGAATTGAAATGTTATCTGATGGAAATGAAACCTTGCAGAAATATCTGGTGTGCAACTGCAGAATTTTTAACAGTAATAGTTGCCTGTATAACAGAGTTGTAGATGTTAAAGTACTAATGGTGTCTAAACTTGTAGGCATGCTTAAATGAATAGTGATGTTTATAACTGGAGGAACAGTCAGGTTTGAAGAGAGTGATAACAAACTGCTAGTTGCCCCCAAAACGGCGTTTTTATTCATTGAGGTTCATTTATTTGTTTGGTTATGTGCATGAAAAATTTCATGTGCTTGTCAATTTCTTGAAATATAATGCTACATGTGATTTTACGTACTACTAAATAATCGAATAATGTAATATTTTATGTGGTAATGGCTGCTTTCTACTGATGTAGTTTATTGTAGTGGTTATAATGGCTATTGTCTGTTAATATAGTGTAGTGGTTTTTTATTGGCCGCTGCATTGATTGATCTGGTGTAGTAGTTATGATGACTACTGTCTGTTGATGTAGCCTAGTGTATGGTATAATGGATGCTGCACTTTCATGGAGTATGGTGTAGTGGTTATAAAGGTTGCTGTTTGTTGATGTATTCTAGGGTAGGGGTTATAATGGCTGATGTATGTTGATTTAGTCTAGTGCAGTTGTTATAATGGCTGCTGTCTGTTGGATGTTGTAGAGTATTGTTTATATTGTCTTTTGCTGTAGTTTATACTGTAGTGTTTACACGATGATCGCAAGATGTAAATGTGCGGCATGTCTGGGTTCATTGAAGTTCATTTCTCTATTTTCTTAATTTTTAGTCCTTAGTTGTTTCCGGTTTTTCAATCTTTGGCGTCTTTGCTGGTGCAAAACCAGTTTCAGTTTTGCTGATGAGAGCCGGTTTCAACCTAGTTTAAACCTAAACTTGTTTGCCATTTGTTAGAATGACACTAGTTTCGCAAGCCATTCAGAATACATAAAGTTGTGGTTTACGGTTTACAATAGCTGCACTAACGTTGCAGTATGGAGAAGTTGCAAAGATAACCGAACATTTTTTGGAAAAAACCAAGAAACAAGACAAATCCTTACTTGAACATAGCATTGCTGGCTCTGGGGAAACCAACAAAAGAAACACCAACCATCTGGTACCCATTATATAAACTAGTTAGATTTCAGATATTTGTATGTATGGGTCAAATTTTTATGTCTTTAATGAGGTGTACAAACAGATGGCATTGCCCCACCCGAATCTTACTTCGTTCAGTATTCACGATTTAGAATTGGCAGTATTTATTATAAGAGTTAATTCATCATAAATGGGAATAATAGTAACAGTCTACATTTATATACATCAAGTATATTTGTCCATCTGAACATACATAAACACATTGAGGTTGTCAAAATTTAACTTTTGGCCCAAACTTACCCAGTGCAATTATTATGATTATGCTAAATTATCACATGCATGTCTTTTTTTAATTTTTCACAGCATATATTAAGTGTTGTTACATGTAGCCATAAAGAGATTTTTTACCATCTCTGATAGAATGCTAACTTTCAATGCTATTGAAGATTTAGTTTGCACGGACATAGCTATTAGGTGCATTTTTTTATCGCTCGACTCCAATTTTAATCGCTTAGGGTTACCAATTTTCCTACTGTAGGTCGAGGATTTTTTTCCTCGGCAATCCGACTTCCTCATAATAAAAACTTGACGCCATGATGTAGCTGAAAGTGTTGCTGAAATGTGACATTATTAAAAGTCTAATGCTAATAGTGTTGAGCTTAATTTGTAGACGTAGATACATGATATTATTTGCATAATAATGCTGTGGGCAAATAATGCCAATCAAGATCTCTGTTTTTATTCAGCATTCTCTGATAAAAGATATGCAAAATATATATTTATATATATATGTCAAGATTTAGTTTTATAATTCAATATAAGATAAGGTCCCATTTTATAAAGTCCACAAAAATATAGAGTTAAACCCGGTTTTAAACCATTTATGTTAACATAACAATGGTGATTTAAAAAAACACCTCAGCATTTAAAAGCTAAATTCATTTCAGTGCGATTTTACACAGAAAGTCATTATTCTACGAACATTAACAAAGGATCAAATTGACGTAAGTAGTTCTCAAATAACGGAATTTTAAAGCGGATAAAGGATTTTCTTTCACTTCTATGACCGGAATTATATTTTATACATAGAAGTAAAAGAAAAATCTATGTGTATACAGGCATTTGGTATTGGATGTACATAACAATTAGGAACAGGTAAGGCCAGATTTTTTTTATAGAAACAAAGAAAAATGCAAAATTGACATTAAAATAAAATTGTTGCACTCGGAATATAAACTGTAAGGATTGGCTTAGATTGACGGAATTATAAAATTGGACATATCTGTCAACATGGCTTCAGATCTTGACAAATGTCTACAATTGTTTCAGATTAGAGTACTGGTAGAAATCTGATGAGTGAAAACAGTGAGACAGCTAGTCAGGCTTAGGCTTTACACGGCGCGAGAAGCAAGAGATACATAACACTTTTCAACATTCTTGAAGGAAACATTTGTAAAAAAAGATCCCATTTAGAGGCCACAGGTTCAATAACCTGTGTATGAACCCGGAGGGAAATTCCATTATTTAAGTTCAATCAAAAAGTTTTTTAAATGCTCCACACATTTTGGGTGATATTACCTTTTATGTCAAGGAAAAGGTGCATGTTAGTGACATCAAACCACTATGAATCAAAAACAGGAGACAGGATGATTACAGATCCGTTATGGAGATTGACTGAATCTTAAAATATCATGCCTGATCTAACCTCTCTTTAGAAGTTATTTCAAAGTAAACTTCCTGGTATATTGTTACCAGATACCCGACATTCAGCGAAAAAACTGACAAGCATTTTCGATCAATTAAGACTGAATGCGAGTCCCACGATACGACAAGTAAAATTCGAACATACAAGCTCATTCGTTAAAACCTGGTGATCAACACCAGAATACTAACTAACTTTACAACTCGGTCTTCATTATTTATAAAGTATTTGAAAATGTAGATGATTATAAAGATTCCATATATTTACATTCAATCCTTGATATTGGTGATGCAGTATTTTGATTGAAACAATCAAGTGAGTCCAGTTAACAAAATCTTGATACTTGAGCAACAGGCAAGAGATTATTTGCCTGGGGAGAAGTATTTTAAACCACCGGTGAATATTCAAATGAACAATTCAGTAGTTCTATGTTTAGAATCAGCGTTTTACCAACTAGAAATTATAATGCGGGTTAGATAGAGAGATATCATTTTAAAGAAGGCAATATCGTCTTTTGTCAGTAGTGAACACAGTAAACGACAAGAAAATTAACAGTACGAAAAAACTAAAACCAGAGTAATGTGAGTTTGCGGACTTCGGCTAAGTGTAAGGCATAATACAATAAAACCTAAATACAACAAATTTGCGTTTAGATGTTCTTAGAAGCAGGTCCCTTGTCAAGTTTAATTATTTTTTAAAGGGACAAACATGCCTCTTGTAATAATTAAGATTAACAAGCTGCATAAGTAACTATTGAAAAATAAGATGAAAATGAAGGAAACTATATTCTGCAGACTTACCATTTTTAGATTTAGAAGCAAAAGAAATATTAAAATTAAAATTAACTTAAAATGAAGGGAAATATATTCTGCAAATTTACAAATTTTACAAGCAAGGAAAACATCAACTACATTTAAAAAATTAAAATTATTTAAAATATATTGCAAAATATATAGAAAAAGACAACAATATTTAATTTTGCACAACTAGAATAATTTTATACAACTAAACTTAATGGAATAATATTCAACTGATAAGACGTGGTATAGAAGGGTTTCTAATGGTAAATTAACTATGTTGATGGTTCAATATGAAGAAGATATCTGTGTGTACATTTAAGACTTGTTGACTTTAGAAAGGGCTTTTTACGGGATTGAATGAGAGTAAAAGTTACATTGTATTATTGCTAGTTTAATCAATAGTACAAGAGAATTAATGCTAATTCTAAGATGGCGGAAAACGGTGCAACAATATATATTTATGAATCTCAGATATGACATGCAAATATATATTTTTTAATTATATGTACTTACATGTAACAACATGCTTTTGTGTATTGACATGTAATTGAATTACCATAAAAATAAAAAAGTTAAATATAATAATATATATTTTATGATTTTCGTTATCGAAAGCAGCCATATTTTCGGCCCATTTCGTCATGCTAACCAGTGGTCTGCATGATATAAAAACGGAAAGTATAAAGTTAGAACTGAGTTTAAAATTACATAGATTTATAGATTTAATGATTAATTGACTCTAGTCAGCAGTATTTCATATATATTCATGGCTACAGCAAGTTAACAAACAATACAAAACTGTGCTTTGATCCATCCCGTTAATATTAAATAGCGGCTACACAACGAGTCTAGTTTTATGAAAAATATGGATCAGTCTCTTAACAAGTACCGCTACTATAGTCCGCTATTAGGATTGTTCAACTGACAGCTCCAATGAAAATTGCTCTAGGATCTTTTTTATCAAATAAACTACAAACTATTTTGGATACTCTTTCAATAATAAATATTATTTGTTATATCGTGGCTAATCATGAAGCAATATTTGCTGTTCTTTTGTTAATTATGTTGCCTTATTTAATATTTGTTATTTGATATCTTAAATTTAATTTGCTTTTGCTGTACATTATAAAAATAATAAGTCGAGCGATCATTGAAAATTAAAGGCATAAGCACTACACATACTTCGCTCACCCTTTGAAGCATGTCAGTGCTAAACGAAGATTATCAACGATTGACCAAGGCAAAGTTTTAAATGGACACTGTAAGTCGTATGGTAGTAAAAGAAACATTTGATTAGCATTTTCCACCAAATACACTACAGTCTGAACTCAGCAAAAAGGAAATGATCTACAAAATTATTTAAATAAAGACCAGAATAATATTTTGCATCCTTGAAACAGTAGGTAGTACGTTGTTAGGTCTCCACTGAATTACACAATTAGACTAATTAGGCTAATTAGACACAGACTAATTTTTAATAGATGAGTAAATATGACGGTCATAATTGTGAACTGATTACGAAAAATATCACAATGATGGTGACGGATATTCGTGTGATGTATTCTCTGTTGCTACTATAAGTAACAGTAACACACTGTGTTGTCACTTGATCAGCGAGATAAGATAAACCTGCTAAGACATCTGCCATATCCTCTTTGTTTCGTGATGCTTATTTGATGTTTTAGTGTATTTACTTGTCCATCGGTGTGCTATGTCATTTTAATTTTGTTTCTGCTTACTATAATTCTTTTGGTATTATATAATATAATTCCCAGCACATACATGATGAGAACACAGTAGATATAATATGTTTTATATCAATACAGTTCATGCAAATTATCATATGTTTACATGACAATTAGTCTAATATACCCCGAGCTTTGCATTTAGTTTCTAAAAGTTGTTCTTTGATTACATCATAGTTTCCCCTTATTTACTTTGTGTCAAAAACTTCTTCATTTATTATTGTTTTATTCATTTGTGTTAAATTAAAAGCAAATTACCCGTGCTGTCCTTGTTAAATATTAAGTACCATGTTGAATTCAATTCATATACCTGTTAGGCAACCATTAGTGATTAATCTAAAATTATGAGGAAATATCACTAGGATTTAAAAAAAAATATATGTCATTTTATCAATTCAAACAATATTTTAGACCATTACTGCCGTCTATAATCAAGGCATAATCACAAGGACAAATAATTGGGAGTTGCATGAAAGCCTAGGAACAAAGTGATGATATCGAGTGTTGAAATCTGTAAATATAAGATGATTTACTAGTGACACCTATCCAGCTACACATTATCTACACTATGAGAGGAAGAAACCGGTGAGTTTCTAAAAAATACAAGTCACAATTTGTGAAAGATAAGCAATAAACCTCAGATCAACTAATCACGATAAACTATGGGGTATTTTTGAGATCTACAGAATTAAAATATAATATTACATATGGCACACATATTGATGACATAATCCTCCTCTGTCAATAAGAGTGATACGTGCAAACTGCAGGGACAGTTAATATTTCCTTACCACTTCAGGGGCGGTTAATATTTACTTACTACAATACACAATAACATATAGATGTTCTAAGTCTAACAAATTATTTTTGCTTCATTTAGAAGGGGAATAAATATACCACAATCAATTAGTAGTAATTTAAGATGATGGGATGAGACCAAAAAATCATTATAGTTTTGTTTGGAAGTAAATAACAATAAAATAACATATCATTGCACACAGAGATAATAATTTTGTACTTTCAAGAACTGTATCATCAGAACAGTTTGATATTGCATTAATGATTAAGTTGAGAAACTACAAAACAAAAGATCAACCCACAAATGATTTGAATAAAATTAGAGAAGTCAGAAATGAACTAGATCACAACGCCGGTGAACTGACATCCGTACAATTTGATGAATTGGCTAAGAAAATAAAACATTTGAGTTAACATGCAGTCACAAATCTATGATTACACATATTGAGCCATAGATAATAAACTCTCGGTTAGAAGAGGGAAATCGATAAAATGTATCTTGATGCGCAGTTTGCTCTTTATTCTTACAGATATTTACATAATTAGATTCAAAATTTCGGTAAACGAACTGATAGCTACTTACTCAGTGTTACAGGATTACTTCGGAATATTTTGTTAAAAGTGCAAATATAGCATAAAACCTTAGAAGAGAGAAAATGTTTATTTATCGCTAGTTTGTAGTAATTGCCTGTGATCGTTATGTGCGGTATTGTCTGTCTCTACTAGCGCGAGATTAGCCCTTCACACCTAGCCGTTTGTAAATTAATACCGTTAGGTAGCAGTATCGCAAAACAGATATATTAATAGGTTCTTACGTACGTTTTAGGAAGGACTTTGATGATCTTCCACGAGTGTTAGTAATTATGTCTTTTTGCGATTGAATAGAAAAAAAATATTGTATAATATCCGACATCCAATCAGAACGCACGAAACAAGAACGTGCTATATTGATCATAACAGCTTCTTGATTCAAATGTTTTGATTGGACGCACGGATTATAGATGAGTGTTCTTGAGTTCATTTGCACCCGGTTGTCTCATACAGAAATCGATCATTTACTTTTTTGAAACTCGATGCATTTTCTGGTTCCTACCTCATCTCAGGGGTGGCACCTTTTGATAATATAGTTACGAGAAAAGTGACAAAATCCATAATCTGACACATTAATATCATTTCTCTGCAGATCTGTCTGAACGCGCTTTGTTTACAATAAGAACTCAAAATTACTACCCTTTAGGTACAACCCAAAATATAGAGGTGTATTAGATTTTACGACATTTATATCCATTCTATAGTTGTAGAAAGAAATTAAATGAACTGTGACGATGCCTATAAGACTAACTGTAATTTTACATTTTCTCAACGATCACTTATTCATCTTTTAACAACTGTTTCTGACTGAATAATCCGTTTTGCTATATGAGCCATTAACATTCACGACATTTAAATATATTCCTAAGGGTAAAAAAAATAGCAAGGAATTCGACCGAACAAAGTGAAAATTAGTAACCCGAACCCCATTAAAACTTTGTGATCACTGGGGTCCTCCGGACGAGTAAGCAGTGCCTTCCTCTAATTAGAAATCCGTCGAGTTACTCACCGTCATGCCCAAGAAAAATTCAAATCCAGGGAATGGAAAGACACTCAATTAATATTGTAGATATTATTTTATGTTCGAAAAATTGCGATTTTTACGTAATGTGCTTTTCATTTGAACAAGGCGTTACTGTGTATGAATAAAGAAATGTGCAGCATATTTAAGATCTAAATAATAATTTAATGAGCTCGTTGCTTATTGAATAATAATTATAGAATCTTCGAATGAATCATAAAAATAGTGTCAAATATTTCAGCGACAGTTGACTTTTTATGTTTATAGTCAAGAAATAATTTAGCGGATGGATGGGAATTGAATAAAATAATAAGACAATATTAAAGTTTTTTTTATAAATATTTGGG
The DNA here is from genome assembly GCA_944474755.1 of Limnoperna fortunei. Lineage (NCBI taxonomy): Eukaryota > Metazoa > Mollusca > Bivalvia > Mytilida > Modiolidae > Limnoperna > Limnoperna fortunei. Next base: position 39,568,830 of record OX104115.1, read on the forward strand.
ACAAATTATTTAATCCGGCCAAACCAGTGATAATAATGAACAAAGTATCCACATTCATGGCTTCATCTTTAAATATCATTATACAATGTATACCAACCTAAGCAGTCGTAAAAAAATGTATAAAAACTTAAGAATAAATTATGTTTTTTGTGCATTAAAATGTATAGTCTTTTCTGCTAAATATGTATTTCATTTCATATTAGAATCATAATGAAATAACAAGCTGCTTCAACTGAAACAATTGACATTGTAATTTTAATTTTAAACATAAATTATTGTAGAAATGTGTATCCGTTATTTAATTAGCATAAAATAGAAGTTTTGCAGGATTGTTATCTGCAGAAAAGCGTGACACTTACAACACACGTTCATCTCAAACCCTATCAAACGACGTTAGTGCATGTGAACATCCGACAACGACTTATGAGCTTATAATAATAATAATAACTAGTGCTGATTGTGTTGGGATGTCAACACAGAATGTCTCCCAAACGAACCCCCATTGCCACTATAATCCCCATGGATAGTATTTCATTCAAATCAGTACATTAAAATATGCCTAGAAATCAAATTTTGTTGAAATCGGACAAAGTTGACTTTTTCCTGCAGTAAAATGGCCGCCATTTTGAAACTGGAAGTCGGACAAAAATTTTTAAATAGTGGCACACTCAGGGTATCATAAGCTACCTGTATACCAAATTTCGTCTAAATCGGATGACGTTTAAATTTTTACATTTTTAGGGGGGTGGTGTTCGGATGGCGGCCATTTTGAAATGTCGGCCGCGTCAAATTTTTTTTTTGCAAAAATGCTCAAGATAGTGAGCTGTATCAGTATACCAATTTTCATTGAAATTGCTTTGGCAATTACTGAGATCTGACAACGGCCGTCATTTTTTTTAACGGCGGCCATTTTGAAAATGGCGGCCATTTTGAAAATTTCAAAAGTGGATTGCACAACTTCAGGTCACCCTTAACATGTTCCCAAAGTTTCATCTTGATTGGACATTGCATCTCTGAGAAAATGTGCGGACAAGATTGAACGGAAAGAAAAAAGAAAGAAAGAAAGAAAGAAAGAAAGAAAGAAAGAAAGAAAGAAAGAAAGAAAGAAAGAAGAAGAATAATAATAAGAAACCGGACAAAAACAATATGACTCCCAAAACTTCGTTTGGGAGACATAATAATTATTATTATTATTTTACATTTATTGACTTAGATATGGGTTAATACCTGGTTTTATCAACCCTGACAAAAATATACCCACCAAGCTAACGGCTAGTGTGGGTATTATTTTTAATGGTTGATAAAACCAGGTATTAATCTATATCAACGTCGATGAATGTTTTATTATATACATGTTGTGTTTTTACTTTTACACTGGAAGTCTCTAATACAAAAAAGAATAAATAATAATACAAATGTATTTCAACAATAAAACAATAAACTATCGCATTTAAAATTGAATTAACCCCCTCCCCCCTCCCCCATTATGGAAAAAGACCGACATAATCCCCTATTTTAGCATTTGTTTAATTATTATAATAGGTAAATGTTTAATAAGAAATTTAAACAAATAAAATGGCAATGTCCCGTTTTGTTTTCTATAAACGTTTTGTCATTAAAATTCTTTCGATCGCCAGTGTCCATTACCCCGCGTACTGTTTATATTCGAAAAAAAATATAAAACAAAAGTTATACAACAGTCTGTCTGGTGTTTCGATATTTGTATCTTCATCAATATCATCGGATTTGGAATGGTATAGTTGATACGTGAAAGGAGTTCTGAATTTTTATTTTTTCGTAAAGTTTTATCGTTTGTACAGTGTAAATGGTGCTATGGCTTTTCTCAGTCTTCAAAATGTGACGTCACACATGGTTTAGATAAAATACCGGAAGTGACCAGCACGTGTTTGGGAATATTCGTCAACAGGTGCAAATCCTATGCATGCTAGTTTAATACTCTCATTATAGAATATATTTTCATCGGACATTTTTCATTCTTTTTTTAACAGTATATACTATGTTTTTCCTTTAAAACTAAAAAAATAATTTTTAGACTGGTATGGCACTTTAAATAAAAATTAATCGGAATTTTTCGATCATAGTAAATGTTACATTCAAACAAGCCACTATAGTACAAGAGAGGTGAGTATACATTTTTGAGGGTTGAGAAATCCCATAGAAACCGCATAATAAAGGTCAGTATTTTATTACTTATTATTATGAATGAAACAACCAAATCCTCGTCTATCGTAGCAAATATCTTAACAGAAGACATCTTGTTGTTGAGAAGATTTTTCTATTACAAGCCCTCGCATGTCGCATGTATCGGATCAGAAAAAAGTTGATATAAGTTTCCGCTTGAACGCTTGTGAATGGGACATATTTTGTGTTACAAACGCTGACAGGAATCAGGTCTGAAAACAATCAGTCAGTATTGTATTCCGCTGACCAATGTGCAGAGAACAAAAACAATAACAATAATATGATTGAATTGTAGTACTGTTGCAATTTAACATGACCCCAAAATATTTTGAATTTGATTGTCGCGGTTTGTTTTAAATCAGCGTATCGAGAAAGTTCGTTCAAAATAAAATTGTTAAATAATAAACTTAAGTCAATGCGAATGACAAATTGTTCAAATGGATTATAATTCGGTCTTAGTTTGGATCTAAGAGATTCTCTTAAGAAGTTTCTCTTTTGTTCGAACCCGCCCTTTGTACTTTTATGTCTAAATGTGCTCCTTAACGGCATTAGGAAATCCGCGTCCTAGGAGGGTTTACAAGTATGACTCTTATCTGTTAAGATCCATCGTATGTTTTCAGCGATAATGACCAAAGTGCAACGATTTGGTTACCGTGGATTTTGCTGTTAATAACAATGTTTTTTTTGCGTGTGCAAAGTTGCAAAAAAAGAATCGATGACACAAACAAGTGAGTGATATCAAATAATTTATGTTATGTAGGTAAATATGTTTTTTTTTCTAATAATGTAGATACAAAACGACAGATATTGTCATTTTGCGATACCGTAAAATGAGTCAAACTTAAACACGCGGAAGGTAATGTCACTGTTCTCTTCGCGCGCAAATTTAAAAGTGAAAGCGAGATTTGTTGTTTGTTTGATGGTGTTTAACGCCACTTTCAGCAATTTTTTCAGCTATATCATGGCGTCCAGTTTTTATTGGGGGAGGAAGCCGGAGTACCCGGAGAAAACCCCCGACCTGCGGTAGGAAAACTGGCAATCCTTGTCAATTAAGATTGGAGTCGCGTACACACTGCCTGCAGTGAGAATCGAACCCGCAATCTCAGTGCTGACGGACCACGTGATCAATAGTAGACGAACTACCTTGACCACTCGGCCATCGAGGCCCCGAAAGCGGGATTTGTGCTGAAAAAAGAAAATTTAGTGTGTTTGTTGTTGTTGTTTTTTTTTTTGCTTTGTTTACAAAAAACCAGCAAAACTACATGTATTTATTATTTTTGTAAATGGATGAGGGATGTTTACCCATTTTGCAAATAATAAATCCATTGAAAGACT